>CM059274.1:10441809-10514309 GCA_030347295.1 Setipinna tenuifilis
GCATATTTGCCTGTAACGTGTCAGGAAATTCTATTTGAGAATTAAGCAGTCACAAAAATATAAGCCAATACAAAATCATTGCTATTATGCCAGGATTTATTTAAAGTGTGTTACAAAGTTACATTGAAGGTGAATATGTCTAGCATGTACTATGATGAATGCAAATATTCCAACACTCATTACACATAAAACCCCTTTCTAAGAGTTAAGGAAATACCAGCATGGTGAAAACCATTAAACAGATTCCACATATCTGCTGCAGTAATTACAAAGACATCAAACCCACAGTCTTTATCATCATCTGAAACAAGCAATCAGAAGACATGTCAGTGGTACTATATCAAGGCACTTGCCCCACCAAGAGGTCACAAAATACACAACTGCAATCTGAGTCACTGTGAATTAAAACATTTACAATGTGCATGTATGTGGATGGATTGTACCAATAACCATTTGATTGATTAGGGGCTTTAATTATGTATGTGTACTGAGAATCTATAGAAAAGTGTATGCATGTACTACATTGGAATCAGTACCAATCTGTGTTAACTTACTTAAGCTATCATTCAAGAAAGCTGATGTGGTCCCTTAATGACACAGGTTGCATATTGTCACAAGGTTGGTGGCAGGATGTTGATATTTCATAACAACCAATCAAATGGCCCCTCTCTCTTCTAGACACTGAATGCAATGAGTTGACTGATTGAAACAGTTGTTTTGAATTGCGGTTCTCATTCTACAACACTGAAGACTGCATCTAAACACCAGAATGTTTCTGAGCACACACACACACACACACACACACACTTGCACGGACGCACACACACATTTGATGGGCATCTTAATGGAATGGGAGGATTGGCTCAAGGGCCGCTTATTGGTATGAGTTTGCCGAAGGGGATTGTTGAGTTTTGGGGTTGACAGGTGCAGGAGGTTACATGCCTGTAAGCGAATCTCACCGCCCCGCCACACAAGTCAATCATGCGTTCTTCAAAGGAGTTTATGTGGCACAAAGAATCAACCCTCTTCCGAACCAGCAACCCGTTATCGTCTATATGAAACCTGGGGATACACGACAAGGCGTAGGGTAAAAATCACCAAAACCACACCAGACTGAGTGCACATGGTACACACACACACATACACACCTGCACACACACACACACACACACACACACACAAACCGACACACACACACAGACACCGACACACCCACACACACACCCACCCACCCACGAATGCACAGGCACACACATGCACACTCATACACACACACACCTGTACACACACATACACAAAAACTGACACACACACACACACACACACACACACACACACACACACACACACACACACTGAGGTTCTTGTCTCTCACCCTGAGTCCTTTCCGCATGTCCCCTTGCAGGTGGGCAGCACTATAGAGGTGACGCAGGAGCCGGACGCCAGCTTCACTGGTTCGAGCTGCACGCCACAAGTGTGATTACCTGAGACACAACAGCAGGGCCGATCAAAAAGTGACACTGAGAAGGTACACTACATCTTTCTACGCACGGTGTGTAAGAATTGGCCTCTACCAGACTACCCTTCCAAACTGTTCAACACCAGATAGATAGATTTCTGTGTGTGTGTGTGTGCATGAGTGTCTGTATTTATGTGGGTGCATCCATGTGTATGTGTGTGTGTGTGTGTGTGTGTGTGTGTGTGTGTGTGTGTGTGTGTGTGTGTGTATATATATATATATATATATATATATATACAGTATGTCACAAAAGTGAGTACACCCCTAACATTTTTGGGTCTAAAGATATAATACTTTTCTACAACGTAAAGTAGGCAGTGTACAGCTTATATAACAGTGCAAATTTGCTGTTCCCTCAAAATGACTCAACACACAACCATTAATGTCTAAACCACTGTCAACAAAAGTGAGTACACGCCTATGTGAAAATGTCCAAATTGTGCCCAATTAGCCATTTTTCCTCCCTGGTGTCATGTGATCCATTAGTGTTACAAGGTCTCAGGTGTAAATGGGTAGAAGTTGTGTTAAATTTCACACTCTCTCATACTGGTCATTGGAAGTTCAACATGGCACCTCATGGAAAAGAACTCTGAGGATTTAAAAAAGAGATATAGTGTGTGTGTGTGTCATTCAGACATACTATTCAAAGACAGGATACAAATCTTAACTCCTTTAAGCATTTTTGCAACTTTTGATAATTTTAACACAACCTAGTAAGTGCTTTCTTGTTTCCAGTATCCTACAGTCACGCCAGCTTTATGATATCATGCCAAGCTATAGACATTCTTTATGAAGAAAAAAATATAAAGCCTGAGTCACACAAGCTGCCAATGCCTAGTTGCTTGTCACTGGCCAGCTGTTTCTGTCTTGTGGTTAGTTAGACACATAGACAGACAGACAGACAGACAGACAGACAGATAGATAAACAACTAGATAGATAAACAACTAGATAGATAAACAAGTACATAGATAAACAACTAGATAGATAAACAAGTACATAGATAAACAAGTACATAGATAGACAGACAGACAGACAGACAGATATACTTCATTGATCCCAAGCTGGGAAACTGATGAAGAGCTTACTGGTTTAGAAAGTTGTTTTGAAGACTTTAAGCAACACTAAGGAGTGTAGAATTTTACATGATTTTCTGTATTCTGTCAAATGAATAGCTTTCAACTGTACCCTGATTTTCTCTCTGTGCAGTAAGGGTCTGTGTTAGACTGCTAGACTAAACTGAGCTGGCGCCAGGCCAGTAACTGATAACATGAACGAGCACAGGTGCAGGGCCTAGTAGATGTACGTATTTGGGTTATTAGAATGTTGATTCTATCCTAAACTGAGCACTACGAGTGTCCGTGAACTATGCTCATACAAAGTATGCCCTTCTAGACATAGAAACTGTTCTAGTTATTTTCCACTGTTTTAGACAAATGGTGTTCTGAGTATATCTACCTCACGTTGTCTTGTCCCAAAGAAGACAGATCGAACCAGCATAGAGACAACATCTTACAGAAAGCTTAGCCTGCCTGAACTTTGCGGTGAAGGTGGAAGAGTGTTGTAAGAACCAGAGGATAGATAGACTCTTAGTCTTACAAACTTTGTTTTGTTACAATCAGTTTATTTCATTTTCTCTATATTCCATCTATTTATAATAAATCATCGATCCTGATTCAACAAGAAGAGTCCAGTCTTCTATTTCTGATGAGAAACACAACGCAACTGAATTGACTTCAAAAACATCAAACTCTAACAGGAGTTATTATTTTTTCCAAAATCAGATGAAGTGCAGTGTGAAGTTTTTTACTACAATTGACCTTTGGCTAAGCCACGCCCTAGAATGTTGATTGACCCATCACTGTGCAGCCAAGAATGAGCTCCCACAGAGGTCCGCCACTTTTGGACAGTGCTCCATTGTCTCATATTTTTAGTCTTGGCGGGCTATTATCGTCATCGTTTCATTACAAGCATGGTTAAATGTTGTGCCTGGGGTATTTGTAATACAGATACGCATTTCCGAGACAGGTTGGAGTGGGGTGTCCGTTTTTCCCCCTTCTCAAAACCCAAGTCAAATCCTAACAAGTGCCGTCTTTGGATTAAACTCTGTGGACGTCTTCACAGTCAGCTGGGCCCCTTAAAGAAAAACAAGCATATTTTTGTGCGCTCTAAGGCACATTTCGCTTATAACCTTACTGTAAAGTTATACTAGTTAGACAGCGATGCTGTTTTAGGTTATGATGTCAGTTCTCTAACCTAATTAGCAAGGACGCTACCAATTAACGCTGCTAATTAACACAACGTTGTGCGTGCGTAGTCCGTTTCCTTGTAATAACGATCATAAAGGTGAATAGACATTCCCAGCTGTGCAGGATCAGTGTTGCTCCTTGATGTCGTTAGTCCCAGCCTCTGTCTCGATGATGAACTATGGGGTGGTTCATTTTGTGACTGAAACCGGTCATTTGCCTCTATTTGGATGTGTGGTTCATTGCATTTCACACATATATCTTTATTATAGCCCTCAAACGCATATTGCAGTCCTCTTTGCCTACTTCTGTCAGACACGTTATTCACTGCTTTATAAAACTTTGACAAAAGTTCAGCAGGAAGAGCGGTCACATAAGCCATGTCGATAGATGCATAGCCTTTCTGACGACTGTCAAGTTTGTTTGTGGGACGTAGCAGTAGCGTAACAGTAGAGTGTGCTACAGGTAAGTGCATTTGAAGGAGTGTAGTACAGGTGAGTGTGCTAGATGTAAGTGTGCTTCGGGTAAAGGTGCTACAGATGAGTGTGCTACAGGTAAATGTACTAGAAGTAGTGTACTACAGGTGAGTATGCTGGAGGTAAGTGTGCTTCAGGTAAAGGTGCTATAGATGAGTGAGCTACAGGTAAGTGTACTAGAAGTAGTGTACTACAGGTGAGTGTGCTACAGGTGAGTGTGCTTCAGGTAAAGGTGCTATAGATGAGTGAGCTACAGGTAAGTGTACTAGAAGTAGTGTACTACAGGTGAGTGTGCTACAGGTGAGTGTGCTACAGGTTCTGTACCGCAGGTCTGGACTCCACAGCAGTCTGTAACCAGCTCGGAGTCAGCGCCACAAATAGGGGGAGTGAGTCTGGGTGGTGGATACACACACTCTGTGGTTTTGGTGCGGTTGTTGCACATGCAGATCTTACAGTTGGCCTCCCAGGTGTCACCGGGCTAAAGAAGACAGAGAAAGAGACATGGCAGACAGGCAGACAGGCAGGCAGGCAGACAGACAGACAGACACGGACAGAAGTACTTTGTTGTAATTTACCAAGCTGGGAAGTTACACTCTAAAAAGTGAAGCATAGACTCAACTTCAAAAAGGCAATATGCTGTATGGATCTTTTGCCACAGACATCATGAACATACATGGCATTGGTAAGTTATGGCCGCGATCACACCGGACGCGGATTTTACAGTAGGAGGCGGATTCGTTCTATTGTTTGTCAATGTAAGTCAGCGTATTCCGCGCTGATTATCAGCACACGGCGGAGAGCGGATTTTCCGCTTCACGTCACCAGCTGGTTTCTATGACGACACTTGTCAACATTCCATCTACTGTCAAAAATGCGCCCGGTCTGATCACTACCAAAATATCAGCTGGACGCGCAACGCAGATTGTCCGCAGAAATCCGCGTCCGGTGTGATCGCGGCCTAAGCCAACATAAAAACATCCACCCATGTGCTGGCCTTAATTTTTCTGAAGACGGATCAAAGCAGTCTAACAGACAACTGAATGTGTATGTGTGTGTGTGTGTGTGTGTGTGTCGCAGTTAAAGCCCAACACACATACTGTACCATTCCATGCCAGTGTACACCAAGCGCAACACACATACTGTATCATTCTACTCCAACTTGCGAGAAGTACAATACATGTACTGTACCAAAAACACACACCATACCATTTCATGCCAGTCTGTACCAAATGATGTAGAATTACCTGCTTTGGATTGCCATCTGGGTCCTGGCAGTCTGGAAGGGGAGGCAAAGAAGGGAAAAGAGCACATACAATTCAGTGCACTGTTTACATGTCTGCTTAGTTTAGTAATTTATTAAACAGGGACCCTCTACTGCACAACAGGTGGCCCAAGGCAGGGGACCTATAAATAGAATACAAGCACTACAACAAGGCCTGTGTAACAGTTATCAGTTACATCTTTCATTTCAAATAAAATAAAAATAGGAAATTAAATAAAATAGCTGCTTTCCAATGTTATATTTATGTCACCAAGGACAAAAAATAGATCATTAAAAAAGCAAATGTCAACATGCTGTATATGTGTGTGTGTGTGTTCTCAGCACTGCATATGTGATAAAGTAAGTATGTGTGTGTATGTGTGTGTGTACTCACCAGTGCAGACGTTCACACACACATCATTGTGCTTCCCAGCTCGTGACTGATGCTCAGGGCAGAAGCAGCCAGACGTCTCTTCATCTAGGCCGCGACCAGGCTCACGCTTACTGCAGAACACACGCACACACACACACACACACACACACACATACTGTACTTACTACAGTAATAAAGTTGGTCTTTCTCAGTTTTTGCATCTTTATACCCTTGTTTTGCAGTGTTTCAATGTAGCATTCTTGTCCATTTTGTTTATCTACTAGTGTGTGTGTGTGTATATATATTTTTGTCTGTGTGTAAGTATGTTTATGTGGAGGTGTGTCTGTGTGTATGTGTATCTTTATGCAGAAAACAATGTGCTTTGCTTTAGTGTGATTTGTAATAATGGACCAGCTTTAAATGTTTATTTCCTATAAACCGTGTGTGTGTGTATGTGTGTATGTGTGTGTGTGTGTGTATGTGTGGTTTTGGTGCCAGTTTGCTTGGTCACATCAATGTTTGCAACCATGGCAGTGGTAGTAGTAACAGTAGTAGCAAACCCCTTACCTAGACTAGTAGTAGTAGTAGTGGTAGTAAACCCTTTATCTAGAGTGCTACTACTATTAATAAACCCCTTATCTAGAGTGTTAGTAGTAGTAGTAGTGAACCCTTTATCTAAACTAGTAGTAGTGGTAGTAGTAGTAGTAGTAGTAGTAGTAGACCCTTTATCTAAACTAGTAGTAGTGGTAGTAGTAGTAGTAGTAATAGTAGTGTTAGTACTAGTAAACCTTTATCTAGACTATTAGTAGTAGTAAAGCCTTTATCTAAACTAGTAGTAGTGGTAGTAATAGTAGTGGTAGTGGTACTAGTAAACCCTTTATCTAGACTTGCAGTAGTAGCGGTAGTACTACTAGTAGTGAACCCTTTATTTTAAGTAGTGGTAGTAGTAGTAGTGGTGGTGGTATTAGTAGTAAACTTATTAAGACTAGTAGTAGTAGTGGTAGTAGTAGTGGTAGTAAACCCTTTATCTAAACTAGCAGTAGTGGTAGTAGTGGTAGTAGTAGTAGTAGTAGTGTTAGTACCAGTGTTGGGAGTAACGCATTACAAAAGTAATTAATTACTGTAATGCATTACTTTTTGATGTAACGCAGTAATGTAACGCATTACAGGGAAGAAAATCGGTAATAAATTACTAGTTACAATTGCAACGTTACAGTGCATTACACATTACAATGCTGGTGTGCCTGCTGTGGTAGAAGGGAAAGGACAATATATCTTATAGGTAGGTAAGAAGCAATTCATGTTAGTTTTCAGTCTACAGGCTCACAAAACACCTCCTGGGTGAAATTCATGACACATGAGAGATATGTGCTAGGGATGCCAAATCCTTATTTCCAGTCATTTTGGCGAGAGTAACTAAAAGTAATGTAAAAGTAGTGTAATGCCTTACTTTTTAAATTGAGTAATATTGTAAGGTAAGGCATTACTTTAAAATGACAGTAGTAAGTAATCAGTAGTGTATTACAGTTTTTGAGTAACTAGCCCAACACTGGTTAGTACTAGTAAGCATTTATCTAGACTAGTAGTGGTAGGAGTAGTAAACCCTTCATCTAGACTACTACTAGTAGTAGTATTAGTAGTAATAAACCACTAATCTAGACTAGTAGTAGTAGTGGTAGTACTACTAGTAGTGAACCCTTTATTTAAACTAGTAGTAGTGGTAGTAGTAGTAGTGGTGGTGGTATTAGTAGTAAACTTATTATTAAGACTAGTAGTAGTAGTGGTAGTAGTAGTAGTAGTAAACACTTTATCTAAACTAGTAGTAGTGGTAGTAATAGTAGTAGTAGTACTAGTAAACCTTTATCTAGACTAGCAGTAGTAGTGGTAGTGGTGGTAGTAGTAGTAGTAAACCCTTTATCTAGACTAGTAGTAACAGTGGTAGTAAACCCAGCCACACCTTCCACAGCAGTAGTCATCTTCTGTGGGTCGGCATTCTTGGTAAACCTTTCCATTTTCACAGGAAACATCTAAAGCAGAAAGAGGAACTGGATTATCCTTTACACAAGATTTATTCTGAGCTCCTGTCTCTGTTCTTGCACTCAAGGTTGCACTGCCACTCCTTGTAGCGTGAATGTGAGTGTTAGCTCCCTCTAGTGTTGCATGTGGGTACATACTTACCATAAGATGTATGGTGCAGACCTGAGGAGATTAGCCTGTGTGTTGGTCATTGGATGGTGTCCAATTTTTTACACCCCAATATTTTCCTGACACAGTACCCCAGTATGTCGGTATTATAGATTTTATTCTTTTTAAATGTACATGTATGTTATGTCAGGAGGCACGGCCACATGTCCAGGGGACCTGTTCACTCAAAAGTGTACTCAGGACAACAGACAAAACAAGTATGCCTAGATGGAGCATCACACACTGCACTTGTGCAGACACATGCACAGGAGTATACCATAGACCAGTGGTTCTCAAAGACAATCTGAAACGGCATTGTTCATTGTTCATTCTCTTCCTGTGTGTATGTGTGTGTGTTTTTTGCTTATACTACTACTTGGCTCTTTAATGGTTGCTACTGACCCTGCTCTGTGGAAAGCAGTTTGAACACAACTTTGTGGGGGGGCTGTGCTTTCATATAATTTGTTATTAATAGACCCAAGTGTGTGAACACTTACCACACATGCCTTTCCAGAGCTGACGCCACTTCACACACATTGGCTTACACAGCGCAGCTGCTTGTTCCAGGTAGGAGCAGGTTATATTCTCGCCAACGACACAGACGTCAAACTTGCAGTTCCTTACCACAGCCTCCACCTCCCTCGAATCCACGACGTTTCCACACATATTGGTGACACTGGAGTGGAACACAGACAACAGAATGACCGATGACCACAGTCACACACTCTCTTTCTTTCTGTCTCTCTCACACACACACACACACACACGCACACACTTTCACACACACACACACACACACACACACACACACACACACACGCACACGCACATGCACACGCACGCACACGCTGAGTGGCCTTGGCCTGTGTCTTACACGTAGATTTTTTCACAGATAGAGGCGAGAGGACACGCAGTGGGAGGTGGGGGAGAAGTGCGAGGACATGGCACATTTCGCGGTGCAGATCTGCACTGTGGCTTGTTTATGTCGGGGACGATCCAGTCATATGCCGTCTGTGGACAACAGTGGTCATTCTCTACCTGACCATCAGGGCGCACGCAGGAGCTGCCTCCACACACACCTACAGTAAAACATGAACACAAATGTGAGGGAACACCTATGTAAAACACACACATACAACCACACACACCCAAACACAGACTCACACGTTTACATTTTCAAACAGCAATGTCTGACACTCATGTCTAACATCATCGCTACATTGAATACATTTCTTTCGTGTCGCATTCTAGAATCGTACTTTTCCATTTGACAGGCTACACTGGCTGTGTATAGCATTAAGTCAAAAGCACTACTTACTGCTCTACACAGTTGTACTATTTTTTAATGCTATTTTATTATTGTTATTGACTTTTATCTTTTTTGTGTAAGAGTGTAAAGCACTCTTAGCTGCTTTTAAATCTAAAATAAAATATGAGAAAGAAAATATAAATAAACATTGCCCTGCCTTGTAGAGGATTTCACTAGGATGATAAAAAAGTTTATTTTGTTTAACTTCAAGTATCTGTTTCAAGTTATCCATCACCATACAACAAGCTGTTTAGTAATTTGTTAGGCTAGATAATAGGCTACTGTAATATCTCTATCATAACAGGTCTCCAGACTGCAGTTATTTAATAGGCCTACACACATAGCCTACATACTTAAATACAATGCACTTCAAAGCATCTCAAGATGCTACTAAAAAAAAGACAGAGCCTACCTTGTGTCAAAGAATAAAAGACAAGTGTATTACTACAGCTTCGTTGCGTCTGTATGTAGTGCTGTTGCAACTGGTGTAGCCAGTTCCATTGCTTGCAGTGGAAGCTAATTGTTAGATACGGCTTTGACTTAGCACATCTGTAATGCATCCGGTGTGACCTCCCTGTAACTTTGCCACTGCCAGTCCATATGCTTTGTGTTTGTGTGTGTGTCAGTGTGTGCGTTCCTCAGGCCTAGCTCATCAATATGACTGTGGTGTTTCCCTCAAGCCAAGCTCTGCCTGTCAGTGGGTGTGTACGTTTGTTACCCACTATTTCTTTGGGTGTGTGTTTTGTTTATGCCTACCCTGGCTATAGTCAGTGCGTGTATCACTCTTGCCTAACTCCACTACTCTGTGTGTGTGTGTGTGTGTGCGCGCGCGCGTGTGTGCGCGTGTGTGTGCATGCGTATTTGTGTGTTTGTTCATGGGTTGCTCAGCCACTGTGATTGTGTGTGATGTTTGCACACCCACCACACTGTCCCTCTGTATTGTTACGGAAGCGCTCCCCCTCCAGCCTGATGGTCACAAAGGCATTGATTTTCATTTCGATGTAGGCACCAATTTCGTAAATAGAGACAGACACTCCTGTAGCAATATTCTCAAAACGGATCCCGTCAGTCTCAAAGGGGGGAAGCACAGGGATATTGTTCAGGGTGGCCTGTGCATTGGGGTGTGGGGAGTAGAGAGGGAATCACAGTTAAGGAATGTCAGTGGTAATGTATTATATAGAAATTATAGAGTAAAGTTGAGTTAATTGTCACATTTACAAGATTAGATGAGAGAAATCTTGAACAGGACATTCAAGAACAGGAAACATTCTTCAAATGCCCTACATTGCTCCAGGGACTGTAACTGAAATTCTCAATCAACAATCATATTGTCTCGAGTACGTACAGTTGGTTTGCTCCATGGGTCTGACCGCATGAGGTGGATAGAGTGGCTTCGGAAGAATATCCAGACCCCCTTAGCACAGCTCACAGTCCTTACGCCACCGCAGAATTCATTGTCCAGGATGATGCTGAAGTGGTATGGCGGCAGGCGTTCTCGGACCAGCGTGTAGGTGCAGGCCCCCATGAAATCATAGGCCGTGCCCTGGAATGTGCGATAGTGAGGATCGCCTGAAACTTCACATTCACCTGTAGCAAAGATGGAGGTTATTCACATGGTGTTCAGGCTCATCACACTAGCATCCATGAGTAAAAAATGCAGCAGACTGTGGAATCCAACAGTAATCAACAATATAACATGCTGTAACTGCACCTTGTTGGACGAACAGGGGATGTGGATGAACAGGGGAATAGACATATAATGAAGAATGCAAGGAACATCTGTGTGCGTGTGTGTGTGCGCGTGTGTGCGCGCGTGTGTGCGTGAAATAACTCACGAACCATTTGTCTGACAATCTTTACCGATTGCTGGTATGTTGCTATGCAGTGCAGTGCTGACTTTGAAGTTGTTTGGACCAGATATGTAAGAGGGATCGGGAAAACAGCACTTTAACTGCTCTTGCACTTTCATGGCTACCACACTAGTGCAATGAAATATTCAGCACAGACGAAACAAATGACCCGACCAGAAGACCAAAAAAGGCCTGAAATCAGTCACACTGAACTAATTTATAGAAATTAACCTAACAGACTTATGTAAGCAGTCAGACACATGCTAGACATGGGCGGACTGTGCTTATGTCTGTGGAACACATGGGCTGGGCAGCCCAAGAAATAAAGACAACCTTCCGATTATTTGGGTGGGTTTTGGATGTAAGAAAAAAAAAAGAGATAAAAATAGAAAACGATAAAAATGACCTATATTGTCTTATTCTAAGCTGAATTCAATTTTGTCAGACATTAACATTAGCACACTAGCAGTGGGAGTGGCCAGGTCCATTTGCTGCAACTAAAGAGAGGTAAAAAAAAAAAAACAGGAGAAATTTTGCAAGTGAAGGTACTGCATGGGAATACTGGCACTTACAAACACACTTCCTCGTTGTGCAGCATTCACCCTTAACCGCGACAGTCCTGCCACCAGGGCAGTCAGGTACTGAAGGTTCTGGACACGAGACTCGTGTCACGGATATAACCCCTTCATCCAGACACTCCAGCGTTTGACAAGGCTCCCTCCACATCTCTCCACACATTCGCCTCACATTATTTGAGTCCCTGCAACTGCAACTGCTAGTGGTAGGAATTGTGGAAGTATATCCAGTAATGGTGGAGATTTGAGGTTGAGTAGCTTGTGTAGGTGGAGGTTTAGTTTCAATGATTATTGTGGATGAGGGTGGGGCTGTAGTAGCTGTTGATGTTGGCATTGTAGGTGAAGTGGTTGGAGCTGTTGTTGTCATTGTAGTTGAAGTGGATGGAGCCGTTGTTGTCATTGTAGTTGAAGTGGATGGAGCCATTGTTGTCATTGTAGCTGAAGTTGGTGGAGTGGTCGTTGTTGTAATTGTAGTTGAAGTGGATGGAGCCATTGTTGTCATTGCAGTTGAAGTGGATGGAGCCATTGTTGTCATTGTAGCTGAAGTTGGTGGAGTGGTCGTTGTTGTCATTGTAGTTGAAGTGGATGGAGCCATTGTTGTCATTGTAGCTGAAGTTGGTGGAGTGGTCGTTGTTGTCATTGTAGTTGAAGTGGATGGAGCCATTGTTGTCATTGTAGTTGAAGTGGATGGAGCCATTGTTGTCATTGTAGCTGAAGTTGGTGGAGTGGTCGTTGTTGTCATTGTAGTTGAAGTGGATGGAGCCATTGTTGTCATTGTAGCTGAAGTTGGTGGAGTGGTCGTTGCTGTCATTGTAGTTGAGGTGGATGGAGTCATTGTTGTCATTGTAGTTGAGGTGGGTGGAGCTATTGTTGTGTTTGGTGGACATGCCTCTGAAAACAAACATCAAAGATTTCCTTTGATAGACACTTCTTTGAGTAACTCCATTATGACATTTAATCAAATACATGAGGTATGCCTAGACAGACCACTTGACCAACCAAATCTGACCATAGAACAGCCAGGTACTGTAGATGGGTAGATCTAATTTGTGATATCAATTGTACAATATAGAATCAGTGGCTGGAATTTTATAGCCTGAGGTTTTCTCAGGCAGAATCTTGCCTAACCAATCGGCAAACAGAGGTAGTTGTGTGTGATGACATTGACGTTGTATGCTACATTTGAAGTGTGTAGGCAGGCTTATACCCAGACTAATTGCATACATCAGGGCATCAGGACCCTTTCTGTAATAGTTAATGTAGTTGTGTTTCCCTTAATGTTGTTGTGTTTTGGATTTGCTGTTGTGTTTCACTTAAAGTTGTGGTTTAGATTTGTCATTTTGTTTCCCTAAATGTTGTTGCGTGTCAGCGTTGCTGTTGTGTTTTTATTTTCCATTGTGACTTGATTTGTTTTGTTGTGATTTTTTTTTCATTTGTATTTGTGTTTTTCACTTCAGTATAGAAATAGACTCTTTCAGTTTGTTTCACTATATGCAATATGAAATTGCAAAAGGCGCAAGTTTGCAAACTTTAAAACTTATTGGGCCTGCCTTTAACCAATCGCCAACGAATGCAGCATACATACTTCAATTTAATGCTTAAGTTCAGCACCATTACTTTCAGCCCTCTCACCAAGCTACATATCCCTATCTCTGATGATTTCTTGCTACAATTTCTAGTTGCAGAGTCAAAGGCCTTTGGAGATTACCCTGATGCAGAACTGTAGAGAAATACAATGTTGTGTGGAGGTACTATGACAGCGCTAGCCTAGATACTACATTGCTACCTATTCACTGTCTCTAGAGTTAAATCTATACTAGGTACTGTACTACTATATCTCTACTATTTTGCAGCACATTGTGTATATGCTTGTTGCACAAGTTGTTCTATACAAATAAAGTTGACTTGACCCACACTGATATTTGAAAGTATTGGCCAAATATTTGGGGCCTGTGAACAAATTTAAGTTTTTTTTTTTTGATAAATGTAATAAGGCGGCCGTATCAGTTAAGTAGGCATGAAATAGACAAACTGCCATGTCTCAACCTCTATTTCACCTTTCAGTGTTAAAAAAACTGTCATTGACCAGTCACAGGCCAGTCATAGCCTGTTATTTGAGCAGGCATGACCGAATTACAGACCAGAAATGGAATAATCGGGAAAAAAACAAGTCACTGACTGGCCATTGGATCGATCACACATCAGTAATTGACTAGTTACCCAACAGGCACTGAACAAATATGAATGAATCACAGACCAGACATAGCACATGTAAGCACCATCTTGAATAAGCCATCAAGTAGGAACACACCAGCCATTCTACCACAATAAAGACTATTTTTTATTGATTTGATTGTGTCTTTATCCATGTTTGTCCTTACCTGCTATTGCAATCTGTAAAGACATGCTGATCTGATCCAAGGCTGCAAAATTCGCCACATGAAACACATGGTTTGCTGTAGATGCAATCCTGTTGAGCTCGTCCAAGGCACTGGGATTGTTGAAAGAACGCCCAACCTGCCGTAGGGGGTCAAGTCAGATTGAATTGTCTATGTGTAAGACATGTTTAAATTAACAGACGGTATTACCACAGTAAAATGATACTTAATAGAATGTCAAGTTTATTTTACATGAATATTACATGTATATTTTAATGAGACAAGACATGGGTTAACAAATCATGTTTGTAATAGTGGGAAAATGTAGCAGAGTGGGTGAGCACTGTAGTATAATTGATCTTGGTCACGATAAACAAACAGCTTCTCCATTGCAATACAACACGGCTGTAGTGGCGGTAAAAGCACATAAACATAGTTTTAGAAATAGTGTTTAAAAACCTCTTAAATATAGCTTCTGTACCTCCACATATTGTTCACTTACCTCTACTGTAAATATACTTCATCTTACACACACATGAGCTTGTTAGAGATATTAACAATATTATTAAGTCACCTGTTCAGACACCAGGCACCAGTCGAATTTACGTCTTATAAGTAAAATATAAGAAATACAATTCAGATGCAAGTTCAGCGTCAGGTGCTAATCTCAAAGTCTTCTCATCACAATAAATTGTGGATAATGTTATACAAGGTAGTGGTGGCTTAGCCCAGTTTAAGACCATTTATACACCTTCTAAAATTTGGAAAATTATGTCTACGTATGTCTAATCACATTTTAAATGGCTTCACATCAGAGATTAAGTAATGCTTAAATATGAGAGTGGATACCGTTTGATGTTATACATCAGCAAAATACAGTAAATTAAGAGTTGGGTACAGTACTTTGCCAGGCAACTTTACTGAGCCTTTAACTTGGCTCGACGCTGACAGACAGACAGAGACTGACTAATTACCTCCGCTAAGGAGGTTATGTTTTCGCCCGCGTTGGTTTGTTTGTCCGTCTATCTGTTTGTTTGTTATTCGC
Organism: Setipinna tenuifilis; assembly: GCA_030347295.1. NCBI lineage: Eukaryota > Metazoa > Chordata > Actinopteri > Clupeiformes > Engraulidae > Setipinna > Setipinna tenuifilis. The sequence continues at coordinate 10,457,024 of CM059274.1, forward strand.
ATAACTCAAAAAGTTATGGACGGATTTAAATGAAATTTTCAGGATAGGTCAGAAGTGGGCTAACTTATTACTTATTTGTTTTTGGTGGTGATCCGGATAACCATCTGGATCCAGGAATTGGACATTTATGCTTATAACTCCACAAATAATGCCCACAATGTTTAGTAAAAAAAAAATACAGTATAAGACCATCATAAGGTCTGCCAAACCCCAGAATATAATCTGGATCCTGGTAATAAAATGTTTTAACATAATTAATGTCTTTTAATGTCTTAAGGTGAGAATGATGATAAGGTGGAGACTTAAGCTGCCTTAGCGGAGGTCTGAGCTCTCCGAGTGCTTTTCTAGTTGATTAAGTGATTGAAGGGTTTGCCTTGGTTGTGCACATCATGTCTTACCCCAATGGCATATCTCACTATGCGCTTCGCCTCCGCCTTAGCTATAGCAGAGTCAAGATCCAGGCTATCTGATGACTGTCCATCTGTGATGACAATGAGGATCTTGTTGACCAAACTTCTCATTCCTGCGGCAGGCACGAACATCTGATCCCTGTGTACAGACAGAGAAACAAGCTTTTCAACTGGGCTAGATGATATGTAGGATGAAGTGAGAAACACAGGGGACGTTACAGATGGCATAAATACAAGAAATACACTGTAATTGCTGTGGCTGGAGGATAAGGTCTTTCAAAACAAAATCTGGAAGTTATATTCCTTTTATTCCAGATATCAGAATGAGGCACTCATTTCTGTTCATGACTGCAAATATTTACTGTGCACTTTTAGCTTTTCTTCTAAATGAATGATTTGCTTTTTCAAAACCTGTAGTATCACAGAACCAGTCTAGAAAAATAATTTACATTTATATCTCAAACTAGATATGAAATGTTTGTGTGTGGATTTTCACACAGTGCATTGTATGACCATGATCATTATGTACATTCACTACAGAAACACTTTGCATCATTCTCAAGAATTGAAGCCAGTGTGTAGAAATTTCTCGTCTAATGTTGAAACTGTATTGCATTAAAACAATATGACAGAGAGAGCCACAAAATACTACTTTTTTTAGGTTGTTGCTGTGGAGTAAAAGTGAAGCACCTGATTTCCTTTGACATCTCAGTCATGCTTGGAAATAATCCTGATAATATTGTCATTTTATTTCCCTTTCTCACCTCTGAATACTGATGTGTTAACCACTGTTTTTAACCTGGCCTATTTGGTTTCTTTTATTAATAATAATAATAATAATAATAATAATAATAAAACTATTTGTATAGCTCAATTCATACAAGATGAAACTGAAAATGCCTCAACAGTTTGGCAGGAAAAAACACAAGGCAGCATTTGTTGTGTCTTGATGGCGGAAGGAAAGGTCGTTCAGGCGCCATTGACAGTCCCTGCTTGTGTCCGTAGGGGCAACGGTGGTGAGGAAAAACTCCCTGAATTGCATGTGGTTTATATAAACTAAAAAAGGGAAGAAATCATGCATCTGCTCACCCCTCTACCCCCACCAACCAAAAAAAGGTATCTAAGTAACTGTAACTGCCAGGTTGAATAACACCACTCGGATGGATGGATGGATGGATGGATGGATGGATGGATTTTTAATATCCTCAAAACTACCATGGCCAACAGGACAGTAAAATGACAATAGCAGGCACAATACAATATACAGTGAATAACAACAAATAATGAGGAACAGCACCAAGCGTAACACCGTAAGAGTGCAACAATCACCCCAGTATCATTGATAGGCTGGCCATAAAAACCAGTGTAATGAAGGGCACCGAAATATAGCACAGTGTACAGTGCCACTCATGGCAATGTGCCCCATGCCTCATACTACAGTCTGGCAATTATAGCACTGAAAACACAGTATTGGACAAATAAAACAGCATTACATAGCAGAACACTTTTTTAGGGCTTTGAGTGAGTGTATTTTGGACTTACACCACCGCGGAGATGGCCGCTGCTGTGTAGGTCCCACCTAAATTCTGCGTGATATTGTTTAGATGGCTCTCCCACATCCCCGATCTATTAAACTGGTTGAAGTCCATATGGATGATGTTGAAACTGGAAAACTGGGCAAAGGCGAACTGGAAAGAACCAATAAAAACACATGTTCATTTCTATTTAGCCTAATCTGTTCACATCTGTCAAGATGCATTTACATTGAATTGTGACAGATTCAGTTCAGTAGAGTTAATGTAAGAGATAACGCAGAGCGAATAAGTCAATACTACTAAACACACACATACACACACACACACACACACACACACACACACACACACCTGCATGCCTCTGTCCTGCAATTTTTTGATGAAATTTTTTGCAAACTCTTTCATGGCCAGGAAATCTGTACCGGACACACTCCCTGAGCCGTCCAGCAGGAATGCCACATCTGAAGCTTGATCTTGATAGCATTCTGTGTAGTTTAGGGGATAAGGATAAGGAAAGGCAGAACACATTCAGACAACCAACCCATTCAATGTCATTTGAATTTCAACTTAACATCAACAACAATGATGAGCCTTTATTTATGTACCACTTCTCATGCAGGGAGTGCAACTCAAAATGCATTTAAACTCTGCAGGGTTTATTTTCAAGACTAAAAACTCAACTGACTTAGTGTCTTGTTTTTCAGGTTTAATATTTACTTGTACTGAGCCCATTTTCAACCAGTGCTCATTTCACAACACATCTAAAAATTGCACGAACAGTGTATGTGTGTATTTGTGAGTGTGCCTGTGTGTGTGTTCACAGTAAGAGCCCGTGTCCACTGGCTCCGTCGGATGCGACGCGTTTTTTTCCGAAGTCCTTTCATTTGGACGTGACTCATTTGGACGTGGGAGTAACCGATGTTCCCTCCAAATTTAAAGTTTTTCTATTCTCTACACTATTCCTTCAAAAGTAAAGAGGTAAAGCTATTATGAAGGCTTATTAAGAACCATGACTTCGAGAACACGTACTTGGTGTGTGTTTGTGGCTAGCCAACCGTAACGATACATAGCAACTATGGCAACCGTCCCTTCTGGTCTTCCTCGATTGGTCAATCACGGCGCGTCCGACGGATTAATTTGCATAAAGTTCAGCAGAGCTCATCTTTTTTGACGCCACGGAGCTGGTGAAACAGACGTGCTGCCTTCCCGAGATCCTTTGCGAACGCGACAGTAACGGTTTGACCGACTTCATTTGACAATGCATTGAAGGCGTTTGACATGTCACATCCGACGCAACCAGTGGACATGCGGTGTAAGGCGGATGTCTACACACATTTAAGTGTGTACATGCCATACATTCCTACTGGCGCATCTGAAGCCCTGCAAGAATAAGTACATTTCTTTTTCTACTTTTACAAAAACTCCCACCTAACACACTGACCATCTCCGACTCTGTGTGTGTGCGTGCGTGCGTGTGTGCAAATTGTCGTAGTCTAGGTATGTAATGTACATATCTGTGTATCTCTGTGTGTGCGCACACTTACTACAAGTGCCGTTGGTATGTTTGCAATAGTCCACACAGATACCATGACCTCGACACAGTTCTGCAGCTTGAGCCAGTGAGGCACAGGAGATGTTTTCAAAACCGGTGGCACACACATCAAACCAGCAGCTACGGTACAGCTCGCTCAGATCCACCACCTTTCCACACTCCTCAAACACACTGGCATAAAGGACAGAGAGGGAGGGTGTTGAGAGGTTGACACACATTTACACATTTGCACTGACACACACGCTGTACAAGCACACACTCCTCTCACACACAAACACACATTTACATGATTATACACTCTCTCATACTGTGCACTGTACGCTGTCCTACACACACACACACACACACATCATACAAGCACACACACCTTCATTGATACACAGACACATATTAACATTAATCACACACTCTCTCATACATGTATTGTACACTGTCCTACACACACACACACACACAACCTAAGTGGGCAAGTAATGTGTCTTACGAGCCATTGAGAATGCCACAGACTGAGGCACGAGGACAAGGTGTGGGAGTTGGGGGAGGAGTGGGATCACATGACACATTTCGCGGTGTAGATCTGCATTGCGGCTTGCTTGGGTCGGGGTAGATCCAGTCATATGCTGTCTTTGGACAACAGTGGTCTTTCTCTACCTGACCACCAGGGCGCACACAGGAGCTGCCTCCACACTCACCTAAAACAACAGAACAAATGTGAGGGAGCACATATGCAAAGCACGTACACACACACACACACATACCATACACCAACAAACCACACACATAACAATCTTATTTTTTACACTATTAAAAATGTAACCCTAAGACTCTTGCATGCACAATCAAGAGCAAAAAAATGTAGTACAGGCATTTTTTACAAGGTGTTTGAATATTGCATACACACACACATACATGTCACAGTGTGAAATTTTGATGTGTGTACTTTGGTTTGCAGTGTCATTTGGTTTGCAGTGTTATTTGATTTTTCTTTGGACTGCTGTGGTTTATTTTGTTTGCAGTGTCGTGTCACATTCTTTATTGGTTTAACTTCCCCCAGGTGTTCCCATTTGCAACCTGATAACCGACCCAATTAACCTCCTCCAATCATGGCAAGGACAGCTGATTGTGTTTAATTGTATGCCAGGTGTGTGTGGGCTGGGTTGTCTATTTATTTGTTGGGCAGGTAGTCCACATGCAAAGGCAGCAGGGACGTCTTTGAGCCGTCGGACGCAGCGGGAGGAGAACTGAGCAGGGACGGCACCAGACGGCGGATCACCAGGTTTTGCCTGCGTACAGGAAAGAGGCTGGCCAGGACTCCAGCAGCCGTGGACGAGGTCAGGCGCACACAACAGTTCCGGGCCACAGACTTCGTCTGCGCCCGGCAGAAGTAAGTGCTTGAAGCCTGCACCGTGCCTGCTACGTATGTGGTCCGCTCGCTCTGTTCTGCCGCTGTGTTCCCTGTGTTGCAGTATTGGCTCGGCTTGACTGCGCTGCTCTGCTTGTGGCTGCTGCTGCCCTCCTTGCTTGCCTGCCTTGCTGTGCTCGCTGCTGCTGCCCGCCTTGCTTCCCCGCCTGCCTTGCCGTGTTTGCTGCTGCCACTTGCCTCTTCTGCCGCCGCTTGCTGCTCCTTGGTGTGGGAGCGGATTTGGGAAGCGAGGTTTCTTCTGCTACCTACAGGACTTGGCGTGGACTGGGTCTAGCCCAAAGGACTTTAATTCTTTTCACCAATTGCTTTTATTTTATATTGCCTTTAATAAATTATATTTAATTTTACATCCTTGTCCGACTAGTCATTTCTCTGCCTGCCACGTTCTTAATTGTTTGAGTTGCCTGGTCACGGGCAACATTGTTAACACCTATTGACCACTGTGCCATACACACACACACACACACACACACATATTTGTGCAGACCCACCACACTGTCCTTCTGTGTTGTTCTGGAAGTATTCCATTGCCAGAGTGATGGTCGCTCGTGCACCAGTTGCCATGGAGATATGGGAGCGGATCTCGTCAATGTAGACAGACACGCTGGTTGGTGTGCTATCAAAACGGATCCCATATTGCTCATGGTGAGGACCCACAGTTACATTGTTCAGAGTGGCCTGTGGATTGGGGGGCGGTCAAAAAAAGGGATTGTTACAGTAGTGAGGCAGCAAAGCATATTATTTATAAAGCATTGTGACATAGGCATGACATTTAAAGTAACACCAAGTAGTTTCTTCCTCTTCGGTCTCCCTACAGGTTGGAAGCACAATTTCCAATCCCCCCGCCCCCATGTACACACAGCATGTATACACTAGACACAGCCACTTGCACCCTACCCCATACACACCCACAGTACGCAGGACCAAGTCCTCATGCAAGCAAAATGTCTTTATGGCCCGGTTCTCTTCTAGGTCGTCTCCTTTCTTAAAGCAACTAAAGTTATACATTATGATTCATGCCTGCAAGCACTTGCCAAGTCTGGTATCAATAAAGCTATTACCATACTCTTGCACCTTAGCCTCTCTGAGCTCTTGCCAACGAATGCAAGCTGGTCTGATGGTCACTCTAGTTCGACCTCACGATTTTTTTCTATACCTCCTCCAACATAGGTTACCTTTCCCTTTCTTCGCAGGCTCTGTCATGATGACAGTTCAAAATCTGGCTGTAGGTACCATTTTTCGGTTTCGAGTCTGATTAGACTTCTGATTCCATACTTGGCCAAGTCTGCTCCGCTTGGTCCAACAATCGGTTATTCTAACACTTCCCGTAAAACAAGTCAGTTGTAGCTTCTTATGTCTCTTATTCGAACAGGGGCAGAAACGTCACTCCTGCAAGCTTCCTTAGTGCGGTTTTAGCCTAAGGAGGGCAGCAAAGTGAATTTAGAAGTGACTGTCCGTCATCCTGTTATAAGATGATAAACCACTGAAGCTAAAAGGTTGAAAAAACTACTTAGTGTTGCTTAAAGAAAAAACATCACGAAGAGGATCTCGTCAGATTTGGAACTGTAGGTGCCTTGGGGCCACCCACCCATTTTTCAAAATGGCCAACAATTAATTTTTTTGGCTGTGATGTTAGCTTGCAAATGTCTGTATGATTTACTGAGAGCAAAGCATTAATTGTTGCAAAACTTCAAGGAGCAGGTTTCAGGAAAATATGTTGGCTCCATTTGAAATGGGCTAACTTGCTGTTAGAAGTTTCCTAACACAGCAGTGTGTCAAGCACCATTGCAAACAGATAGAGCTTTGTTTTCCTGTCTACTAAGTTATATTCTAACTACCCGCGGAAAGACCTTTTTTAAAAGCTGCTGTAATATATCCTCAGTTCTGTCTTTTACTCAGAATTCTATGTGCTTTCAAACAGAGAAGTAAATAAAGATAAAGGTGGAAATGTATCTTACCACAGCTGTTTGTTACAAAATGCCTTTTGTTTGGCACTTTTCACTTGGATTTTAAAATATCAAGCGAAACATAAACACTGTACTATTTGATTATTGCACGATTGTAACTATTAAATTATATGCTACCTGTCAACCAGCTGTCTAAAATTAGCAACTACCTTACACAAACTAGTTTCACATTTTTGCTACGTGCTAGCGTTATCATGTCCGGTGTCTTCAAAGCCTCTTCAAAACCAACATTCATAGAATTTGCCTTCACTCTGTCATCATATCAAACGAGGCACCTCTTTATTAAGGCATCGAGTCATCCAGGCAGCTGCTTTCTATTTCGAATGAAGCATTGCTGGTGAAAACCAGCAGGAACACAGGAAGATCAGACCAAATAAGGCAAAAGGGTGGAGACAAGGACACCAGAAACAGACACACATGACAAGGAGACAAAAGAGCACATGGTAAACCAAGCAAAAACAGACGCACGTGGAACACAAACCAGGAAGCAAACAAGAACATACAACACAGGGAAAAGACACAAGATACACACCAAAATACCACACATAGAAAACAAAAGCACAGAATCCTGACATTGCTTAATTGCGAATCATTGTTAGAGTGTACAAAGTAGTAGGTGTATGTCTTCACCAACTGACGCCTACTGACCAAATCGCCACCTGTTTGACTGCAGGGTTAGGGAACTATCTGAAACCACCTCTGTTGCCATGTAAACAATGATTATATTATCTTAGGTACGTACATATGGTGTGCTCCAAAACGTTGGCTGTATGATGTGGATACAGTGCCTTCGGAAGGTTATCCAGAGTCCTCTGGCACAGCTTACAGTTGTTAACCCAAAGCAGTGGGCATTGTCCACCATGATGCTAAAGTTGTATCGTAACAAGCGCTCTTTGACCAGCGTGTATGTGCAGGCCCCCATGAATCTATAGTAGGTGCCCTGGAAAGTGATATAGTGTGGGTCTGAGTAGACCTCACAGCGACCTGTTGGAAAGATAGGGGGTTATTCTTAAGTGTCATGTGGAATGTTAAGACTCATTACATTCACAAAGAAAAAATGCCATAGACTGTAGTTTCCAGTACTGCTTGTGAAACAACGGCTTTTCAGCTGTTCCACTTCTATATAACAGAGAACAGAGAAACACAGTTGCAGGCAACAGATTAAAAAAAAAACACAAAAAGCACACATCAGTAAAACGGAACTAAAGTCAGTTAACGCAAATCAACCTAAAAAATATTGAGAAAAAGATTTGAGAAAAAGAATTGAGACATGCTGTAAGAGGAAGCTGGTTGACACTCACAATTACACCTGGAGCTTGGACAGCATTTATCATCCAAAACCATTTGACCACGAGGACATGCCATTGGACTCGCTGGGCATGGCACAGGAGTCCTTGATAGTGTATTATTACACTTAATGTTGTAACATCCCTCTGTCCATGTGGCTTCACAGTTCCCATCTCTGCATTTGCATGGTTCTTTTTTGGGGGAAAATATGCATTAAGTTTTTCACATAGTTAACTCAAAACAAGGCAATGTTTACAACAACATATGTTTTCATGCTTTTCATACATATATTCTATTCAAAATTGTACAGCATGTTACCAGTACCTAAAAAATCCAGTGTCATTATATTACTATAGTCAAAAAATATTGAAAGTAATGTCCAACTAGCTGTCATTGCTTCCATCAATAAATAATCCAGCCAATAAATGGCTGAATTAACAAACTTTAGAATTAACAAAGTAACGTTTATAGTTTAAAATGAATTTTCATATACAGGCACATCTTAATTAATTACAATATTGTAGAAAAGTTTATTTTATTTCAGTTCAAGGTGAAATGGGAAAGCAGGCCTATTTAGGTACTGGGGCATAAACATGAACCTGCCCTTCAGAATACTAATACTTCTTTATTTAAATATGCTATTTCCATTGGTCTGATGTAATATAGTTACATTTTCTAACATAGATATTTTGGGTTTTCATTTGCTGTAAGCAATAGGCTAATCGTCAAAAATAAAGCAAACAAAGGTTTGAAATGTTTTACTTTGCATATGGAGAATACATTTAATATACTTTATACTAAATATACTAAAATAATTTTAAGTGAGGGGGTTGTTAAATCATCATAAATAGTAAAACTAGGCCGCTGCAATCAGAACTAAACCTTTTTTTTTACTGTACCGGAAGTCATCTGTGCAGTGTATTCTGGGACACAGAGTGGGTCACTATATTGTGAGGCCACTGCACAACAATATTTTCACCTTGAAGCTTGGACAAAAATGTCCTCCCTTCCTCTCGTCCTGACTTTGAACAAAACACCTCCTAACTGATCAAAACATTGTCTTTCATTCTGATATACAATGGTCATGCTAGGCTGCATTCAAAATGTTTCACTTCCTTGGTAATGTAACAAGGGCCCTGGCATTCAAAACTAGGCATTGGGAACTTTGTACATATGTACAAAGCTCTTCAGCCGTATAATGCGGTTCGACTAAGTACGGATGCTCATCAAATAGAAATTGATCTTTCTCTACCTCAAATTCTCTGTAATAATCGTATGTTCTGCCATCTCGGTCACTACAACTCCTACAACTACAATTAATAGTTCTGGGTAAGTCAATAGACCTGTATGGGCAACTTTGTATCTTGTAACTTGTATCAACACGGCAACCACCAGCTACCAGTCTTTTCAATTAACAATTTGTACACTTATAAAGTTCTCAATGTGTCGTTTTGAATGCCAGGGCACTTGTCATATTACCAAGGAAGTATTGAACAACTTTGAGCTTTTTTTGTGGTTTAAAAATAGGTATATCTTCAAGCTTCTGTTGTGCCACACCAACTCGTTATGATGTTGTAACAGACCCTACACCGGCATAGATTGTTCTAAAAAACAAATGTACCAAAAATTGAGATATTGGTGAATGAGGCCCATTGTTTCTTTGAGTCCAAATACACTAAATACAAATTATGTAGACGCATCATTGAAAGCTGAATTACATATATATATATATAAATATATATACATACAGAAGCCCTGAACCGCATGTGTTGAAAAAAAATTAAAGTTAGCAAATCATTTCAAGATAATAAGTCCTAATTTCAGCATATTATCTCATTCATTCAAGATATTATCTTGATATTTTGACACAATAAGTGGCTAACCCTATTTCAAGATAATAATTACAGAAGATTTTTCTCTGGGTGTGTTTTACCCTGACGTAAAGTCAAGTTATAATTTTCTGACCCTTGGTGTGGCAGACCCATTTATTACACAAATGCAGACACTTCATTATGTAAATAAGTAATTGAATGTCTTGCAATGACAACTTCAGCTTAATGTGCTTGTAGTGGTGCTCAGGGCAGCTGTGTTTTATCTGACTGTTGTCATGTTTAGTGTTGCATGGGAACCGTTTCTCCAAAAACTATATATGTTTTGTGAGGAGAGCCATCAGGCTATTTATTATTACATTTTACTTTGAATTTGTGTGTCTTTATTTGAGGAAACTTGAAATTTGACTAAACATTTGTTGTAGCAGTTTAAGACCCAAGTCTGTCAGTTGCTTTGAATTTACAATCTGAATTGATGCAATCATCTTTTGCACTCTACTAGCTGCTATCAATATTGGTACATTTAGCTCAGATAATATAATGTTATCTCGAAATAATGAAATGCAGATATTTTTTCATTTATCAGGAAAACATGTCAATTATTTAAAAATCACACATAACAATGTATAAATATCAAGAAATATTTACCAGTAGTTCTAGGAGGACGAGCAGTAGTGGTGGTAACAGGGGTTGTATTGTTGCCTAAAGCAGACACAAAATGGAGGGCTTTGGTACACCATTAATTTGATTCATTATATGATTTAGTCAAACAAATGAACTTAAGTACAGCAATGCATAGACAGAGGTGGGAAACCCAGTTTCAGAAATACTAATAACAATAATCGGGTTTGAGCCTCACATATCAAACAGCACATGCATAATTGCTACAGCAATTAGAACAATTAGAACTACTTTCCATAACTGAATTGTTCGATGGAATTATTGCATACCCCTCCAGCCAATTAGAAAACAGCATTCTATTTGACCGGGCCATAAGCAAGGAGTAACATCCAACGAGGTGTGCATTATACAGTTTTAAGTCAACGAGGCAGAGCCTAAGAACTTTTCAAGAAGTTTGCTCCGCCAAGTTGACTTAAAACCGTATAATGCACACCTCGGAGGATGTTACCCCCCTTATGACCCGGTTAATGCCACTAGATAATTTCTCAATTAGAGGGTTAAGATTCAGTTTCGCTTCAATGTGGCCTAATATTTCTAACATTAAGTAGAGCGCTACGCAGCCCTCAGTCACTGGCCAGACTGGTTGTCAGGGTTACTTTTCATTTAATGTCACACTTAATTTATTTGCAATGCACTTAATTTATTTTTTATTATGGGATTACTATTTTTTTAAGTTAATGGCAATTGAACATGGAACATTGCTATTAATTGTAAAGTTTGATAGGGAAACTCAGAGTTCATATTTTGTTTTTTACATCCATCGATGACTGTCATTAAAATAGTTGAAGGTTGCTATAGTTACCTTCTATTGGGTATTGATATGGAATGGTGCTAAAGTTTTAAACTTTTTTTTGCCAGAACTACTTTCAAGGCGTGCATGATATATGATTTTACTGCACATCTAGCAACCAATCAGAAAGCAGCATTCCATTCCAAAGGGTTATAAATGCATATAATAACTTGATTCTAGTGGGACAAAAAAGATTCTCAACCACATATTACATAACACAGTGAAGGCCTATATTGTACATTTTTGGGCCTTGATTTAAATAAAAAAAATGGGCACTAGTAGCACGTCTAGCTTTAAAAATCCTCTTTGAAGGGAAGAAACACCGTCTGCAATGTCTAGCTTCACAGACTCTCTTCGAAGGGCACAACTTACCACACTTCTTGATTACTCCATTCTCGCATGTACTAAGGACATACAAATAAATAGAAACACATTACGGCATGAGAAATATTCATGGTTTTTATTATTTTTTATGGTTCTGCTTCCCCTCCCTACAGACACAGTACAGTCGTAAGAATGGACTCACCAGTTTGCGGGGCAGGTGCAGTTCTCCATTGTGGTGCAGGACCCTCTTATCTCATCATAGTACGGAGCGTGTGCTGGGCACCTGGGGAAGCAGCCTGCATTGGTGAGGACAAATGAATGAGTAAACAAACGTCCCGCACAGAGAAGCAGAACAGGCTGCTTTCCTAGATTAAACAAGAAACCGGAAACCCCTTTTAAGTGGACTGTGTCATTACTTGTGGAGTTGTCTTTGCTGCCACCTAAATCACATTCACATCACAGGATTCAAACCTGCAACCCTCCGACCCCAAGACCAACTGTCTAACCACTAAGCCACAGCTGCCACTAAAGTTTCTGTTCACTTTATTGCAAGACAGTAAATATTGCAACAGTAAATATTGATACTGCATATTGTACCTTTTCCAGCATCCCTTTTAAGAGTCATCCCACATCTATGCAGACACCTAACACATCACCTACAACACACGTCAAGCTCTTTATTTAAGTCCTTTTATATCTATAATTAACTATGTATTACATCTCTCATCACAGAAATATGCATCAACCAAATATCCACGGTTGCAATAAAGGCAAACCACCACAATATAGTTCTTTGTTTAGATAGAAGGTTATATTATGTTATCATCTTATGTCTTGTTATTTAGACTAACAATGACCAATTTCACTGCATGTCTTACTCTACCCAGCATGTCTATGGATGTGACAATAAACCATCCTTGTATGCTTGTATCTTTCGTCACCTGACTGCTCTTGTTTTAAAGCAATACTAAGTAGTTTTTGTCTTCAGTCACCCTACAGCTGGAAAGCGATATTGTCTGTTACAGAGAATTACAGAGAGATGGCCTGCTCCTTCAAAACTTACTTAGTGCGGTTACAGCACATGGAGAGCTGCAATGTGATTTTATAAATGCCTTTCACCCTGTTACAAGTTGATGAATCACTGAAACGATTTTGGAAAGACTTGGTGTCGTTGTAAGAGCTATATCCTGTGTACTTTTGGATAGCTAATGAAGTTATGTACCATATGACAAATCAGTGCACAGTAGGACTTTAACATTACCTTCCAGTTTTCCCTTGAAGTAATTTTCGCCACAGGTCTTGGCTTTTCCACAGGGGTCATAGTGCCAGGTGCACTGACCTTCCTTGTTGTAGTAGTCACAAAACACAGCTGTGAAGAGGATAGAGATTTGCTGCTGGTTGAGTAAATGCCTACGTTGGCATTATATTACAATGATTTTTTGTTCAGAGACTGAAAATATGCCCTGACTAAAATATGCCCTGAATCACAGAAAAGATGTTACTTTCACTCTAAACGGTCAATACTGTAAATTTTGCTTACCTGTCGGCGCTAGAACTAAATTCTGAATGTGCTCTAGTCACATACAGTAGCACAGCTCGTGCAGTACTCACGGCACAGATCTGGAGTCCTCCAGTGGATGCAGACGTCTTGCTCACTACAGGCCTCAGCGTAAGCTGCCACAGCCGTGCAGAAGCCCAGGAACCTCCCCTCAAACTGGCAGGCACATGCTTCTAGCACACAGGCGTGGAAGTACGGAGTAGGGTCCACCTGTGTGACCACCACCAACACATGAAGGGATTCGCTAGGGAAACTTATGTGAAAAGGCCATGCTATGGTGGGCTATAACAATGCGCTTGTCTGCCATGCAGTTCTGGCCTGCACTGGCCCAGACTCGAACCTGCAACTTTCCAGCAGCTCAGACTGGGAGGAGGACATGGTAGCAGGTGAGCGAAAAGCCAGATTTAGAGGCATCTGGGCTTTGCAAATAACCATGTCCATAAACAAGGGCAAATATGCTGCATGCTGCTTTGTTCAAGTATGGACTATTGAAACGCATGCCTTAAGGCAAATGTGATTTTGTAGTCTTATGTTTCGCACAGAAGCTACAGGTTTTCTAGCTGAGGTGGCCAGCTTACATAGCACTATTCTTATTGATTTAGGGCCTGCAAAAGGGTTTGCAGAGGTGCCGTTCTCCCTGCCGAGAGCTGGCGTACCATCAAAACGATTTCTGAAACATTAATAAAAGGTTAAGAAAACTCCTTAGTGTTGCTTTAAGATACAAAGTAGTCCAATGACAGGTAGCCTGGGCTTTTCAGTTAGTTTGCTAGTGTGCGTGACTCCCAGTCTAGAGTTGCAGTCAGGTCACGGGTTTAAGCCTGGGGCTGGACTACACGGCATGATCCATGTTATACTGCACAATGTACCTTGAGATGGCACGCCTTGAAGGTGTCCCCGACAATGATCATGCAGCGTCTCTGTGCCCAGTTGGCACAATAGGAGTGACTCTCACAGGGGAACGTCTCATTCTTCACATCAGAACAGGGGGGTGTGCCTGTCTTCCAGCTGTTGCCAAATTCCAGCGCGCTGTTGCTACCTATGTCATTGGCTTCACTGGAGTCAAAGTTCCCACACAGACCACACACTTTGCCCTGCAGTTAGGAATATGTGAGAGATGAGTTAAGGTGTTTGTGATGTCCCTTTTACCAACAGCAACACATGTGTGTGCATGTGTGTGCGTGCGTGCGCGACATAGCATACCGTCCACTTGATGTTCAGCAGCACAGTAAGGCGTGTGTTTTTATCCCAGATGAGTGTGAGTCCTTTTTTTTTTACAGAGGCCACCATGTAGAGCCCTACTTTCTCAACCACAATGTCAGAATCTGCTGACGTCTTGTAGTACATGGTGGACATGTTTGTGTGCCCAAACACCAGATACACCCCATTTTCCTGAACACATCACAGGGAGAGAGTGGAATAGAATGGGTCTTCATGCATTTGCTTAAGGTTGTCTAGTGTGCCTTTTTTGCATTCGTAATTGAGTGTATGGCACAGAAAAAGACAGATTGTGCGTATATGTGTGTGTGTGTGTGTGTGTGTACCAGGTCTAGAGTGATGGTGCGTGAGCAGGTCAGTTCCTCATGACAGCAAGGAATGCTCTCCACTCTGACCGCAAATGTACCCATCCCACTTCCACAGTCATCCTGAGTAACAAACAAAATAAAACACACTCAACACACAAACAATAAAACACATTTACATTTGTCAGGACATAGCCTTGCTGTATTTCAACTGTGAGTTTGCTTTCTACTGTGAGAGTTAGTAATAGTTTTGCAGCATGACAACTGTTGCATCAGTTGTTGGGTCACAGACATAAAAATTCATCGTTGATGTTAGATTGCTTATTTCAGAATTTTGAAGATGAGATAGGATTCCTAGATTTTGTTAAGATTTGTTTCTGTAAAACCAGATTGAAAATGTAATACAACCCCAGGTGTACAGATCGCCATACGATGTCATAGCAATGAGTTTTGACCTGCTGGCAAAATTACCATTTGTTTCCCTTTTTTAAACACAATACATTTTCAATAAACATGGTAAAGACCATCCCTGTAAAAGCTTGTGTAGGTCTAAAAACGGTTTAAGTTCTTTGATAAGGACTGTTAACCTTACTGAATTACAGTATGCAATCAAGCAGGGCAACATAAACAAAAAGTGTAGTAAGCTTTCCAACACTACTACAAGAGACACCAATCAAGATTATTTTGTATGGTTCACAGTCACTTTAAAGGCATCAGAAAATTGAGAAATCCTTAATCCTAAATTCAATTGATATTTCATTTTTATACACTATATCAAAATATAATTTTATAGTCCGTAGAATGGACACTGCAATAACCAATTAGAAACTTGTACAAACTTGTTCGAACAAACTATAATCACTGAAATAGGTGTCTGACTGATTTTGACTGTGCGTAGATTACCTAGAACAAATTCCAGAATGGGTTTTAAAAGCTAATTTGTTCGTAATAATGTTTGGTCAATGAGGCCCAATAGTCCTGCACACCAGCTTTCATTTATTCAAGAGACGTTGCTTGTTACCCATTGCTGAGATTTGGGCTCATTATCACTCACTAAAGGCCAATTTATAGTCGAGGCGTGTTGCTGGACAGAAAAATAAAGTTGTTGACAGATGGCTGCCATAGTTCTGCACTGGCGACCAAAATTCATTTAATCTGAGGAAAGCAACTCTCCTGAACACAGGACTTTAAATTAAAATCTCATCAGAGTAGGCGACAACGTCTGCACCGTTTCAGTAGTTTTCGATATACTCGACAAGCTCTGCGACACACAAATGCACAAAAACTTTGTCTCTTTTACATCATATTCTGTCGAGCGACACTTGTCGCCTGGGCTTTAAATCTGTCACAAGGCAAGCAGGACATTATTTTTTCCCTGGCATTTCCCATGTATTTACGTAAGAATGCCTGTGACATTGACACAATGCCATGCAAGTTCAGAGGATAAAGACACACAAAAAGACACATATGCCTCTTGTTCAAATCTGTGTGAAAGAAATGAACAAAGTCTCTCTGTAAGTAGGGAACCATGAGGGCCTCTCTTTAACCTCACCTCCACCAGGGTGTACTGGCAGTTTCCATCGAAGCGGTACCACTTCAAATCAAAGGTCTGGTAGTGCCCATTCCCAAACACCTGGCACTTTCCTGGGCATGGCTCCCCACTGCAGTGCCAGCGCCCTCCATTGCATGTGCTATTGGACAAATGGACACACACACACACACACACACACACACACACACACACGATTAAGATCTGTTAAAAATCATCAGACAACTCAGTCCCTCAGTAGTGCTGATTTTAAAGTGTGCCGCTACTAAATTAATGAATTAATGAGCCAGCCATGTGACTGCTTTGACCATGACCATGAACATGCCAAAATAATGTTTTACTAGATTATCATATCAGATCTCGCACACGTATGCTGAAAGGTCTACTTCAATCTCCTTTTGCACATTTCGGCACAATTTGACGCTTTTTTTCCATTTTAATAAAGTGACTGTAATTTTGGTGACTAAAATATAAAAATAACAATAGGAAATTGCATTTAAAAGTATGGGTTTTGGGGGGATGTGGCAATGTATGGTGCTTGAAAATTCAACATTATATGCAAGCGGAACTATTTAGATATCATAGCTGCCAAGTCACTTGATGTAAAAGGACATGTTAAGTCTCTCCCGATGTTTGTAGGAGCACTTACCATGTCTTACACTTGGTCTTCACACTTTCACCAGGGCCGAACACTTTCCCACTAAACATACATGTGCAGTTCATAGCATCAACACATGCTCCATAGTGGTTTAAATACTTTCCCGCTGGGCAGTAGCAGCCAGAAATACACACAGTCTGCATACAGAGAAAGTCCATATACAGTACCAGTCAACAGTTTTGATATGCCTTTTCATTCAATTTTTTTCTACATATGTAGATTAAAGCTGCAGTAGGTAACTTATTATCTGGAACAATAGACTGGCTCGAACCGCCAGGAATATACAATCTGCATGCAGAGCAAGCCCATACCAGGGGTACCAGTCAAGAGTTTTGATATGCCTTCTCATTCAGTGTTCTTTTTTCCCTACATTGTACATAAAAGCTGCAGTAGGTAACTTTTTTAGTTAAATTAGCTGGAACCGTCATGATATTCTGGGAGTAGTACATGAAATATTGTATTTAGGAAAAACCCCAAATTCTCTAGCTCCACCCTGATGCTGTAATCGGGCTGGCAAAAATCCACCGCTCCCGGTCCTGTTCCACCAAGGAGGGAGGATTACCTGCCTGTAAATCACAACTCGTGCACATGCTGCTGACAACATGGAGGTATTATATTAACTGGAGGAAGTGGGTAAGTCCCACCCCCATTCAGTGAATTCAGCCAAAATTGAAAATGTAAAATGCAATGTAAATGTAAAACCTGCAATTCTACTATTACCAACGACTATACACTTTAAAAATGACACAGAATAAGAAAACAAATGAGGAAGAGAATGTTAAAAAGAAAAAGAAAATGGTCGAGGCTGAAATAAAACATTGAAGTCGCCTTTGAGAGGTGGAGGGAACTACTGGATCAGAAAGGATTCAAGCTAGGTGCAGATTTGGCCAGATTTCTTGTATTAGTTATTCTAATCTCTGTCTTTATAGTAACATTTACAGTAGCAATGGTTACACTCTGTAAATAGGTAGGATGAGTATTAAGACCAACATTAGTGGTAGTAGCATTAGTATTATAAAAAAAGTCCAGGTGGCTGTCCTGATTTACTGGATCTGCAGCTAGGTGTATATTGTTAGAACAACTACAGGTGACCGTAGCGTGTTGGATTGGATTTTGTGTTGACTTATTTTGACTCCTTTCTACTCACACACCAAGCTGCTTTCCTGTGTGAATTACTAGCTAACAGCTTGTAAGTAGTGGTAGCCTACTGACTTAGCCTCTATGAACGCCATTCAACATCGAAGCCCTGAGCTTGAACGTGCAGTGGTTCTGTTCTAGCATCGCTGACAATTACAGTACTAGTCAGTAGACTCATTTTAGGTTTTGTTTGCCGTGGTCATCAGCGTATTACAACAGTTATGTCCAGTATCTATTGACGAAAGCATAACAGCTTGACTGTCACAGCAGCTTCTATGAGCTTAGCCTGCGGTTGCATTGGATACTTCACATCTGCTCCCCATAGGCAGTAAAAGAAATGGACTGAAGGGTAGTGTCATTTTCACTGGGAGCCAATGAAGCCTACTTTTCAATTTTTGTGTCCACTTTGATCTACTGCCCAAACTCCTGCTGACATCGAGTGTCGTCAGCCAACGGACCTAAATACGAGAAATTGAGGAGTACATGGTCAAACACAAATGAGATAGCATGCGATTATTTTCGCAATGAGTGTTTTTACCATTGTGGCTGCAGTGCAATCATATTTACTGGAGTGGAAGACTAATACTGTACTTGGGTATTCTACTAACTTTCGTATCCAGGTAGTCTTGCAAGCTACCATGTCAAGGGCGCTAGCTACTTAGCACGGCCATACTGAGCTGTAGTGTGTAGCTTAACTAAGCCACCTGTCTTTGGGCTTCACTTGCATCAAACAGTAAAATCCACAAAGTTTACGATTCCTCTTACAAACAAATACCAATTTTGGTGCTTATTTTTCTAAAAATACAGCTGGTATGTTTCCCTGAAATTAACAGAAAAGTAAACGAGCATATTGGTATTGCTTGTTATTCAAACAGTATGGTAAATTTCCTCCTGTGGGACAGAAACTCACTAGCCGTCGCATAATCTGTGACGTCATTTTAGAACATTTCTTACAAGGCAATGACATGACAAATTTCTGATCGAAGCAAATATGTTTTGCATCTGGGAATTCTGTAGACTACTGCAGCTTTAATACTGAAGACATCCAAACTATGAAGGAACACATATTGAATTATGTAGTAAACAAAAGTTAAAATTAGAATTTGCTTTATATTTTAGATTCTTCAAAGTAGACACCTTTTGTTTTAATGACAACTTTGCACACTCTTGTCATTCTCTTAATCAGCTTAATGACGTAGTCACTTGGAATGGTTTTCCAAGAGTGTTGAGGAGTTCCCAGAGGTGCTTAGGACTTGGTTTGGTTGATTGGTTGGTTGATTTCCCTTCACTCCACAGTTTAGGTCAGTTGGTTGTGGAGGCCAGGCCATCTGATGCATGTATTGTTCTGTTAGAAAAACAAATGATGGTCCCACTAAGCTCAAACCAGATGGGATGGCATGTTGCTGCAGAATGCTGTGGTAGCCATGCTGACTAGGTTTAGATTTTAAATATATCACCAACCATGTCACCAGCAAAGCAACCACATACCATCACACTTCCTCTCCTTCATGCTTCACGGTGGGATCCACACATGTAGAAAGCACAAACACATTAAGGAGGGAGGAATGCTGTGCGCTCCGCAACGCTTCCAACGTAAGCCTGCAGCACATCTTATCAGGCTGCAAGACCGCACTCTCACAGGGCCGCTACAGGTGGCACCATGACCAAGTCCTGAGGAAGCTAGCCAAAGTGCTGGAGTGTTGGCAGGGAAGCAGAATACCACCACCTGCAGAGTACCCGACCATCTTTGTTGCGGAAGGGGGGGTACAGAGAAGCATCAGGTCAAGGAAAACCATTTTGAATAGACCATTTTTATACAAAGCTGAAGTTGCCTTTCGATTGTACTCATACATTTCTCCCTGTAACAAATACAGAGGTCATCGACGTAAAGGCTGCAAAAAGGATTTGAGCTAATGGCTTTTACAATACTGTTGATTTTGACACTGAAGAGGGTGACAGAAAGAATACTTCCCTGAGGAACTCCCAGTTCCTGCAAGTGAGAAGCAGACAATGTAGTTCCCAGTTGGACTTGAAAAAGTCTGTTAGACAAAAAATTAGAGATAAAAATAGGCAAATGTCCTCTGAATCCCATGGAATAGAGGTCCTTTAAAATCCCATATCGCCATGTTGTATCATAGGCCTTTTCAAGATAAAAAAATACTGCTGTCACATGCTCTTTCCTGATAAAACCATCACGTATGTAAGACTCCAGTCTAATAAGATGGTCTGTTGTACTCCTTCCTTGTCTGAAGCCACACTGATAGTCAAGAATCCTTCAGCTTCAAGCACCCAAACAAGTCTCTTATTTACCATCCTTTCCATAGTTTTACATAAACAACTAGTCAGAGCAATAGGACGATAGTTGCTGGGGTCAGTGTGATCTTCCCCTGGTTTTGGGATGGGAATAACAATTGCTTTTTGCCAGGACTTTGGGACAGTTCCCGAGTTCCAGATAAAATTAAATACTTCCAGGAGGTGGGATAAAGTACTAGAAGGTAAATGTTTCAAAAATTGGTAATGAATTGCGTCAGGGCCCACAGCAGTGTCATGGGAACGTCTTATAGCACAGAGCAATTCATCCATTGAAAAGGGCAGATTGTAGGGCTCAGAATTTCTCGATACAAAATGCAAATGTTTACACTCCTCTTTTGTGCGCAGAGCTTGGAATTCAGTGTGGCAGTTTTCCACCGATGAGTTTTTTTTCAATGTTTCAGCAAGTTTATTTGCTATTTCTTGTTTTGTTGTTTAGGTGTTGAACTTGAGCTTCACCTCCTTTACTCTTCATCTTTTTAATCAAAACCTTTTTGGAGGAAACAGTGGATGTAAGGTTTGCTACATACTTCCTCCAGCTTTGAGTCTTGGCCTCTTTAATGGTCTTACGGGCTCGAGCTCTACAGATTTTCAGTGCAGTTAAATTTACACTAGTTGGGTGTTTGCTAAATAGTCTTTCTGCTTTTTTCCGGGCCGCAATAGCATTCTTACAATCGTCGTTAAACAAAGGGTTGGACTTATGAAATGGTTTACCTGAGGTCTTAGGGATAGTTTCACCTGCAATGTTAATCAATGTATTACTGAAATTGTCAGCAGGATGTTCAATATTTTGGGGCGTTTGGCTGAGTTTAGCAGCACAGAGGTCGTGAAACAAAGCCCAATTCGCTCTCTTAAGTTGGCATCTTGGAGGTCTTAACTGAACGTCAGATCCTGTAGATGAAATAATCACGGGGAAATGATCACTCCCACAAAGGTCACCATTGATACGCCAGGAAAAGTCAGTCAGAAGATCAGGATCACAAATAGTCAAATCAATTGAGGAATAGGTTCCATGACCTGGATGTAGATAGGTAGGTGATCCATCATTCCACAAGCATAAGTCATTTTTAGTAATAAAGCCCTCTAAAGCTTTACCCTTGGCATCTAAAAAAATCCTTCCCCATATGGGGTTATGTGCATTAAAATCCCCCAAGAGAATGTATGGGGGGTGGCAGTTGTTCAGCTAGTTTGTCTAAGTCTTGCAATGTTACTGCCGAATCGGGTGGAATATAAACAGAACACAAGGTAATAACTTTATGAAGAGTTAGTCTTACTGCTATTGCTTGTAGAGGGGAAGAGATCACAACATGACTGTGGAGTATGTCACTTCTTATTAAGACAGCCACTCCACCAGATGGCCGGAGAATGTTTGGGCCTTTAAACATTAAAAATCGCGTAATTCTTCAGTGACATGGTATTATTTATTGACAGGTGAGTCTCTTGAAGGCAAAAGGCAAGAGGGTGGAATTGAGCAGCTAGATGCTGCAGTTCAGTAAAATTAGCCTTAAAACCACAGCAGTTCCACTGAATAATATTGCTATTGGTCATCGGTTAGGTAAAACAGGAAGAGGGCCTTTGTTCCTACCCTTGGGGGAGGAACTTCGGCTGCAGGGGGTTGAGGGTACCTTCATTTCAACATCCTTAACAGTCTTAGTTTCTAAACTCTAACTTGGATTGACAGTCAGAAGTTGATTTCTTTTTTACTTTTGGTGGCTGGGATGTGTCAAGTATATCTGAGGCTTGACTGGCAGACGAATGGGTGCTCCCAATCTTACTGTTCTGAAATGTAGACTTGATTCCACTGATCAGCTGTGGCTTATCCTTGTTCATCCAAGTGAAGTCAGTTTGACACATACTGGTCGTCATAACAGGTTTAACAACAGAGGCAAAAGAGTGTTGAAACTTGTAGGCAGGGAAGCCTTCCACTTGTTTTCTCGCTTCTAGATAGCTTATTTTCTTTGTGACCCTAACTCCTTGCATTTCTTTTTCTTTTCTACATACAGGACAGTCTTTAGATGAAGCTGCGTGGCTCCCTTGGCAGTTACAGCATTTAGGTGATCTTGTACAGACAAGTTCATGGCCATCCTCACCACAGGTACAGCAGACTGGTTTGTTTTTACAACCAGCGGAACCATGACCAAATTTCTGGCACTTAAAACACCTCAAAGGGTTAGGGATGTAGTTATCTACGGGCACACTTAAATATCCCACTTGGATTCCTTCTGGAAGATCCTGGAGAGCGAAAGTCAGGATATATGTTCCAGTTTTAATAATTTTATCTTTCCTTCTCAGGGTAATTCTTTTTACATGCGTCACTCCTTGTTCTCTAAGCTCAGCAGCTATTTCCGATTCTTCCACATCATGGAGGTCTCTTGTACGGATAACACCTTTACAAAAATTCAGATGAGGAAAGGTCCGCACAGAGACTCCAACTAAGACATCACAACGCAATAGATTGTCTGAATGGGATTTTTTGGCGCATTCAACTACAATCTGACCAGATCTCAGTTTTTTGACATCCTTAACTGCTCCTGCAATGCCTGAGATTCCTTTCTGTATCGCAAAAGGGGACAATTTAGTAAGAGGCATGTCTGGCGACACAGAATCAAGCACTATAAATTTCTGCCAGATGTTTGTTTTAGAGGGGAAAATCGTAACCATTTCGGTAACATCATCCACGTCGATTAATCTTTTTTGTTGGGTTGAATGATTGCCATATTTGTTGGTTAGGATTCATGATCTCTGCTCCCCACCCACCTCGGAGCCCAACAAGGGGATGCACAGAGCCGCAGTTCTCCTCCAGATGTGCATCAGGGATACAGGGATGGTATACTCGAGCAATAGTAAACGAAATGTCTGTATTACCCGACTGACCCTCAGCCAAAGCCTTCAAGGGGAAAAAAGGTGTATAAATAGTCCCATTGGTGACTTCCGTAAAAGACTTTGACAAGCCGATTGATTGGATCGGGCCCTTCCAATCGCCCGTCTAAGTGAAGTAGGAGCCAAAGCACTGTGTTGGAACTGTGGCAAGTCACAGTCCTCAAGAACCAGGATTTCTTCCTCCACTGACACGGGTAGCAACTCACGGCAAACAAGCTGCCCCATTTGTCGCCTCTTACGATCAGCAAGGGGGTGCTGGGGACCTATTCTACCTATTCTACTATTCTTCTAAAAGGTAGCTACTTTGAAGAATCTAACATGTAAAACATATTCTGGTTTGTAGACAATGTAGAACGTTACAATGCAGAAAACAAAAAGGAAAAAAAACACTAAATGAGAGGGTCTGTCCAAAGTTTTGACTGGTAGTGTTACATTACACATTGGTATATATATACATAATACAATTTTTTATATATAACATTGCACATCTACATTATACATACCGGTAACTATATATGTCTACCACATTGTACACTAGGCTATATAACAAAACATTTGCAAGCTGTGTAGTGCATGTTCCTTCTGATGGTCAATTCTAAAACTCAATATTCTACATTTTTTAAATATCCACCACCATGAAGTTAAAAAAGACATTAAAATGTGATTCTGACAAGTGAAACAGATACAATTTATAAAAACTTATATTTATATATATACATAAATAATTTTTAACTAATGCACGATTTATGATGACATAATCCAGGAATTAAAGCAAGGTGTATCATGAGATCTTGCTGTTTGTTATGAAACAACCACGATGACAGTTACTATATAAATTACTTCACTATCAGTTATGAGGTGTGTGTGTGTGTGTGCTTGTGTGTGTGTAATTAACTCACACTTTTTGCTTGCTGTGGCTTGCTTAGGCTGTCACAGGTGTTTTGTGTCCTGTTGTCAGTGGAGCTTAAGCATTCTACACACACTTGGCCAACTGGACAAGCTGACAGAGCACAAAAACAAGTTTTGTAGTTACATATGGCACACTCATTTCAGTTTAATTAATTCAGTTCAATATAGTTCAGCTCACACAATTCAATTTAAACTTTATTGAGTCACGTTATGATGCATTGTACTGGCTGGCAATTGATGTGTGTGTTTTAACCTCCTTACCTTGACACACAGGAACCCGTATGCAGTTTAACTGCCCATTTTCACAAAAGCTGTAAGAAAACAACAACCAAATTAAACTGTTAGTGTTACTGCTTTTACACTGTTAAAGCATCACGCCTCAGGTTTTGTAGACATATAAGCATCCCTGCCTTTCTCCTCTGAGCCTGTGCTTCTGGGTCACTTACCAGGATTTACCGTCAACCATGGATTTTCCTGGTGGCACAGTAATCCCATTGCTATAGCAGTTGCACAATGTCGTGGGAACACAGGAGCCGTGGTTGTTACGGTAACTGCCCTCAGGACATCCACAGCCCTCCACAGGCTCGGCATCCAGCTTACAGGTGAGGTCATATCCCGCCACAGCATGGCAGGTGCGGTTACAGGACCGTGTGTTGTAGTTAAAAACTTGGTTGCTCATGCACATCACCTCTGAAAGAGGCACACACACGCACACACATTGTTACGACTGTGTGGAGGAGGATAAAGGAGGTGTGTACCATAGTGCATATGTTGGCTTCAGCAGTCATTGTTACAATCAGGAAAAGGACTGTCCTACCTTACATACCATATCTCAATATCATCTGTGTGTGTGTCTGTGTGCCTCACTATACTTGAACACTGCTCTTCTGTTTTGAGGAGACTTTAAATCCTAGTTGTTCTGTTAAAGCTCAAGAGGTCTGATGTACAGGAAGTAGGCAATGTCTGCTACTGTATTTGTCGTTTTTTACCATCACCTTTGCTTAGTGTTAGTGTTACATAGTATTGCATTATGTGTGGCATGCATGGCCCTCTACTTTATGTTACTAAAGTCTGTGTTTAACTGCTCAGTATTGCATAATCTGCACTGAATATGGTGCTATACTGTGTTATTAGTGTGTGGTGTCCCAGAAGGCATTACTGCAGGTAGGCCTATGCCTAGTTTGATATTCAGGATATCCTTGTATTGCATTAGTGCTGTGTGCGGTGTTACTGGGGAGTTGTGTCCCAGGGAAACTTACTGCAGCCGGTTGTATTTCTCCAATCGCCAACAGGCTTCCCCACTGAAGCGCAGGCTTTAGCGTAGTTGCCAAAGGCAACACAGAGACACGACTCAGGTGCGGAATGGCACTGGCATGTTCTACTGATGCAGGCCTGAAAACATTACAGCATATTACTGTGAGGTTACAACTCTTGCATAACATTACTATTACTACTATATTGCTGAAAATCACATCATGCATATTACAGTACTGAAGTAGAATTACATAGAATAGAATACATAGAATTACAACTCTCACATACATTACACGTAGAGCTGGGCAATATGACAAAAAATTTGATCACGCTATTTTTTTCCGTATTGACTGATATCGATTTTTATCATGATTAGGCCTGGACAATAGAACTTCAAATCAAAATTGTCTTTAATTGACTACACTGGGCAGAATCCCATGACAACACATGTGGTAGTGTACTTTGAAGAAACAGTACATTAAGACACAGTGAAATGCACAAGGTATAAGGAAAGAGTTTACAAAATAAATAATATAAGTAATAACAGTATTAATAATAAATAATAACAGTAATGATAAACAACGATTAATAGTCATGTGCTTGAGCATTGTTGATTAAAGGTTACGATTGTTGGTTCAAGTAAGTTTTTGATTAACTGCCCAGCCCTAATTACAGCACATCACCAATTAATGAAAGCATAAATGCAACTTTTGCAATAATATCATCCATAGTTGAAGAGTATCTTACAATTCTTAAACAAGTGTTTAAGTATAGAAGTGTTATATAACATAAAAGGCTTTTGCCTGAGAATCACCTGATAATATTTCTCATAGGGCACATATGGGTGGCAGGAGCTGAAGACCGAATTAGAGTCCTGTAGCAGCTTACAGCGCTCTTCAGCAAACACTTCTGTAGAAAAGATCATCAGCAGAAACACAAGAGGGGAGAGTGAAGACAGCTTTACTGAATTAGTTCCCTACGTGTACACTATAAACTATATACATTGCTATGCCATACTGCACAATATGCTTTCACTCTGTTGATTAGAACAGAACAGAGTACAGTAGAACGTGTCGAAATACTGTTGTGTTTGTAGACAAGAGTGACGATTGTGTAGAACATAAAATAATAGAATAGATTCCACAGGAGTGGAAAAGTTTCTTTTGCTCACCAAGACATGACAGACTACAATAAAACAGACATCTACAGACCAACAAACAGAGGGCTAACTAAGGCAATATCATCTGCATATTTAAACAGTTTTAAAGTATCATGAATAGGGAAAAATCCATAAATAAATAAACTAATCAACAAAGGTGATAAAACACTACCTTGTTGGTGGCATGTGCTTAAACTAAGCACTTCTCGCTGAGTGCAATTAGCACATGCCTTATGACGCTAATGGAAAAGGTAGTGTCCGATACAAAGAATCAGAACAATGTTAACACTAAAGCTTCATTCAGACATACTGCTACTTGTCCATTGTGTGTCGCTTTCTCGCGGAAATACTACTAGTTTGGTGTCAGCTGTGCAGAAAGATCCAAATGCATCAAAATTCAGTCTTTAATCAATGAACAGACAAGGAAGCAGGAACAGAGGGCAAACAGTTCAAAAATAGTCTAACAAAGCAGGAGCAAATCCCAAAAGGTAAAAAATGCAAAAGAAGAAAAATACAAACCTACCATTCGAATAACCTGATTCACAAAAAAATGCTCCAGAAAATCCTCTAGTTCAGGCTTACAGCACCCCCCACGCCACAGCAGGACTGCCCTCCCCCCAGTGCCGTAGCTCCGCACACGCACATTACGCACAGTGCGTAGGGCACCAAGTGCTTGTGGGGGCACCACCAAAAAAATTTGGCTCGTGAAAAAATCATCGCAATAGGCTAGGTACGTGCTAGTAAGGATATTTTAAAAATGTGCAAAGCATGTTAATATTTTTAAGCAATACAAAAGCAACATAGGTCAAATTGCTCCAGAAAAAGGTAAATCTCCTTCTCCGTTCTCCTCCTGGTGCCCCCTCCCCCACCTTTTAGTGGTCTGGTCGATTATTGCTCAGTCTTAGTTTAAGTTTGGCAGACAAATGTTTGGACATGGCCTTAAAAAGACATCTAAAGTCTGGAGCGGGAAAAAGAATAGAACGCGAGATGAAGCTCACGCTTGCAGATAAGACAGTGTTTTAAATAAATAAATCATAATAATAAAAAGTTCATTTTGTAGCCCTTGCTCATTACCGTCAACAAACTTTGTAACGTTAGCTCCCAGGCTACTAGCAATGTTCAGACTGTGTTAACAAGTGTTGCAAATGATTAAAGTTGTAAATGATTGATGCTGGCTAGCTAGTTTGGGTTGTGGATATAAATATGGATATGGATATTTGAAAGCAATTCATCATGGCCACTCGACTGTTTTCAGTCAACGTTCGGATAAGACTAGCAGTTTCTTCCTTAGGTTGCTAGCTAGCTATGCTGCGGTTGCCCTCAGTCACAAGTACATAGTTCTCGTCGGTTTGCAAGTTCATAGGCCAAGGGCAACATCTGCTGGTGAAACTAATATGAAAAGAAACAATCTTACTGTTACGTAGATTTTCCCTCTTCGTATTTATTTCAAACTCTGTACACAATGTTTTTGTTCTCCCATATGAAACCTTTATAAATGTAAAATAGAGTGAATTTTGAAATGTACCAGTGATTTACACGTAGGCCTATACACCTAATGTATATGCAGTTTTTGTACTAAGTTTAAAACTGTATTTCAGTAGAATTCCTATATATTTTGTCTTTTAATTGTGGCGTCTGCAGCCATTGCACAAATCTTTGTTTAATAATGGTGGTGGTATTTATTTATTAACCATTTTAAATGTATTATTTTAACTTTAATGTTTGGTGTATTTGTTTCGGAAATAAAGTGAATCACATTGATAAATTCTAAATTATTGTTCATTCTGGGCGAGGTGGGATGGTGTGTTGGGGCACCACAAAGCATTTGTGCTTAGGGCACCCAAATGGCTAGCAACGGCCCTGCCTCCCCAAAAAAGGGTAAATGGCAGGAAGAAGTAGGCAACTCAAATTTAAAGTGAATAATGGGTGGCAAACAAACCGGCCTCAGTAGGCAATACAGGGCAAAACACTTTTAAACACTGTCGCCAATGTTTTAAAGACACGTGGAGGGACACAAAGGCTGCTTTGGCAAACTAACAAACATTTGGGGGTTGTTGAAGGCGAGCCGCGGGACAGAAGCGGCATGAGTGTGTACTGTGTTTGTAAGAGTTTGTGCTTGTGCAACATCATAAAAATGCTTGTCTGAAATAACACCTCGCATGCCTGCACACTGGCATGAAGCGCACCATGCTGTGTGTCCGGACTGCGCAACAGACACTGGACAATTTTAACAAACTGAAAAACTCTCTACTCACCTGCACGACGGTGCTCCTCACTCGGCCAAGCAGAGGCAATGTTGTTTAAGAACGATATAACCGGTTCCATGGGATTTATGACGGAATTGAATTTTGGCCTCTCCTGTGAGAGGTTCTCCAATGTGTATGGTCTGCTCTAGACAGTAGTTTTGATTTTTTTCCTCCTTTTTTTGTTAGTTATTTAGTGTTTAGTTTGTCTTTGTTCGTCACCCTGCTGGCAGCCTAGGAGAAAAAAAAAAAATCCTATTCTGCATGGAAAACCACCATCTCCTGGTAAATTCTTCGGCCACTCAACTACACTATCTTGCACAGCACATGGTTAATACAACACACTGGCAGAAACGCATGCAAGATATGCATTTATAGCAGGCTTATTGTGTGAACATTGCACCGCAACGCCAACATGGTCTTCCCACTGGTCCGGACCAGTGGATAAGAAGCCGGCTCCAATGTGACTCCGGTTTCCCCATCGGACCTGTTTGGCGACGGACCGGAAGAGAACTACTATGCAAACCATTAACCTACTTCTACTGTCTAGTATGCCCAGTAAGTGTAATGTTTGTTTGGCAAGTGAAGCTATTGTTAATGGTGGATGGATAATGAAGCAGAATCTGCAGGTACCTCACTGTTCACTATGCTGGTTAGTGAAATAAATGCTGAAATGGAATAAATCTGTATTGTTGCGTGTCTTGTTTCCCAATGCCGCTAGCCGTGAACATGCCACTGTGAGAATGAATGGCCGCTCCTACCTAGCGTTTGCATGTCAGAAGTGTTGCTAATTTGAGTGCTTTGGTAAGAACTCTGCGGGTTTGGCCACCGCAACAATGTTCAAACACAGAGGGACAACTCCAAAGGACTGCAGAGCAGGGAGTTCATAGTAGAAGGCCCACAAAAACAGCAGAGCAAGGAAACACATGGAGCCCACGGAAGAAAGGTAGATGAGCTGACGGAGAAGCACAGGAAGAGGAGGGTATAAATAGGGCAGATGATTAGTGTGAAACGAGGAACAGGTGAACAATGGGAGCACTAGATACAATCATGATGGGGAAATGGACCACAGCAAAACTGTTCATGGTACCAAAACTGGGCAGGCAGGGGAAGAGACATGCATTAAACAGCTATTGGGGCTACAGGAAAACAGACTTCAAAACATGGAATCCTGGGGTGCGTTTCTCGAACAGCTAGCTAAGTTAGCCTTGTACTACCATTGTACAATGGAAGTATCTACAATGGTAGTGGCGAGATCCTTCCGTTTCTCGAAGGTCTCGTACTTCGGTAGAACAATCATTGTAGGTACTTCCATTGTACGTACTTCCATTGTGGGTACTTCCATTGTGGCCACTATTGTTGTTCCTACTTCGGTGTGTGAAGCATGGAAACAACGGAGGGAAAGCAGGGGACAGCCGTTTTGATTGGATGGCGAACTCTTTGTTGACACGCCATGCCACTGCTATTTCCTTTTAATACATGTCTTTGTTGAAATCATAAGATAGCGGTAATAATAAATGGTTACAGCATGGTAAACGTCTGGTAAAACTAACTCAAGTGCCAAAACTTGGCCCAATGTCTACAGTGACACATGCCGTGAAGGAAATGTTATTCTTACAAATCCGTAGGTTTCAATAGCGTCTTGACGTCATTCGTCAGTGGTATTGATACTCCACCATCCTACATTGCTGTTTGTGCCAATAGCTCAATCAGAAAGTTGCGTGGCTTCAGTGCTTTTGTTCTCTTTAGTTCCGGGGTTCGAATCTCAGTGCACGCCTGATAGCACATAGCCTTCATGTTTTACTATAGCATTGCTCCTCAATACATGTACTCTTTCAAATCAATAACCCAGACAAACTTCAGAGTAGAGCATAAATCCACACTAACATGACTGTGAAACGCTAGGCCACACAAACAGATAAGTCATACAATTCGTCTACACTCAGTCTCGAACCTACGTCCATGATGGAAAACTTATGTTGCTCGCGACTGCGCTACTAGTTGCGCCACTGACAATCACAAGCGAGTTTCTGTTTACCAAATACATATGCTGTCAATAATAGGAAAAGCTTCAATCGAAGGCCAACTTCTAATGCAAATATCTCATAATCCCACATTCCAAACTCAGCGAAACTCAATCGGTTTGTAGATGTCACTATAATACTGCTGTTCAACCCATTAAATCATTAAGTCTTGTCATACGGTTTTAACAAGAAAAATGACATAACATGAATTGGCCATTTAAAAGTTCTATGAGCTGTATTATAGTGTCCTCTACATGTCGATTGAATTTCACTGCATTTGTACTGCAGGATTACGAGATATTTAAACTTTACAGTCGAAGATCTACTGCAAGTTTTGCCGTGGGTGGGATCAACCTTCAAAACAACACTTGTACAATGGCTCGCGAGCTGTTGTAGGTACTACACAACTTTACTTCGAAGTTTTGGAAGTATCTCTGCTACGAAAGTTTCGAGAAACGCGTAGTAGGTCCCTCACTACCGAAGTCCCCACAACAGAAGTACGTACTTCCGAAGTTCCTCACTACCGAAGTATGTACAATCATAGTAGAGCTTCGAGAAATGCGAAGTAGCCTCTGAGGCGGTACTTCGGAAGTACCAACAACGGTAGTGGCTAACAAGTTAGCAATTTTGCGTTCGAGAAACGCACCCCTGACTTGGTGGTGGTTGCCATGGCTTCCTACTTGCTTACTTCCCACTGCAAAAGTGTCCAAGGGAAATAAGTTGCAGCTGTATACTGTGTTGTACATGGCACTAAAAGACAGTTACTAAACAATCTTTGGTTGTAAAAACTGATGGTGCATACACCACATCTATGTTGGTTAAAGGCAACATTTAAATGGTTGAACTGGGTTTTGATTCTTGTTCTGTGATGTGACTTTCACACAATAAAATTGTTGGTTGGATCTGGAATGCATCAGAAGCTTACTAAAAACAGTCTCAGAAAGCTATGTTAGGGTGGAGGATTTAAAATGCGTCATTTTGCACCTATTTGGCATCCTTACCTTGCAACCTCATGAGATGCAAGCACTTGACTCTGATAGGCTGTCTTTACTTTCACTCAAAGCAAAGTTGGAATTGCTCTGCTACGTTACGTAGCATCAAATGCTGCAAGAAGCTGACTTGATATCATCTCAGGTTGACAAAATACTTAACCAGAGGCTTGGAGGGATGGCAAACATGAATAGTAAAATCTCCAACAATTAAAATTTGACCATAGTTAGGCACGATCCCAGACAGGACGTGAGAGGAGTCCTGCATAAAGCCTTTATTGTATTTCGGTGTATAATAGGATTGGTGTGGAACTCGAACTCGAACATATTTAGTTCAAAGCTGGAGTAGTTGAACAGTTGCTTACATGCAATCGGGCGGAAAAAGTTCTGAAAAGGGGCTGGACTCACCCGTGCTCTGTAACACACAGCATGTCCAGATTAAGCTTTTTAGAGAAGCCATTTGGAATAAGCATTTTATTCACAAGTGATCTTGTTTTTGTTAGCGCAATCTTGATTAAATCTGCACCACTCTCTTTCCAGGATGCCTAACCTACCAGCCGAAGACTACCCAGATTCAGCCCTATGCTGCAGAAGTGAGGTGAGCGAAGGCATGGGGTGGGGGACTACACCAGTGGAAAGACAAGTGGCCTCAGCCGCTCAGGTGTATGCAGGGTCCAGGGAATGCCCAGACAGAAAAGGGCTGTGATCAGATCCACTATCCGCTGCCAAAGCCCGCTTTGACCCCGGAGTCTGCACCAGACTGCCCTTTAATTTCACCTGCAGGCCCCCACGCCTCTGCTTTGGCATTGGGATGGGAGTATGACGCAAGCAAGTGTGTACTCTTAATAGAAGCAGGGGGCGAGGGGGGAAGTTCTTCATCCTCATACAGAAGGTTTTCTGTAGAAATGCATTACTGAGTAGTGTTTGTCATCATAGATCTGTAGAGAATTAACTTGAATGTGGTTGATGACAAGGGTTAAAACCAAGACAAACACACCCACAGACGAGTGGACCACACACTGGCACCATCACGCATGCATCTTCCATTTCAGACATTTTGCAACAGTTTGCCCTGCAGATTTTTACAAATATCATCACACTTAACACTATCATCAAATCTACAAAACACTTCACTTCTGTCCACAAACCTTTGAATAAAGTTCACAAGACTGTCACCCTTTTACCAGTTTAGCCCATTAAAGTATTTTAACTCTTCCAAGCCTGTTTTAGGTTGCCACTTCAGTATTTACTCTCTATTTAATTTCAATGCTCACTTTTGCCTTAAAGATAATACCTCTCATTTGTCTCCAGCTTTGCTGCTTTCAATCCACATTGCCAGAAGAAAAAGGGAACCATCTTTCCATTGAAGACTATGTAGTTTGTTTAGTGACATGGTCCTCAGAAATTTAATATAAAATGTAATAGTGCTTATGAGTTTGTCCCCCACCCAGACAGGATTCAAAGACAATGTCAAAATGTGTGCTATCAAGGTAGTCTCTCTAAGTTCTTCTTTGGCAGTTATAACCCTTTACTTGAACACTATAGCGATTTACATCTACTCTTAACTTTTGGTCTAAAACGTCAGTAGGTCTAATACCAACTAATAACACAGAATAAGATAGAAGAACACAATAAGTACCTCTGTCTATGTCCATGCAGATGGGGGTGATGTCAGGCACACAGCTCCCTATTGCCCAGGAGAGAGCAAAGGGTTCTGCAGAGTTCTCCACTATTCCACTGCTGGTGGTGAAATCATCTCCCGAATCCCAATTGAAGTTCCCACAAAGGCCTGACACACAAACACACAAACACAAAGCACAAGAGATCACAAACAGGAAAAAATGAGGACATTGCTGGTATTTTGACACCGCCCATTGGAGCGCATCATGTTCTTCACAGAAATTCACCTTTAGTGGTCCCATTTTGTGTTTTTGGCAAAGACAAATAGACTTGAATTTCTGGGAACATCTGCACTTGAATAGAGAGACCTGAGAGGAGTTTAACCTGAACAAACATTGAGGACTGCCAGAACACGGTGGCTTCCCCTGGGGAACACAGACACACAGAGAAGTTCACCGTTAAAACACTGCTACGTATACCGAAATACATGATAGATACATTTACGTAGCATAGCACTGATAGATATTACAAAGAGAGATGGGAAGGTTGTTTGCCCACCATAGTTGACTTGGTGAAAGTCTCCGATTTCTTTGTTCTCAAACATCACCATTGATTTGGAAAACACATAGGTTCCCTGAATAATACAAAGGAAGCGGGATTCAGTTCTACTCAATTCAATTCTATTTTAGACATTTCTATTTTGCATACCATATAGAAGTGAGCCTTAGAGTTAATGCGCTCATGTCAGGTGTTTGGTTCCAACACTAAGTAATCATAGCACTAGAGTTAGTCCTCCGCCAATTACATGGTGTATCTTTAACACTGTCTGCAGTTTGGTGTGTGTGTGTGTGTTTTTATTATCTCCGACTTACATTGCTAATATGTAACTCCACCTTCTGTAGTTTGATGCCTTGGTCAGCAAACTGAATCAACAGGACCCAGTCATCGCTCTGTGCATCACACGAGTAACTGAATGAATCTTTCACTCAAAAAACAGAATACAGAGCAGTCTCACAGGAACAATCAGTATCTATCTTGAATGTACACATACTCCTAATACCTTGATAGATTCATCATCCTGCTTACACCACAACTGTGTCCCCTTACTAATGCCAATTTGTTGGTATTTTTTCTCTTTCAATTGTTAATACAACACCTTTAAATAACTACTTCTTTCCACCACAAACTGAGGCAAACTGAGACTGTGGCAACTAGTTGTAAACTGACTGTTGCTATGGTCAAGACCCAGTTACTTGTTCTGTACCTGTGGTTAACAAAGCCATATACCCAGAGTTCTCAGTATTCTCTTAAACCGTAGACACATCTGTGGGCCAAGTCCAGATGACTGATCAAACATTATCTTTAAAGAATCACCATACAGTCAGACTGTTTTTGTGTTTGGTGGTTCAGTGTAAAGCACACTCTAAAAATAATAGGGCTAGTACTGGGTCATCGATGCCATAGAAGAACCTTTACTCTCCATGGAACCATCCAGAGATGGTTAAAGAACTGTTTAATCACCTTTATTTTTTAGCTTGTATGTAAAAGGTACTTCACATTGAAAATGGTTCTTCAGAGCCTGAGGTCATAATGGGCTATGTTATGCCATATTGGCATCAAATGGTTCTTTGAAGAACTTTTGTCTCGACGCTTCTTTGAAGCACTTAAAAAGGTTCTTCTATGGCATCGCTCTGAAGAATTATTATTTTCTATAGTGCAGTGTAGTAAGCCAACACCATGGCGTGTAACAAACCAGTGCTGCCTCTGAAGGAATCTGAATAATAATAGGGATATTGTACATAACATTTTTTATGTTGACACATTTCTTTATTATTATTTTGTATTCTTAAGTTATTTTGTATTTTGTATAACTCTTATAACTCTCAGAGGTTTGTGAGGCAGTTTCCTAGGTACTGGCAATATGTGTGTGTCTCTGCCTTAAGAGGTGAGATATTATCTATACATTTTAAGCTTGACTGTTTGTCCCATCCATTTGGCTGTCTCAGGAGCTGTCACACTCCTCGAATTAGCATACAGACGTTGATTGGAACCCATTGGCAATAAGCCCCACTGTAGCCAAGCTATAACAAAGGCTTTTGCCACATACAGTTGTCTAATGCATATTAATTTAGGGTGGGTCTAAGGGGTTACACCCCCTGTTGACATAAGAGTATTTACTGTTGTACATCTCTGATTAATTTAGAGATACGGTTGATCTTCATCATGAAATTTGTTTCTCTCCATTGGTGCACCAATGTAAAATAAAACCTTGTCCTGATTCTCCAAACACCGTGCTGAGTCTCCAGAATCATCTGTGGTATAAAAATTACCATGACCGCATAGGTGCATCTGCCAGGAAGCCTGAAGTGTTTGCCATCGAATGTCGTCACAAACTCGGACTCAATGGAGCATTTTTTAGGGCAAATGTCCTCTGAGCACTGCCACCTCCCATTCACACACTCACTGGCAGGGAGAGAAAGACAGAGACAGAGAGAAGGAGAAAGAGGAAAAAGGGAGAGAGAGAGAGAGACAGATAGACAAGGAGAGAGAGAGACAGACAGACAGACAGACAGAGAGAAATAAAGAGGCAGGCAAATAAGAGAGGCCATGTTTGGTGTTAAGTTTTTGTATACTATATTTGCTCATAATCATGTCCAGAATTTGCCTTGTGTTCTTCAATTTCAGCCCATATCTTTCTGCTTCATGCTAAGTCTTCGGTATGTCTAGCTTTGCTTCACATACATCATGTTGGCTTCCATTTGGTTCCTATGCATTACTATCCTCAGTATAGCATGTGGTTCCTTCACATTACTATTACTAGCACATTATTTAGTTCCACTACGTCACAACAGTTCCACATCATGTCTGGCATTCAGTTCCTGTTGACGACACTGGTTCTTATTTATGTAAGTCATTTTGTACCACATTTATTTCTTACCATTTCTGACATTTGGTATTTCTGTTGGATCCTGGTTGGTACGTCTTACTGTAGTGCACACAGGGGCATTCTGCCAAACTCACACAACGATGCCCCACAGCGCGGTCATTCAGCACCTTACCTGAACACACACACACACACACACACACACACACACACACCCACACACACACACACATACCCACACAAACACACACACACACACACACATTTGCATAAGCACAAAGCACATGGCAAGCAACAGTGACATTTTAACGGGAACAGAGCACAAAAGAAAATCTCATGTTTAAAATCCCCTTGGAATGGTTTTGCTGGAATTATATTACTGCTGTATTAACCATCCCTTTGGGCTGCTGTTCTGAGGCACAATAACACTTATCACCGAGGTGTCATGTTGACCAGGGCCCTTTCTAGCACAAAACTCAATCAGACATTTGAGCATGGCTGTGGGATTGTGGAACTATGCTGTGATTGTTTGTGTACAAAGACAATCAAAGGTTTACAAAAGGCAGCTCATATTATGTCCCCAATAAAGCCTTCTCACGCTCCAATAATGAATGCTGTCCAAAAAAACATTTCCTTGTGCATTCACAGTGCAAATTAAAAGCGCTGAGAGGTCAGTGCTGACCAATGTGCCTGTCACATGGTAACCAGACTGAGTGACCTCTGACCTGGTGGGCACACACAGGTGCTGGTGATGTCCTGTTCACAGGTTTTGGGGGTGGGGTTTGAGCAGGTGGGGATGAAGGCGTTTCCCCACTCGTTAAAAGTCAGGTCACCAGGGCAGTCATACGGAGCTAAAGGGACCAAAGGGGAAATGGAAGACAGGGATGGTTATGGTTGTAATCATGAAGTATTTATACACATATAGCTTTAATTACAGTATTTTTATGTATTACTGCTACTGCAATGTTATACCTGTAATTACAGCATTTACAAGGATAGGTTTGTAATCTAAATCCTATGGATGTCCATGACCAGTAGTGAAGTGCGGCAACAACAAGGGTGGGTAAATTATATGCACAGCAATACAAACTGTGGCTTAATTATTCATATCCAACACCTATCTTAAAAAGGGGAGCACACTTTCTTTTATCATGTCAAAAAGGTGCATAAGCAGCACTGATGTCGCTGATGCCATTTACCCTACACTATACCACTGTCTACAACAGAAGAAAAGCAGGCCCACATGTAATCCTGATTGCCCCTCATGAGCTACTGTGTGGCTGGGTTACATTTACAGCCCAGAAGAATGAACCAACATGGGGAAGAGGTCAAACTGCACTGAAGGAAAAGCTGAAGGCCTCTTCATGAGTTTAGTCAGGGAAACCTTCCTTTACACTTTTCACAGTTGTGATCAGTGAGCATCACCCACTACAGCTACCACATTTGCCTTTTTATTACATCACAAACACTGGTGTTATAAAGATAAAGATCCTCATTTCAACTAGTTAACTTTCTTCCATTGACAAAAATGAAAATAGGAACGGAACAAACCGTCAAAAATGTGTTCAAATTGTCGCATAACAGGCAGATAAAACATTCTTTGATAGAAAAACTAAAGCATTTCAACTGATGCAGTTAGAACACAGTGTAAGAGTACATCTAAATAATAATAAATCAGAGGTGGGCAAAATGGATTGAGAAAGTAGAAGTGCTATGTATTCCTTATGTCTGTGCTCAAAGCATGTGTGATTTTACTAACTTAGCTAATCTACCTGGCTGAAGTGTTATGCTTATTGGAGCCAGCTGGTTCAGTGATTTGACTGAACAATACGTGGCAGAGTTTTTTAAAATATATAAATCACCTCTGCTTTTAATGCACCAGTCCCAAGACCTTATTGACTAAATTCAGTTCACCTTTATGATCAGTGGCACTAAATGATGACCTGGTTGTGTGGCTGCCACTACTCACGGCATGTAGTGAGGTCCTTCCACTCGCGCCAGATGATGGAGCTGGGCCCACACATGTGTGCCAGGTCCCTGTAGAAGGGACAGGTGACGTGGGGCCCCCCTGTCTGGCCATAAGCGTTCTGCCGACACAAGTGATAGTAGTGCTCGGCCTTCATCTTCAGGCAGGACACGCTGAGGGATATGATGGCCTGGCAGTCCTGGGTGGAAATGGAAGGATGAGTTGACTCACCTGAGCTCACCTCACCTTACCTCACCTTACCTTACCTTACCTGACTGACCTAGATCACAGGGGAATCTAACCTGCCTGAAGCATAGCTTTACACTGTCGAGAGCTGCCTCATTTGCCTAAATATATAAACAAGTCCATATGTATATAAACACACACACACACACACAAACACACAAATATATATATATATATATATATATATATATGGTTATTGTGGATACACTTTCAACCTGGTAATACGTGCAGTAGTCATTAGCAAGTTGACATTGTACCCTGTTCACAGCCTCAAGTGAATCTTCAGTCAGACAAGTACTGCTTTCTGCTACTGATGTAGCGATTAGCGTGCCACTGTTGGCTGGGGAAGAGAGAGGAAAAAACAGTCGCATAAAAATATGTTAACATGCTGAAATCAAAACCACCTACAATGTAATGACATCATTTGACAGTTTTAGGTATAGCTTTGCCATGTCATGTGAGTTCTACAACAGACATTACACACATACACACACACACACACACACACACACACACACACACACACATTTAGTAGCATCCTCACCAGGAACATCCAGTTGTCCACACAGTCCCTCCATCCCACTAATCATGTCTCCATGCCATCGCACCTACAGATGAGGCAGATGCCCAAAAGAAAAACAAGCGCAGAGCAATAGATACACAACCATATTACACCATAGCTTATTCATGACATACAGACAGACGGACAGACGGACAGACGGACAGAAGGACGGATGGACGGATGGATGGATGGATGGATGGATGAATAAATAAAGGCATGTAGTTGTGAGGTGAGGGCCCTACCCAGATGGAGTCGATACCCAGACTGCTGGTGTGCCACGTGACGGTGAGTGGCAGCACGGTGCTGCTCAGCCTGGTGTGAGCTCCATAGGGGAAGATGTGCTGGTAGGTGTGATCATATGGCAGGGACACCCTGATGGTGAGAAAGACACAACTTGGTACTTCTTATGAGAACACAGACAGACAAACACACATACCATACACACACACACACACACACACACACAAGTTGGCACTTCTCAGAAGACAGACAGACAGACAGACAGACACATACACACACACACACACACACACACACACACATAGTAGTCATACAGTACAGAGGCAATGACATATTATTGTATAACATAGGCACAGTTGATGCTACTAACAAATAGGATTGCAAAGGGGCGGAAAAGTTTCTGGAAAATTCCCATGCAAACTTTGGCACAGGAATTTTGGGAAGTTTCAAATTGGTAACTTTGCACAGGAATTTTGGAAATGTATGGGAATTATTGTGAGTCATATACCAACATAAATATAAACATTTTATTTCGTCATTAGCATACATTATTGCAAAAGGGAGACAATTAAAATGCATGACAACGCATGCAAATATGTAGATAGAAAGCTGAACTAATGAAAATGTCTTTACATTCACAACATTTACAACTGTTGACAAAAGCCATCTAGCAAGAAGCCGAAGAAACAGCATTACCTTTTGCGGTAGCTAGCACCACCATAACTTCTTTCTTGAAATGTTACTAGGTAGTTAATATTTAGCATATCTGGTTTTGTAGTAAGCAGCACCATGATGAGCTAACTTCTTCAATGAAATGTTGAAAATAGCTTACATTTAGCATTACTAGTTTACCAGTAAACTAGCACTAAATTTAGTTTTCTTCAGTGAAATGTTCCTAGATAGCTTACATTTAGCATATCTGGTTTCCCAGTAAGCTAGCAATAGCACGTTCTGTGGTAGCTAGCGTCATAATCTAAATTCTTCAATGAAATGTCGCAAATCTAGTTTACCACTAAGCTCACACTAGATTTATCTTTTTTCTACATTTCTACTTTAATATCATAGATCAAATATCATCTGCCTCATGATTTCTGCAAAACTTACTTGGCTACATATAGTCCTCTGGCTAAAAAGGGGGGGCTCAGTAAGCTGTATTTGTTGTGGGCTTAGAAAAGTAGCTTTAGCTCTTGAGAATTCTAGAAGTTTTTGCGCATGTGATAGAGGAATGCAAAATGCATATAGAGGGTGTGACCTCAATGGCTCTGCAGAAAATAGTGACCTATGTCCCTATTAGTGAGGAACAGCATACTGTACACAACTTTGTTCACATAAATTGTGTTATTTTAGCCAAGATTATGCTACAATATGTTTTTCTACCAACTATATTGATGCCCCTAACCTTCAACTTTGATAACTCCCAGTTTATTATTAATTCGCAAAAATTCCTGTTAATTCCCGAAAATTCTGTTAATTCCTGTTAATTCCCGAAAATTCCCAACTTTGAAAATTCCCGGAATTTTGCAAACCTACTAACAAATTAGCTGAGTGGCATCCACACACACATATACACGGTGTTTGATATGTGTTCAAGCTTTTATTTGTGTGTGTGTGCATGTGTGTGACAATGACAGTTAATTGTTGTGCCCCTAGAACAGTATACAGGGTTTAAGTGTGTGTGTGTGTGTGTGTGTGTGCGTGCGTGCATGTGCGTGTGCGTGTATAAGTGAGAGCTCAAACCTTTGACCTCCCACAGTGATGATTCCATCTTCAGTGATGATGGTTCTGACTTTGTTGATGACGATCTCGACGTGTTTGACCAGGCCACTGATGCCTCGTTGAGCAGTGATGTCACACTCGACGCCCTGGTGCGTGAAGTGCGTGAGGGTGAAGACGCAGGATGTCCTCACATTGTACGCACTCCCGGTAAAGGGCTGCACCACACCACTGCCATATGTCCTACACTCCCCTGCACATAGAAGCCACACAAGTGTATGGGTGTGTGTGTGTTCATGTGATTACATATTTA
Organism: Setipinna tenuifilis; assembly: GCA_030347295.1. Classification (NCBI taxonomy): domain Eukaryota; kingdom Metazoa; phylum Chordata; class Actinopteri; order Clupeiformes; family Engraulidae; genus Setipinna; species Setipinna tenuifilis. The sequence continues at coordinate 10,498,556 of CM059274.1, forward strand.
AGTTTAAGTGAAATGAAAAACTAAAACGATTGCTGCAAAAACCTTTCCCCAGCTGACACAAAAACAACAATGGACAACGTGAACCTTAGCCAAAAAAAACATGGAGATACAGATAACATCAAGCTTGAGTTTGTTTGCCTTCTTTATTTTGACTGTTTGCCTTTATTCCTTGAAGACATTAACTTAATTGGAAGACCTTAAGCCATAAAACGAATATAAAACATATTTAATGTAATGTATACCTTTTCTCTACATTTTCAGCTTTTGTAAAACAATACCTTGCTTATAATATCTTGCTGCTAACACTGCAAACAAATGTAGGACAGATCCTCACAATGACAAAGAAAAAGAAAAATATTCTAAATTTCTGAAACTAGAACTAAACTGAACTAAACACTTTATTTTACGGTTCTTTTTTTAGTGTATCTACATGTAACGGCATATAATGTTATGTGCTTACACTGTACATACTTAACACTAACCCCAACCATAACACTATGGCACAGCGCAAGTACATAATGTTACAACCTTTGTTACACTGTACTTAAGTTAAGTGATTCCCATTTGTCATTGTGAACACATAGCACACCACAGCACACACAACGAAATTCAGTCTCTGCATTTAACCCATCATACGTGTGAGCAGGGGGACAGCCCCAGGGAAAAGTGTGTGGGGACACACACTGGGACAGTCAAATGATGTGTAACCTTAAACTAATTATTCTTTTGGATTTACCAGTAATTTGTGATACTCACTGTGATCAAAACAGCTTCCAGAGGCCACATGAGTTTGCCCTAAGGATGAGATCAGAGGGACAAATATGTGCTATAATATCAGCTCAACAAACAGCAAACTCACCTGACTGACTAAGTGGAGACAGAGCAAACTACTCAGTGCTTTACATAACTATAACATGCTTGTAACAAACAACATTTACCTGTTTTCTTAATTGTTTCCTAGTTGTTTGATGAATCACAGATGGTGCAATATTGCAATGTTAATGTGCAATACACATATCACAAAACTCAGCTGACCTGTAATAAATGCTATATTTTAACAAGCTATGCTATATTATATGAAATATTAAAATATTTGACTGTGAACGTAAATCTAATGGGAATCCAATGAATCAGACTAAATTAACCCCTGATGCTCCCCAACAAAGCACAGGTTGCTGTCTAGCAGCGCAAGGGTCTAGCAGCGCAAAAAGTAGATCTGAAAGACATAAACATTGTATATTTTGTACATGATTGTTTCTTGCAAGTCAAATTGTCAATGCATACTCAGTAGCTTTATCGCATATCGCACATATCTATTGTGCATCCCTAATGCATAGCACATGATGTCTGTGGCCCAGATGTGTAGATTCCAGAGTGGCTGTGAGAGTGTACCTGCCAGCAGTGCCAAGGTGGTCCAAAGAGTGAGAAGCAGCACATCGGTATGCATGGTCCCTCACGGCCTCCCAGGTGTCTTATGATCACCCCACTACGACAAGAAGTGAGCATCTCAGCTGCTATCTTCGTCTTTTTATTAAATCGCCAACCTTTCATGCTTTGCCATACTCCACACACACACACACACACAAAGATATCATTTTCATACTGCTAAAAAGGGGCCTTGGGATTATGAAAGACACACACACACACACACACACACACACACACACACACACACACACACATTTCAGTGCAGCAATAAAAAAAATATCACAACTATGTTCAGATACAGACTAGTGTGTGTGACAGATTAGTGTTACTTCTGAACAAAATCCAAGATGTTCTCCACCCATGGGCAGTGAATAAAGGACCCTGAAACTCTATCATTCGCCTTTCTGTTCAGGAGCAGGCTGGCTACTCATATTTCAGGAAAAAGGGTGCTGCTATATCAGTGGCGGTTCTATAGTGTTTTACGCCCCTGGCGAGAACACCTCTCACCTCTGCCTAAAACCGCTACTGTGCCATATACTCTTACTCATGTGTATTATGTACTGTGGACAGTGGTGGTCAAAATTAATTAAGACAACATGTCTTAGTATATTTGTCCCTGTGGATAAAATGGGGCATTTTAAAAACTGGAAATTTCTTAAAATCCTGAAAGAAAAGTGTCCCCCATAGCTTGACTATCCATGAATCAACCATTTTATTTTAGAGTTTGTTGTTCAGTGCAAAATGATCGCCAGTGCAACTGCCCGCATTGACAGAAATGGCAACGTTTCAACCCCACAAGAACGTCATCTAGTTTTTGTGAAAGAATGATGTTGAAATCACATTCAGTCTCTGGAGCCCTGGACAGTGGCCTGCTACTGGACTTCCAGGAAGAGAACAATGACAGGCGAGGACACGCTTCCTCCGCTACATCTTTTATGCCCAACTCAGTCCAGCTTGAAAAAGAAAATCACATGTTTCTTCACATTTCTTCATGTTAAATGCATAAAACAAGTAGGTAAACTAAGAGAGCCATTAATGATTTGATTTAGTTTTGCATCTATACTTTTGGCAATCACTGCAAGTCAGATCCAATCTGTTGTTGTCCTTTTACACTTATTCAAATGCACAGAAGTGCATTGCCATCATGCCAGGAAAAAAAACAATGTCACATTATAATGTGAAAAGTTATTACAAACTAGTTGATTATAATAACTAGTTTCTTGTGACAGAGAGCCAACAGACAAGCAATCAGAATATACATATGTTTATAAATGATTTATTGACGAGAAGGGTTAACAAATGATGAACTGAGTTTTAATTAAGAGTTAACAAATACATTTATATATGATTCATAGGAAGTAGTTATTCTTAAGTGTTACCCAAGATGTGGGGAACATTTAAGTTATATAAGTTGCATAAGTTATTAGGCATCACCTCTCCAACAATGAATTGAACTGGCATTTCGCTCTTTGCCTATGATAAGAACATGCTTTATTGTAAGACTGTAAGGCATCTTTGTCAATTAAGGTAGCCTAGTTTGCCAAGAAATGTCAGCACATCCCTATTATTATTTTTAGTCACAACATATCCAGCAGTTAAGCCATTATTAACTATGAAGCCTTCTGTCACCCTACAGTTAATTTATGACAAATGACACTGTTGTTTCGGTCAAGTATATTATATAGCCGATACAAATTTCTTTTATATTTTTTACATATCACAGCTGTCGGCAGAGAACCTCTTAAGTTCATGTTTGGTTATTTATAGTTTTTCTTACACTATAGGTCTGATTAAAAAAAAACATGCAAGTACACAAGGCCATGTGTCAAGATATAGGCCTAATAACTTTGACAACCCAATGTTTAATTTAGAAAATATATTTTATACATGTTTTTCTCAAATTGCTGAAAGAAAATTCCTTTGGACTGAGATTTCCATCCAACAGTGATGATCCATTTCCTAAATATTTGTAGTCCAATTTATGTGTAGCAGTAGACATTAACTGGGTAAAAAAACACCTCCAAAATAACAATACACAGATATCCAAAATAAATAAACAAATAAACACTATAAAAAAGTAAAGCTCTTATCCCCACAGTGTGAAAAAAGTTTCAAATAAAAAATAAAACCCTACTGTACCAATGTGAATACAGTATGTGAATGTAGGCTATTGTGAGGCTTATCTTTGTCCAAGGAAACAGGATGTGTTGATCCAGTTGAAACAGTTCCATCAGGAGCTGTGTGTGGTCTGACTTGACATCCAATGAAAATCCATGTCAACAGGAAAATGATCTGCATAAATACAGTATCATTGTCAATGTATGAATACGAATACATTCAGCGCTCCCCTACCACCAAAGTAGGCTAAAGAAGAGTAGTAGGGCTACCCACAACTTTACTGAACCACAGCATCATTTTACAAAGCAGAGAGGTAGAATTACACTATGTCTAGGTTGATGAAAGGAAATTCTACATCTACACCTACATCAAAAGAAAGTATGTTCACTTTCAACCATTAACTTCAAGCGTTTAGGCCTACATTAAAATCTATTTATTCATATTCACACATTTTGTTGTTTCATATTTTGACATTAAAGTTGTTAATGATATTTTTAGTTATGAAGTGTATGTTGATGTATGTTGAAGATCAGTGTTAACTGCATTCAGCAATGAGAGGATGTAGAACTCTCCCTGATGCACCGCAGCTGTGTAAAGTGTTTCTCAATGGGGACCCATAGCGATGCAGCCGACCTGCCAATGTAGCAATACGGCCATTATAGGCATCCCACTCTAATGGCCCAATTATGTGTCATTAGCAGGTCTCTCTCAATGGGGCTGTTGAAGTGTGTGACACATTGATCCTCTCTGAGCACCAAACGACTCCACACACACACACACACACACACACACACACACACCTTGTGAGCTCTCCATGGCTAGAGCCATTGTCTCCAGACCCAAACACACACACACACACACACACACAAAGCCTTGATCTCTCCACGGTTTCCACACACCGCTGCTTCTCAGGCCTTTACAGAAATGGAGGCTATAAAATTGTGAAGCTGTGTGTGTGTGTGAGTGTGTGCGTCTGTGGGTGCGTGCGTGCGTGCATTTGTGTAACACCCACGAGTGACCAAGTGCTTGTTGATCCCTGGATGAACAAAAGAACCAGGAAGGAAGAAACAGATTATTGTCAGATGTCAAGGAGGAGCTGGGTCAACATTTTGGCGAGCTCTGATTTCCATGTTGTCTTACTACATCGTTATCTGATGAAACTAAAGCTCTCAACTTAAGTAAGGCCTGCTATAAAAAGAATGTGCGATTCCCTTCGAACACACAACACAATGAGAGTAAGTGGTCAGTGCAACCACAGTAGTCTTCCATAAAGAGGATAAGCAGATGACACTTGAGAGCTTGTTTATTTCCAAGGTATTTTCTCAGCTTAACAGAAGGATAATAAACATGTACATACAATAATAGAGCAACATAAAGCAAACACTAAAAGCTTCCTGCACGGTGCGCTCGGTTTCTCTACTCAGAGTGGAAGATCTACGAAGTCGGTAAGTTGTCTTGTTTTTATAAAACGCTGCCAACCATAAATGCAAGCAAATAGGGCTGCCTAAGTCATGTTTAAGCGCCAACATCTTTCACAAACAGGATCAAACATATTTGTACGTGAACGAGACATATTAACAATAAACAAGGAAACGATGTTGCTGTGTCAATGCGTGTAATGTCGATGTGTGTAATGTTTGTCGTGGCGCTATCAGTATGTGTGCACCCATACTCTAACAAGCACTCAAAACAAAGCACGCATGTCGTTTGTAGTGTCCATGCCACGCAAACATTGTTCATGTTTGAAATCGCTGTCATCAGAGAGATAGCGTGCGGGGTAGGAAATGGCGCTGGAAAAGTTTGAAAAGCGTCCGCCCTCGGACGCGGTGGTGACGAGACCAAAGTCACGTCATCACAAGGGACCCTTAAAGGCCTGGTTTAGTTATTTGAGTTAATGGTACCATTTTAAAGACTTTATTTAGTTATTTCTGTTAATTCCCCTCTGGTTTGTTATTTATTGGATTAATCCAAGATGGAGTGGGGGAATTGCTTTCTATTTAAAGTGCACCTCCTCATTCATTCAAGGAGGTCGGTAGGTGTATGACGTATTTTGCTGTCTAGTATTTTGCTATGCTATTCCAAAGCACATTCTCAGCTGTGAGATGTTTTACTTGTATCTTTGTTTTTCTATGTAAATATTTTTGTACAGTTTTTGCATAGTTTTTTTGGTATTTCTGGTGTAATATTGGTAACGGGTAGAAAATAAAAAAAAATCACGTCGACAATTTTTGCCTCTGCAACATTTTTTTGTGCCAACCCAAGACCCCTCGACATTCTACCTTTCACATCCCTTCTTAGAAAATGATCAGGTTACAGAAGATGAAAGTTCCCACAACATATATATACATACACCCTGACCCTCATCACAAACACACAAGCACATTCAAACCAATACAAAAACATTTACAAAACGATGCAACTGAAATTGTCCCAGTCATTCATTTTCCTTTTTAAGCAAAATTGCAGCTGTCTACAAACTAAGCTCGTTTCAGAGAGGAAATAAAAACAAAACCATGGGCTCTAAATCCAATGGCTTAGTGTGACCACAAGGGGGCACCCTAAACGCTGTTTTGTCTGTGGATGGCAGAGCTTTGCAACAGACCCACCAGAGACATCACTAAAGCCCCATTATTGATCTATTGTGCCCTAGAAAAAACAACTTGAACAATTATGTGCACTCCAACATCTATCTAACTGCCAAATATAGAAGACAGTTTAGGTGAATGCACTATGTCCTGCTGTTTCTTGTGTTGCTCAGAGTCTAAAATGGTGAGACTGCTAGAAAGAAGTGGAGTTCTGGTATCCAAACCACAAAGATTAAGAACTTTAAAGTTTTAGTTGTGTTGCCACCTCCTACAGGCCTAAAAGAGTGAGAATGATAAGATTGGATTCAACTTTACTAACATTGTGGAGCGTATGGGCACAAAGCCAATGAAATGTACCTAGCCTCTACAGAACTGCAAAAGAGTAGAACTATGTACAGAATCTGTATTTTTTTAATCGGATCACCACTAGGTGGTGAGGGTGGGGTCCATCATTTCCACCCCCCTGGTCCTGAACACAGGATCCCCTCAGTATGTGAGCTCAGCCCCCTTTTATACCTTCATATACATTCATGTCTGCTTCCCTATGTATCCATCCAACTTGGTGATTAAGTTTGCTGACGATACTACAGTGGTGGGCTTGATCACAAATGGCAACGAGACCGCCTACAGGGAGGAGGTGAATAATCTCTCACAATGATGCTTTCACAACTACTTGCCACTCAATGTGACCAAAAACACGGGTAAAGAAATTTGGTATGGGTCCCAGCATCCTCTGTGCCTTTTACAGAGGCACTGTTGAGAGTGTCCTTATAGAGTGCATCCCCTCCTGGTGGTACACTGTAAAAAATAGTTGTTCTTCAGAATGATGCCATAGAGGAACCTTTTTCAGTGCTTCAAAGAAGCGCCAAGGCAAAAGTTCTTTAAAGGACCATTTGATGCCGATATGACATAGCCCATTGTGACCTGAGCCTCTGAAGAACCATTTACAATGTGAAGTACCTTTCACATACATGGTAAAAAAAGGTGCTTAAATGGTTCTTTAACCATCTCTGGATGGTTCCATGGAGTGTGAAGGTTCTTCTATGGCATCGAAGTACCGGTACTGGCCCCATTATTTTTTAGAGTGTACAGGAACTATGCACCTCAACCTGTATATAGAACCTCTCTTATCCTTACCTCAAAACTATGCACCTCACCCCACCCCCTTTTTTATCTCTATCTTGTCTAATATTGTACTAATATTTATTAATTTTACTCTATGTTGTAAATATTGTACATAAATGTCTGCACTGTACTGCACTGGTATTCAATCTTATTATGCATGTGTATAGTGACAATAAAAGGCATCCTGTTCTATTTTAATACAGCGGGTGATCGGGACGTCTTAAATTTGCTTGTTTTGTGTTTTTAATGTTCTATGTTGCTTAATTGATTATTTATTTATAAATATATGAGGCCATGAAGGGGGTGGGGATCTAAGATTTTAGCTCTTGCATTATATAAAAATATAAGTTGACGTGCAACAATAAACTTTAAACTTGAAGGCATAGGGGCAACAGTTATGCTGTAACAGACAGAATTGACAATGATTATGACACTGAAAAGCATCTTAGGACAAAGCAACTTAAATATACAAATTATATTACATTAAATTACATTAAGTAAAAAAAATGGCAGATCAACGTATGTACCAATTTCACAAGTAGGATGGCTCAGCCTGTAATAATGCTTTGATAGAAAACCAACGAAGCAAAACCTCTGGAAGGAAGTTTGACGTGGATTTAATGGTGTAGGCTAAATAAACTAGACGGCAGGGAAAAAATACAATGACAGTTGTATTTTCCCAAAAAAACATTTTTGTTTAAGAGACAATTGATACTATGTAATTGACTGCAAGCGGAAACGAAAGGAAGACACCTTTAAATTACTCTTAGGGGCTGTGCAAAATGGTAACTGCTCTCCACCTAGAGACTGTATCCACCAAGCAAACCATTTACGTTCAACCGAAAAACATGGGTGTGAAACGCTCCTACGTCACACGGACGCTGGTAGTGACGAGTAAAGCCGACTCCCTCCGATCCCACCTTTGCCACTGCTCTTCATCACTGCACAAGCACCATCAGGACCACTGGGATGTAGTTCAAAGCAACTGAGGAAGAAGTTTACCCCAGCCGACCGCGCCCGTTTGCTAAATCCTTTTTTTTGTTTTTGCGCTTAAGGTATTGTTGTTACTCTGTGTTACTGCGCGCGACCACATTGACTTTTACAAACAGTCCTCCCAACTCCAGTTAGCCTCAAAGTCTTGCGCACGTTTAACGTGACTTCACTTATGTCCCGAAAATTAAGCGACCATGACTACAACCTACGTAACATGAGCAACGCAATAGGAGACAGATGGAGGAAAGTTAACGATGGAGGAGAGCGGAGTCTCATCAAGGCTCCATCCAACGCGAGCATCAGCAGTCAGGGGGCAGTGCCCGCGGCGGCACCCGCTGCCTCCACCGGGGACCTGGAGCGAGCGGCTCGCAAGCAGTTCCAGCAAGATGTCACGCCCGCGTTCGTATATGTGCTGGCAGTGTTCTCCGCGCTGGGAGGCTTCCTTTTCGGCTACGACACCGGAGTTGTGTCGGGAGCGATGCTGTTGATCAAGAGGGAGATGAATTTGAGTTTTCTGTGGCAGGAGGTGCTGGTGTCGAGCGCAATAGCTGCGGCCGCGCTGTCGGCGCTCGCAGGTGGCTTCCTGAATGGAGTTTTCGGGCGGAGGGTGTGCATCTTGCTGGCGAGTTCCATCTTTTCCGTAGGAGGAATAGTGATGAGTGCTGCCCCAAATAAGGAGACCCTTTTGGTTGGACGCCTGATAGTCGGACTTGGACTTGGTAAGGTTTTATTTTTTGTTTAGTCGTTAAAGTTGTAGGCAACACAAATCAGACCAATTAATTTAAAGGCATAGTAAGCTTACCACTTTTGCAAGTCTTATGGCAGACGAAAAAGTAGGCTAGAAGTCATTCAGCTGATCACAAGGGAGCACTAGCCCAAAATGACATAACTTCTTCTCCAGTCTGTAGTAACCTTAAGTGCTTCTTAGTTCATTAGTCTTATAACACATAGCCTACTGGCCGCTAGGACACGTGAGCAAATAGGGAAAGTTAATGAAAGAGGTCAGTAAAACCCCCGGGTTTGCATAGGCAGCAATGTGTTGCGTTGCTTGGTTTCCAACTAGGAAGGACGCAATAAAACGTTTCCGCAGCAGAGAAACTCACCTGCCGGCCTGTCCTCTGCCTGTCAGAGTTGCGGTGGTGATTATGAACGTGTCTGTCGATGTAACTGTTTCCTTATTTATGCACGAAGTTCATTTTTTTCCGTTGGTCTGCCTTACACTATGACAGTAGGCTTATTTATAGTGTGATAAATTCTACTAAGGACTTTGTAGAGGTATAAAGACCAGCATTTTAAACGTGATCTCTGAATCAAAGTCAAAAAGCAACAGGTTGTAATTGTTATTGCAAAAAAATCATGTCAGACCTAGCTCAGGCCTACTCGTCTTTAATACCTGTGTCGCCTGCAGCAGTGTCCATGAGCACACACGTTTATTCTCAAATGTCAGCCTTATACCATATCTTTGTTGCTTGGTTTGGCACACCCAACCCCAGGACAGATAGGCCTATGTAGGTCAGATGACACGTGAATACACATTCTTATTTATAGACTATTTATAGAATATACAGGCCTACGCCATCCATGTTAATTCTTATTTATATACAGTCCTAAGCCATTCATATTCGGTAGCCTAATTCTAATTCATATACGGGCCCACATTATTCATATATGGTAATTCATGAAGTCTCAAGCCTGTGGGGGGAATGGATTGGCTAGTCTATTTGTTCCAACCAGTCACAGAACCAGCTGATGGTAATTAGCTGACTCTTCAGCCAGACACAGGTAGGTCGTTGGGGGAATTAGCTGTTATGTGCGCAGGTAGAACCGTGACATGACAGGACTTTTACTCCATGAGACCAGGGGCCTTCCTTATCTGGTGAAATGTGGCTCGCAGACAGATTAAATAAATGAATGAGTGTTGTGAAATTTTACCTGTTTAATTAGCTTGGAATGCATGCTATGAGTGCTGAGGGTGTTACACAAAAGAGTGTGATTAATTGTGTGTGTGTGTGTTTCTGAACATTACACTTTGCAAGTGTGTGCGTGTGTGTGTGTGTGTGTGTGTGTGTGTGTATTATTCTCTCTCTATCTCTCTCTCTCTCTCTCTCTCTCTTTCTGTGTCTCTGTATTTGAAGCATGGGGGTAGTGATAATCCTGAAATAAATGCCAATCATTATTGTCAGTGGATGTATTGGAAATGGTTGGTGTCACACAACTGATTTTAGAGCATTATAGATTAGTCCTTTCATAACCTTAGAAACATCCATAACTATGCTATGTATGTGTGTGTGTGTGTGTGTGTGTGTGTGTGTGTGTGTGTGTGTGTGTGTGTATGTGTGTATGTATGTATGTATGTATGTATGTATGTAATCTTATTTTTAAGGTCATTTTTGTACACACACTGCCACTGTCAATGTGAGCACTGATTGGGGTCGAAACTGCTCAGGCTCCATTAAATGTTGGAATCAAAGAAGGAATCAGACCCCTCTGAATACAGGAGTCAAGGAGTTCTGTCTAAATATCTTCACAGAACATTATGTAGATCAAGTATTGATCTACATCAGAGTAATTTATTACCAAGTACTCAACACTGACTTCCTTACTCCTCACATCACCCCCCCCCCCCCCCCACACCCCAACCCCAACCCCCCCCACCCACCCATCCACACACACACACACACACACGCACACACACACACACACACACACACACATTGTCAGAAGGCAGTTTAGTCACAACCTCCCTCCCCACTGATGTCTGAAGTGTGGATGGAGGCCCTCAAGGGAAGGTTACAGGCTTTGATAAGATTTCACGCTGGGACTTATAAATTCTGCATTCATTCACAGCTATTTATAGACACCACAATTAGCATCGTTGACTCACACTCCAGATCCGCCATTACTGATTGGCTAAAGTGATTGACAGATGGAGGCTCAGCTCTGACCCTTATGGGCAAAGTCTCCAGAAGTTTAACATTGAAATGAGCTCCAGGTTAACCAGGTGCAGCACAGCGCAGCAACAAATGTCCAACAGCAAGAAACAACAGGACCGTGTTACACTGGAGGATTGATTGACAGGAAGTGAAATATGTTTTAACTTCATTACTGTACGTGGCTGACAGACACAGAAGCTCTGTGGGAGTCTCTTCTTCCTTCATATTGGCCTGTGCCAGTGGTGGTAGTCTGGGTCAGTAACGTCAGTCAGTAACAATGTAGAATAGAATAGAATAAAATCAAATAGAATAGAATAGAGGAAAATTGGGATTCCAGCAACAAAGCACCAAATCGTGATACAAATAGATATAAAGTACAAGTGATGCTCATGATTAGCCAAATCTGATGCTAAACCCATCTGATTTGTGTGCCTTTGTGTTGTGATGTGGCTATGTGTGTGTGTATGTGACTGTATGTGTGTGATGTTATGATGGTGTGATGTTATGTAATGGAGTCGACATGTTTGTGTCTCTGTGTTATGGTGGGGTTACATATATGCGTGATATGTCGTGTCATTATGTTATGATGTGTGTGGGTGTGTATAAGTAATGTCAGGATACTGTGAGTGTCTGTATAAGTTATGATGGGGTTACACGTGTGTGTGTGTGTGTTTGTGTGTGTGTGTGTGTGTTATGCTGCTGTGAAGTGTTGGTGTTACCGATGATGGGTGATGTTGAAGGTGTCGTGTGTACTGTATGTGTTTGTCAAATATGAAGTGGGATGTTCTGTTTCTCTTGATTTTGGTTTTTGTTCCTGTGTAAGTATATGTTATTTGTGTTGCTGTGTAAGTGTATGTTGCTCTTGATCCATTGTGAACTGCATTTTATAGTTGTTGTGGTTGTTTACATGCCAGGTGTAAAATGTTGTGTAGCTTCAGTACCTTTAAAGGCCTAATGTGTATATAATGCATATGTGTGTGAGACATAAGAAAATATTAGACCAGACCTTTAAATAAGGTTGACCAAGATTAATTTCTAAATGACCAATCCACAGGTTAAGTATTGCTATTTTTCAGTGTGTTGGAATGTATTGAGGTAACGACCTTGCATAGACACATTGCATGTCACGCCCTTCCTAAAGGTCACCTCTCTTCTTCCTGAAAGGGCAGAAATGCCACCCCAATTCCATGGTACTTCACACCACTTCTCTGTCCAATTATGTACCCCGAGACCTTTAAAGGAGCACCAGGGACTGAAGGGCTGGAGAGTGACAGGATTTTTTTTTTTGTCCTGTGCACTGTGGACATAGTGACTTTTACTCAAGGTCATCATCATGGCCAGGAATGGTGATTGTGGGCTCTCTGAAATCATCAGAGTCCATTTCTGATTGCATTTAAATGGCATTGCCGCTGCGTCCCAGGACTTTGCGGTTAATTGGCTCGTTTCAAAACGTGACCTTGAACAGAGCCTTGGGAAGGTTCTTAAAACAAAAAACAGTGAAGGCAGAGGACTTTTGTCTCTCACTTGATTGAGTCTGACCTTTGACCCTAATTATGGCATGAGAATGGTGTCTGACCCTTGGGGGTGTCAGGCTCAAAGGTGAGTCTCCCTGATGGTCAGCCGGACACAAAACGATCACAGCAGCACCAAAAGGAAGGGATCGTGGGATTGGGTCTTATTTTTCCTCAGCAAAGGTCAAGCAGAGGTCATTCAATGAGTGGTCGGTCAGAGATGGGGTGTGTGTCCTGAGCCTGAGTGTTGCTGTTGTCATGGCAACTCATCTTCAGAGAGATGAGGTGATGGATGGATGAGGTGCACTCGATTTTGCACTCATCCTCTATTTTCCATAGTCTATGTACACATATCTCTCTAGTGTGTTTGTGTGTGAGTGTGTTAACGTGTTTGTGTGTGGGCTGTAGTTTTCCTGACTTAAATGTGCACACACATGTGTGTGGGTATGTTTGTTTGTGTTTGTATGTGAGGTGTATCTTTGTGTGTGTGTGTGTGTGTGTGTGTGTGTGTGTGTGTGTGTGTGCAGGTACTCCTGTCTTACAAGCGTTTCCAGCCTGCCTGTTCCTCCTGCCCTCAGTGTCCTGCTTGTTCTGTTTTGTCCTGTCATCTTCTCTTTCTCTTGTCCTCCTCTCTGACTCTCTTATTATCTCTTTCTATCTCGTCCTTGTCTCTCTTTCATCGCTCAAGTCTCAGTCCCACTCTTACTGACTACAGCTTTAAGCTGTGATGTTGTTATTGGGTTACTGAATACAGTCTCTGAGAGTCACTCTTTTTTTCTCTCTTTTTTTCTTTCTCTCTCTCTCTCCCTCTCCCTCTCTCTTTCTCTCTCCCTCTTCATCTGTGTGTGTGAGTGTGTCTGCATGTGAGTGTGTGTGTGTGTTCTCAGTCTCTCTGGAGCCATGTTATGCAACAGGCCTCTCCGGACACACTCTTGCACTTCAGTAATGACACAGCAATCACCTCCCTGTTTGGCTCACACACGCACACACACACGTGCACACATACACACACACACACACACACAGATGAAATCTCTCTTGCTCTCTCACAGCTGAAATCTCTCTTACTCTCTCTCTCTCTCTCTCTCTATCTCTCGCTCTCTCTCTCTCTCTCTCTCTCTCGCTCTCTCTCTCTCTCTCTCTCTCTCTCTCTCTCTCACACACACACACACACACACATACACACACACACACACACACACACACACACACCACACAGTACCGGTGATGATACAGCTTTATCTGCCTCTGTGAGGTGTGTGAAGGTAGATAGTAGCATATTTAGCTAATTAACAAGGTCATTATCACAGTCATTAGCTACATCAATCTGAGTTCTCTACAAGTCATCCTGCACCTGATTAAAGAAAAAAAAATATGGTACAAAATAGCAATGTGATATAATTTATAGAAACAAAATGAAAATAAATCATGTTTAATAATTAAATACATGTCCATTAGCAGCTAGACTGCACTGGGTTGTAGTCCTTAAGGGAACCCCTGTGTTGTAAGGGGGTGTGAGGAAAGACTACAAATCTAGAGTTACCCTTGCGGTAGCAATTGAATCTTTTATCCTGGGTACAGTCTAGCCACAATTTTTTTCCTAAATTTCCTTCCTTTTTTTCCTAAATCTGGACGGACCAATCACATCGGTCTGTCCTTATAAAGAGTCGCTGGGCAGGCTTAACATGATGACGATAGAGCTGACATGGGGAGGGAAAGGGTGGGAAAACCAGCGCCCTTACTGCCAACATTCTTACCTATCTAAAAAAAATGCCGTAGGCTAGCCTAGAAAACCCTTTGAAGACTTAGTTATCCATCAAAAATATTTTTCAGTCTATGAATTGGTACCATCTACCAAAAACTGAAAATATCATGTGAAATGTTGCCTTCTTTTAAAAAATCACAATTGTGCCTATTCTGTCAGAAAAAGACTACAAATGTCCTACATCACATCCACGTGTCCCTCACAAACACTTATACATGATGTTCAGTCAGTGTACTCCTTTATCAGCTTACTAAAAGAAAACATTTACAATTTATTGAAGTATGTTAGCAATTTATGAAGTATGTTAGCAAGAGTCAATAGATTTTTTCAGACATGTGTGTCATATAGATGCCACTGTCTTAACTTCAGAGAGTAAACCGAAATGTAATTTGCAGAAAATTTGAGTCCCAAATCAATGGACTTCTCCAAAACGGTAGGAACGTTGCCAGCAGAGGGCGATGAGATTACTTTCCCTCCCTATGGTGCACTGGTGTAGTGTTACGGTAAACAAGTTCATTGCTCTGATTGGTTGTAGCGCTATTATATTGCAGAGGCAGTTTGAAAGACAACTGTTGATGCTGCCCCTTGGATTGCAGCTGGCCTATCCATCATGGCCAGATCAATTTGATGTGTTGGCTTGTCAGGCTAGTAAAATGATGTTCTCTGTCATGCATTAGTGGCCCAAGCACAGCCTCGCTTCAGAGAGAAACAGCCCTGACCAGTTAGGGCCTCAGCTTTTTGCTGTAGGCTAGTGTCATTCATTCAGATGGTGCCAGCTAGCATGTTTGCCGTAAACCAGTACCATTCATTCAGATGGTGCTAGCTAGCTTGTTTGCTTGGTTGTTAGCCATACGACCATGCATCCATCCAACACATTTGTTATTCATTCTGCATATTCATTCATTCATTCATTCATTCATTCATTCATTCATTCATTTAATTGGCTTAAGATTGACATTTAATTGCACATCTGAGGCACATCTTCATTTAGAATTCATAATTTTGGGCATGTTATTTCAGAGGCAGACCAAGTAATTCTGACAAAATTAACCCGCTGGCCATTTTTTTCAACAAGAAATGTCATTGTTTTCCTGAATTTATGATCATGAACAGTCTGACTAAACAGAGTCAACTACAGTAGATGCCCACATGACACCTAGCTATTCTGTAAGAGCTTGCGCAAAGTGTTTTTCATTCATGTCAATGGAAGAAAAAGTTGTTAGGCACCACCCTGGTCCCGCCCATCGCGACAACTTCCTGTTATTTGAAACTGTTGTAAATCGATTGTGACATCAC
>CM059274.1:10516809-10526809 GCA_030347295.1 Setipinna tenuifilis
GTGTGATGGGTTCGCTATGGAGTGAGGCGGCAGGTTAATGAATTCGGTGTGATTCATGGCCAACTGGGCGGCTGTTGTGTCTCCTAAGTGGCAGGGCTCTACTCAACTCGATTTTAAGAGCGAAAGGCAATTTTCTGAACTGTGCCTTTTTTATTAAAACGACAAAAAAAACAACAACAACAAAGAAATCCTCTGGCGCCTAGATGGCCTAGAGTAATGATTTTTTGCCTCAGCTTTAATCACAGTAATTATTGGCTGAGGGCCTTGCTCCCATCTATTGTGTCGCGTATTGTGCTTCAGCATGTTATGGGTGGGTTTATTAAAACAAATAAGGATAACCCGGTGCCGTAGACCAGCTAAATGTCAGTGAATTGCATGCGTGTGTGTGTGTGTGTTTGTCTATATTTGTGTTTGTGTGTTTGTGTGTGTGTGTGAAAAAGAGAGAGAGACAGATTGTGTGTGTGTGTGTGTGTGTGTGTGTGTGTGTGTGTGTGTGTGTGTGTGTGTGTGTGTGTGTGTGTGTGTGTGTGAGAGAGAGAGAGAGAGTGTGTGTGTATATCCTGCTGCAATTCTGATATACTCCTGTGATTGTAGGGAGGAACATACCTGTGCTGCTGAACAAATGTGTGTGATAATATGCAGTGGCTGGGTTATGACAAGCATTATGGGATACAGCCATAATGCAACTATATTGAGTTTTATTGGCCTAATAATTCTAACACATGCCTTTTGCCCCTGTTTTCTTGTTCTATCCTTTTCTCTGCTCTTTTATGCTCTGGTCTTAACTCCTCTCCCCTCCTCTCCTCTCTTCTGTTTTCTTTCCCTCTCTCTCTGCTTTGTTCTCCTCTTACCTGCTCCTTACCTTTTCTCTCTTATCTTCTCATCTGATCTTCTCTATCTCTATCTCTCTCTTCTCACCCCCCCTCTCTTCTCCACAAACGTACCTTTGCTCTTACTCATTTTTTATCTCCTTTCCTTTTCTATCATCTCCTCTCTTCTCCTCGCCATTCCTCCCTTCTCCTCTTCTCCCCACTTCTCTCTTCTTTTTTTCTTCTCCTCTCCTCTCCCCCAACCCCCTCTCCTCTACTCTCCTCTCCTCTCCTTTCTCTATCCTCGCCTTTCCTTTCCCCTCCTTTTCTCTATTCTTCTCTTCTCTCCTCTCTTCCCCTCTGCTGTCCTCTTCTCTTTTCCTCCCCTTATCTCTTCTCTCTGCCCCCCCAACCCCCCTCTTCTTTCCTCCCCTCTCCTCCCCTCTCCTGTCCTCTTCTCCTCTTCTTTCCTCTCCTCTCACACCCTCAACCCTCTCCTCTCCTCTCCTCCTCTCCTGTCTCAGGTATAGCATCTATGACGGTGCCAGTGTACATCGCTGAGTCGTCCCCTCCCCACCTGCGCGGTCAGCTGGTGACGGTCAACACGCTCTTCATCACGGCCGGCCAGCTCGTCGCCAGCCTGGTGGCCGGAGCCTTCAGCTACCTGCGCCACAGCGGCTGGAGGTGACATCTTCATCCCTCTTCCCTTTGTTTTTTTCTCCTCTTCCCCATATGTCTGTGAAGATTCCCAATCATCAAGGTCAGGGTGGTCAAAGGAGGCTAAGTTGTGTGCAACTGGACATCTTTTGGAGCTCCAAAAGAAGTCCAGTTGCATACAACGTAGCTCCTTTGACTACTCTTTCTCATCTTTCACCTTTTCTCTGTCATCTCTTCCTCTTGTTGTCGACCTTGTCCACTTCCTTTTTTATCTTTCTGCATTTGTCTGATTTTTTGTCTTCTCTCTTTTTCTTATTTCACCTCTCCCTTATCTTGTTTTCAACCTTGCCCTCTCTCTGTCTTTCTGTCACTCTTCTTATACTCGCTGTTTCTCCACACACGGCCCTGGTGTTGTTGTCGTTGGGTCCTTGTAAGTAGACGTAGCATAGAGCTAAAGGAGTGGTTGCCATGTGCCATTCTAGACTCTTCTACTCATGTTCTCATGTTCACATTTCTGCTATCACACAGTCTGCCAATAAGAGAGAGACGAAATGGACTTTCAGCATTTCTGAGTTTGACCAAACTGGACAGCTGATGCGTGTGTCTTTGCCAAACACTGTCATGGCACTGTGTTAGTGTGTGTGTGTGTGTGTGTGTGTGTGTGTGTGTGTGAGAGAGAGACAGACAGACAGACAGACAGACAGAAAGAGTGAGAGAGAGAGAGAGGGAGACAGTGTGTGTGTGTGTGTGTGTGTGTGTGTGTGTGTGTGTGTGTGTGTGTGTGTGTGTGTGTGTGTGTGTGTGTGTGTGAGAGAGAGAGAGAGAGAGAGAGTGTGTGTGTGTGTTGACGGGTGTAGTATGTGCATATGTGTGTGGGTGTGCATGTATATCATGCCAAAAGGCATTCAGGAGGACGTGGTGTGGTGTGGTGGTGTTTGTGTGTATTTGTTCTGGTGCAGTTCTAGTGTGGTGTGCTGCATGTGTTTCTGTGTGTGTGTGTGTGTGTGTGTGTGTGTGTATTCCATGTTTGTCCATACTTATCTTCTGTTGTACTGTTGCGCACTGACAAGGCTCTGGTGCACTGTACGTGTGTGTGTGGGTAGGTGGGTGGGTGCATTGCTTCCACTAGTGTCTATCTGAACACCCCCTGACACACACACACACACACACACACACACCGGCTTTTCACAAAACATCAGGGATGCCATTATCAGTGTAGCCGTGGGCTGTTTAGCAGGGAAATTAATTTATAAAGCCATGCCACTCAGTACGGGTAGCATGGATGCACTGAAGACACACACACACACACACACACACTTCTCTGTCGATCACTTCCTGGCTGAGACATCAGCTAGCATTTTTATGAGTGTCTGATCAGTGAAGATTGGACAGTTAGTAGATGGAGGTGTAGTTAAGCTATGCCAGTGGGCGTTAATGTGCTTACACATGTAACACACACACACACACACACACACACACACACACACACACACACACACACACACACACACACAAACACACACACACACACATCTGGAAGATTAGGCTAGTTAAGCTGTGCCCGTGGGCGTTAATGGTGTCCTACTCACTACATCAGGAAACACAGATATAGCCTTTAGAGTCTGTTAGTGTGCGTCCTGGATAAACTGCATGTTTGTAGTGTTTCCTTTCAAGCCCTTGTTGGTAGTGTTGATATAAATGTCACATAAACACAGTCTGAAGGCGTCGGCTTCTCCGGTATGAGAGGATGACGCATGTTTGTGTGTGTGTGTGGCACCAGCTTTGTGCTGTCACCTGTTTGTCACCTGTCTGTCTGTCCATCTGTCCATCTGTCTGTTACGCTGCTGAATGTCAGTATAGATTTCCATCTGTCCACACCCCTTCCACTCACACACACACACACACACACACACACACACACACACACACACACACAGTTCTCCTCTGGCATTTCAGCTGCCGGCTTCCACCAAAAGATCATCTGTGCAGAAGATAGGATCTCTCCATCCACCGCTTTTTGTGTGAAATGTTCCCAAGATAGGAGATGACAGTTAGAC
Source organism: Setipinna tenuifilis (assembly GCA_030347295.1). Lineage (NCBI taxonomy): Eukaryota > Metazoa > Chordata > Actinopteri > Clupeiformes > Engraulidae > Setipinna > Setipinna tenuifilis. The sequence continues at coordinate 10,520,333 of CM059274.1, forward strand.
TCATCCATCCCTACATCTGGATTAAATCTGAGGCAGAGCAGGCCCTCATCTAAATTGAATTCAGTTTGAATTTGTATTGAATCTGAATTGACTTTGTATTCAATCTGGCATTTGTTTGACATGAAGCTGTTAAATCTCTATCAAGACAGTCCCTCAACACCTGTATTCTCTCCCTAGTTTTGTGTTTTCTGTTGTGGCCTGTTCTCTATATTGTTCTGTGTGTTTCTCTCCCTGTTTTTATATTCAGTACTGTACGTCCCTCACACACATATCCCTGTTGTTGTAGAGTCCTCACAAGTGGAGTTAGCATAGAGCTAAAGGGGTCCATGCCAGGAACCATTCTAGAATCTTCTACTCATCTTCTCATGCTTGTGCCCACAAGTCTGCTATCACACAGCCTGCCAAACTTAATGACATTGCTGCTTAAATGGCACCATTTGAGCTTTATTGTGCTACACATTGTGTGCTTAATTGCATTATATACAAGTCTGATTGTACCTTTTGTTATGTTTATATTGTTATGTTTTGGCATGTTTTATTGTCATGTTCATTAGATGTTTAATGTTCACTTTGAGCCTAGGGAGTGCTGCAATTTCAAATCCTGTGTACAACCTGTACATATGGCTTTTCACAATAAAGCTGACTTTGACTTTGGCTTTGAGATAAAAATGGGCTGTCAGCATCTTCAAGTTTGATCTCTGTTGTGTGTGTGGTCTGTTCAGGGTTCTTTCTTTTTCTGTGTTCTTTTTCAGTCATGTGTTTTCTCTAGTTCAGTGTTTTGTTTGTTTTATTCTGTGTTCAGTCCAGTCCTGTGTTCTCTTTCTGTTCATTCTTTCGTTGTTTTTTTTTTGTCCTGTCCTGTGTTCTCCCTTGTTGTGTGTGTTCTTAAGTTCTGTGCTTCCTCTGCGTACGAAGTGTACAAGCACATTGTGAAGTACATTTCACGAAAAAAAAAACACGAGCTGGAAAGGTTAGATTGGATTCCTCTGTAAAAAAGAAATATCAAAACAGCCTGTCTCGCATTTCCTGAAGGGATTTGCAGAGACTTGAAAAGTACTGTAAAGACTTGAAAGGCACACTTTACAAACGTTGTTGACTTTCTATGAAGACTTGAAGGGTATAGCTTACAAACATTGACCTTTTCTGAAGACTTGAAAGGTTTACCTTAGAAATGACGTTTCATAGTCTTTTGAAGTCTTCAAGGACAGGTATATCTTACAGACCTTTTGTGTGTGTGTGTGTGTGTGTGTGTGTGTGTGTGTGCGTGCGTGTGTGTGCGTGTGTGTGCATGTGTGCGTGTGTGTGTGCGCGCGTGTGTGTGTGTGTGTGTGTGTGTGTGTGTGTGTGTGTGTGTCCCAGCAGAGTGGAATAGAGATGAGAGTGGTGGTTGTAGCAGTGTGTAAGACGAGGTAGTGTAATGGAATGATTAGAGTCGTGGCGGTGGCCGATGGCAGGTGACGGAGAGGTGACGGAGAGGTGACAGAGAGGGTGGCGGAAGGGTGAGCGGGAAATCAGATTGACTCGGCGGGACATCTCTCTTGTGTGTGCACATGCACATCTAATGCTCATTTAGACCCTCGCTCTCGCTCTCTCTCTCTCTGTCTCTATCGCACTCCCTCCTCCAATCTCTCTCACGCTCTTTCTCTGCCTCTCTCTCTCCCTGTCTCACTCTCTCTGTCTCTATCTGCCTCTCACTCTCTCTGTCTCTATCTGCCTCTCTCTCTCCCTATCTGCCTCTCTCTGTCTCTATCTGACTCTCTCTGTCTCTATCTGCCTCTCTCTGTCTCTATCTGACTCTCTCTGTCTCTATCTGCCTCTCTCTGTCTCTATTTGCCTTTCTCTGTCTCTATCTGCCTCTCTCTGTCTCTGTCTGACTCTCTCTGTCTCTATCTGCCTCTCTCTGTCTCTATCTCGCTCCCTCCTCCTCTCTCTAGAGCTCTCTCCACCTCTCTCTCTCGGTCTCGCTCTCACCTCCTCTTTCTCCCTTTCTCTTTGTCTTGCTCTCTCTGCCTCTATCTTCTCTCTCTCTCTTGCTCTCACGCTTTCTCCATCTATATGCCTCCCTCTCTCCTTTTTTCTTGTTCTTACTCTTTCTTTCTCTCCTTCTCCTTTTGTCTCACTCTCTCTTTTACTCTCTCTTTTTCTCTCTTTCTCTACCACCACTCCATCCCTTTATCTGTCACTCCATCTCATACCCCCCCCTTTACTCCCTCCCTCCCTTATCTCTGTCTATTTTTATCTCTGTTGTTTTTGTCCTTTACATTTTCACGATCGGCCCCTCTCTCTCTGTCTCTCTCTCTCTGTCTTTCTCCTCTGTGTTTATAGTAAAGTAGTAAATGTTTGGTTTAGACACACACACACACACACACACACACACACACGCACACACACACACACATTCCCTACCGTGTCATGATCATAATCTCTTTTTTTCTCTCACTCCCTCTCTTTCTCTTCTTCCTTTTCACTCTTCTGCTTTTTGTCCCTCTATCTCCTACCCATCTATCCCTCCCCCTCCCCTCTCTTTCTCTCTCCCTCTCTATCTATTTGTCTTTTCTGTTGCCCTTCTTTCTCCTTATTTTCCCTTTTTTCTTCCCCCTTCTCTCTCTCTCTTTCCCTCTCTTCCTTGCTCTCCTACCATCTCTCCCTTCGCCTTGATCTGCCCCTGCCCTTATTTACCCTTCACTGCCTCTTTTCCCCACTTGTCCTCTACCCTTGCCCCTTTCTCCATCTCTCCATCTCTCTCCCCAAACCACCCCCCCCTTTCTGTCCTGCTGCCTCTCCATTTTCCCCCATTTTCTCTCCCTCTCTTTCTCCTGATCTATCTCTTGCTTGCTTTTCTTCTACCCCCTATCTATCCCTCCCCCTCCTCTCTCTCTCTCCCTCTCTATCTCTCTCTCCTGCTACCTTTCTTACCTACCTTTCTGCTACCTATCTCTCTCTTCCTTGCCCCCCCCACCCCTGCTACCTTTCTTTCTCCTCCTTTTCCTTTCTTTCCCTTCCTCTTATTCTCCTGCTCTTTCTTTTTCCCTCTCTTTCTTATCTCTCCAACCTTTTCTCCACCTCCAACTCTTTGTTATCTCTCCAACCTTTTTTTCTATCTCACCTTATCTCTCCATCCTTTCTCACTAACTCTCTCTTCATTGCCCCCCCCCCCTTCCCAGGTACATGTTGGGTCTGTCGGTGAATGCTTGGACCTTGTGATGGGTCAATAAAGGGATTTTAAACGTATCTGTCTTTTCCTTGCCATACCCCCCCACCCCACCCCACCCCCCCAACCCCAGGTACATGTTGGGGCTGTCGGTGGTGCCGGCGGCACTGCAGTTCCTGGGCTTCCTGTTCCTGCCGGAGAGCCCACGCTGGCTGGTGGCGAAGGGCCTGACCCAACGGGCCCGACGTGTGCTGAGCCAGATCCGCGGCAGCCAGAACATCGACGAGGAGTACGACAGCATCAAGAGCAGCATCGAGGAGGAAGAGAAGGACTCCGGAGGAGGTGACACACCAGCCCTCCACTTACACACACACACACACACACACACACATAGTTATGCACCTACACACAAACACACACACTTGATATACACACACACACACACACACACACACACACATAGTTATGTGCCTACACACAAACACACACACTTGATACACACGCACACACACACACACACAGTTATGCACCTACACACAAACACACACACTTGATACACACGCACACACACACACACATAATTATGCGCCTACACACAAACACACACACTTAATACACACACACACACGGTTATGCACCTACATACAAACACACACACTTGATGCACACACACACACACACACACACACAGTTATGCACCTTTACACAAACACACACACACACAGTTATGTACCTTTACACAAACACACACACTTGATACACACACACACACACAGTTATGCACCTTCACACAAACACACACACTAGATACACATACATACACACACATACACACGCTTCTGAATTACACACACCCAACTTTTATAATTTCCAAAAATGTACACACATCAACACACTGCTATCATGCTAATGCTTAAACACATTTCAACACTCTTACACACACTTGCACACCCTTACCAGACAGCATTAACACGTTCTCACGTGTACATATTTTTATACTCTAATACTCATTTTTCACACACACACACACACACACACATACACACACCTTCACACACACACACCTGTCAACACCTTGTTGTGGCTCTCCGAGAGTAAGGGTGTGTTTTTATGAGGGCAATCGGAACTCTCGATGAGTAGAGTGGAAAAGGAAGTGATGAAGCTGATGTTCTCCTGTTTCCATGGCAGCTAATCAGAGGAGTGTCAGGCAGGGGCACGAGCTGTGATTGGCCCTCATCCCCACCCACCCACACCAGCCCCCTCACGCCAACCCCCACACACCACTATACACACACACACACACACACACACACACACATGCACACACACACACACACGCTACCCCCCCCCCCATATCAACTCACACCCACACACTCACCCACTCACTCACCCACCCACACACACACACACACACACACACACACACACACACTTCTAATTAGTTCTCTCTAAGCCCAGTGAAGTGCCATCACATTTCCATGAGGTATTATATATGGGGGTGGGGTTGGGGGTGGTGTGTGTGTGGTGGGGGGGTGACACCTCCCATATATCACATAAGCCGTTTGCTGATGGGCGCTGAGATCCTGGTGAACACTAAGATCCTGATGATACCCTCTCTTCCTGTGGGCTGCGGCATCTTCTGCATCTTCTGCTGAACAAAAACAGAATTGCAGACTGAAGCTTTAACTGTGGCTGCTAAAATGCAAGGTGGCAAACAGCAAGTATGCAGCAAGTCATTGAAGACAGCTAAATTGTATATGCTGAAGGCAGGATATAGTAACTCACAGTAGGGCATTAACGAATTTAGATTTTTTTTTTCAGGTAGGCTCAAGTCGACTTATTTGTCAATAAAGTTGAAATCGAGTTGACAAGTCATTGTGGTAACTTCATTACACCTACACAGGGAATAAAGAAAGCTCTAAAAAGCCCCCCCGGAAAAAAAAACTGCTGACATCTTATGTCATCCACTTATGGAGCTCTAGATGAACACAAAGATTTGCACCTTTTTCTTGCTCAATGGTAAGAAAATAGGTTGGTAAACTGTATGCATAGTGGTAAAAACAGTGGCTTAACTACTGCATGCATATCCTTAACATCAGCAACCACAAACCACAAAAATGCCAGTAAAAGTTGTTTTGCGATTTCAAAAAAATTACTTTTATGTGCATTTACCCTCCACTACACCTCTTCTTGCTGTCTGCTGTTATTAAATGAAAGCAGAATCCAGAAATGACAATCCTGGCTTTAAAAAGTTAAAAACCTTGCCAAAAATTTCTAATCCAACCATTTTCTAAAACCAGCTAATCCTAATGAGTGCACAAATCATCAAGACAGGGTAATAAGTGAATCGCCTGTGTGAAGTACAAAGGCAGAAGAAATACATGGTGGGGTTATTACTTTCTGAATCCTTGATCGATGCCTCTGGCAGAACCTTGCAGGGCTGCATGAGACCTGATTGCCGATTTTTTGATTTGGGATTTTCTTTTACTGGAAGGGCTGCAGGACCAAACCAGAACCAGAACAACACTGCTAACATAGTGACAGATTAGTGTACCAGCTGTGAGTGTACGTATGTACAGTACAGGTGTCCTCTCGGCTGAAGAGTGTCAATATTAATTACCAGGCAGCACTCAACACTAAATGCCCCACTTATGCCTTTAAGCACCCAGAGTCCTTGTGGGCAAAGCACCAAATCAGATTTTAAATAATAAATGTATACTAGTAATATCATTTCAAATATAATTTGATTATAAATGATATTAAATTATACATAGGCCTAGGAAACTCCATATTTGGGGTTTAGACACTGGTGCAAAAGCAGGCAGCAAAACCAGCAAAAAAAAGGACATTTTAGCAAATGCAATACTGACGTTCTTTTATCCAACACAAAAAAAGCAAAAAAAAGCATTTTATGCAACTGTATACTTGACATGTTTATGCCATCAGAAAGCAGATGGCCGATCAGACAGTGTGGCTTTGGTGTGGTGGGGAGAGTGTGGCTTTAAATGGTGGCAAATGTGGTCAGAGAGTGAGTCAGAGAACCACTCTAAATACATTACACTGCATTAAGTGCACACACACACACACACACACACACACACACACACACACACACACACACACACACACACACATACACACGTACACACACACACACACACACACACACACACACACACACACACACACAATACATTAGACTGCAGACACCTTTGTCCTACAGTAAGTGACTCACACATAATGAACAACAATCTACAGTGTGGTAGGGGATGTGGCAGTCAATGCTAGCATAAAATACGTACCATATAGGCCTAGGGTCTAGCAGT
>CM059274.1:10529309-10536809 GCA_030347295.1 Setipinna tenuifilis
TTTATACTCCTATTGATTTATACAGACCTCGGTAGCAGGTGGCAGATTTATTGTCAAGGGATTTGAAGTGTGATTATTGTAGGAGTTCAGTAACAAAACTATTTCATGAAGTGGGATTTACCGGGCTTAATTCACTGCATTAAAACCAGGAAATGTAGACTTTTAAAAAATTAAATCACATAAAGTATTTCGCCTAAGTATTTCAGCTAAGCATTTCAGCATGTCGGCTTAAAGCTCATTAAGAGACCTGCACTGTGCTAATGATAAAAGGTAAATAGAAGGGCTATTTCATGAAGCAGGAGTTATTTGGCTTATTAAAGTGTTAGGGGAAAAGCTGAGAATTAAAAGTTATATAGGTGTTTCAATCTTCAGGTGTTCAGAGGTTTTTACTCATCTAAATGTCACCAGCTGCTCAGCTCCTCAGCATTGAAACTCTGTGGGGTGGAGGGAGGATGGAGGTTTTCGTTTAGCTAGCTCACTTTCGTTATTTCTCTCTCTCTTTCTATCACTCTATAGCTCTCTCTTCATTTCTCTCTTTTTTCTTTCATCTCTCTTTTTCTGTCTGTCTATATGTCCCCTTTCTCTCTCTTTCTGTCTCTCTCCCTCTGTCTCTCTCTCTCTCTTGATCTATCTATCTGTCTGTCTATCTATCTATCTATCTATCTATCTATCTATCTATCTATCGATCAATATCTGTTTTTCTCTCTTTGTCCCAGAAAATGTTATAAATACATTGACTACGTGTTTATTAAAATATTTAGTTTTTTTTTAGTTTATTTTTGTTGCTGTTGTTTGTTGTTTTGCATGGAAAGACACCCCATCCCCTCCCACCCCCATCTCCACCTCGATAGCTTTTTCCATTTTAGGTACCTCTTAATAAATACAATTATGTGCAAATAAACAACCTCTAACCATCAACAGAAGACCCAGTAACAGCTGCCTCTCAGACGTAAGTAATTATGTGTGGTCTTGTACCATGCAGAAAAAAATAAAGCATTTTGTTAAGTAAAAGTGCCGTGGGCATAAAATAATAAACCTTGAATCCTTGTTCAGAGGAGAGCAATTAGTGAGAGTGAAAATCTCTCTCTATCTCTTTCTCTCTCTCTCTCTCTCTCTCTCCATCTCTTTCTTTTTCTCACTTTCTCTCTCTCTCTCTCCCCCCCTCTATCTTTGTACCTCTGTCCTCATCTCTTTCTCTCTCTTCCCCCTCTTTCCCTTTCTCTCTCTCCTTCCCTCTTCCCTGCATCTCTTCACCTCTCTCTCTTTCTCTCCTTTCCCCTCTATTTCTCTATTTCTCTCTCTCTCTATCACTCTCTCTCCCTTCACCTCTAGCTCTTCATCTGTTCCTACATCTCTTCATCTCCACCTCTTTCTCTCTCTCTCTTCATCTCTATCTCCATCTCCATCTCCATCTCCCCTGTCACCACCCCTCTCTTCCTTTTCACCTCTCTCTCTTTCCCCCTCTCTCCATCTCTCCCTTGTTGTTTCTGCCCTGTCTCCCTTAATCTGAAGTGGCAGTGTTGTGTGTGTGTGTGTGTGTGTGTGTGTGTGTGTGTGTGTGTGTGTGTGTGTGTTGTGTGTGGGTGTTGAGGAGTGTAGTGGTTATTAGTGGTCATTAAGAGGGCCTTGTTCAGCACTGTTGGCACGTGACTCTCTGCGTGCTCACCCTCTTATGAAGGGGCGCATGAGTGAGTGAGTGAGTGTGTGTGTGTGTGTGTGTGTGGGGTGGGGGGTGGGGGGGTTGTTTGTTTGTGTGTATGTGTACACATCGGTGTGTAAATGTGTGTGCATGTAAATGTGTGTGTGCATGCATACGTGTGCGTGTGTGTGTGTGTATGTGTGTGTGTGCCTGCGCCTCTACGAAATGAGATGAGAAAGTGAATGAGAGAGAGACAAAGAGAGAGAGAGTGAGTGTGTGTGTGTGTGTGTGTGTGTGTGTGTGTGTGTGTGTGTGTGTGTGTGTGTGTGTGTGTGTCCACCTGTACGAAATGAGACGAGAAAGTCAATGAGTGTGTGTGCGCATGTGTGTGTGTGTGTGTGTGTGCGTGCGTGCGTGTGTGTGTGAATGAGTAGGTGCCAAATGGACTGTGAATAGGGATGGCACGTGTTTACAGGGAGACGCTCATTAAGTCCATTTGTGTGTCACTGCACAGCATCAAACCTCTTTGTTTACAGCACATCTGGCTGTGTGTGTGTGTGTGTGTGTGTGTGTGTGTGTGTGTGTGTGTGTGTGTGTGTGTGCGTGTGTGTGTCTGTGTCTATGTTTGAGAAAGGGAAAGTGTGGTTATGTGTGTATGTTTGTGTGTACTTGGAGTAAGTCTGAGTGTAAGACTGATCGATAACTCAGAGTGATACAGTGCTTATGCACACTCTAAATGTGATAGCTTGAAAGGAATGCAGCCCTGACATCAGTGTCTGTGTGTGCGTGTGTGTCTGTGTGCGTGCGTGTGTGTGTGTGTGTGTGCGTGAGTGTGTGTGTGTGTGAAGCAGAGCTTTAGTAATGAGCTGAATAGAGTCTGTGTGTGTGTGTGTGTGTGTGTGTGTGTGTGTGTGTGTGTGTGTGTGTCTGTGTCTGTGTGTGTCTGTGTGTGTGCACGTGTGTGTGTGTGTGTGTGTTGGTGATGAGTTGAATAGAGTACGTGAGTGTGTGTGTGTGTGTGTCTTGGTGATGACTCTGAATAGAGTCAGAGTGTGTGAAATCAGGGTGTATTGTAGCAGATGCCTTGATTACAGTTTCTCTCTCTCTCTCTCTCTCTCTCTCTCTCGCTCTCTCACACACACACACACACACACACACACACACACACACACACACACACACACACACAACCACACACACTGACTCTATTCAACTCATTACTAGTGTGAGGACAGAGAGGCAGAGTAGTTAGACTCACACACATAATCATACTTACACACACATCACTGAGAAGGGATTTAAAACAGGCAGGCTGGCACTCACACACACATGCACATGTGCACTAACACACACACACACACACACACACACACACACACACACACACACACACACACATCAATGGTGCAAGTTCATTAATGATTCTGCTCAGCTGGATTAATAATTCAGATGGGTAACTTTGGTAGGAACATTGTTAGTACCCAGTCTAGGTGTGTGAGACTGCTTCATCACACACACACACACACACACACACACACACACACATACACATACACATACACACACACACACAAACACACACACACACATGCGCACATACACACGCACACATATGCATGCATGCACACACATAGACACACAGACACACACACACAAAAACACACACTGTCTGGGGATGTATCCAAAGCTGAACAAGCCCCTCACATACACACATATTTGTACAAAGGTTTGATATGACAGAGATCTCTCAGCAGGAACTTTCTCCAGTCATGTGGATCGATTATTCCTTCTCTCAACATTTTGCCGTTAGCATGAATGTCTGAACCAGGGCACACAATCAAATATGCAAACAAACCAACTGGTACACTAATATTTTGAAATAGTTTTTTTCAGTTGAGTTCACTGACAAATGTCTGCAAACACAGAAAAAGATCAAGCAACCAATTTAAAATGTTTTTCAAGAAACATGTTCCACAGTAAGAATTTGGAATGTTCCCACAAAAAATGCATTTACTGTCTCATTTCTTTATTGATTTCAAACCTAGATCAGATGTTGTGTTATCATTCCATCTCCGTAGAACTGCAGAGATGTTATAAATTCTGAACTGGATTTTTTTTTCTAGAAAGTTCCATCCTTCTCACAGGCAACATGGCCGCCCAGAGGCTCCTACAGTACGTCATGCAGTAAAATGAGAGAGCCTTGTACAATTCCCTAGTGGATCTAGTGGCCCCTACATCATGTATAGCAAAATATAAAAAGCCCTGAGTAGCCTCTTAGGGGCCCCTTTGGTTCCTAACTCATGTGCGGTAAAATGACAAAGTCCTGTGGAGTCTTTCAGGGGCCCCCTTTGGCCCCTAGGTTGTGTTCGGTAAAATGGGAAAGCCCCGAGGAGTCTCTCTGAAGACAGATGATGGCTTTACTGATGGGGGGGGGGCATGACCAGATAGTGGGAGAGAGGGATAGGGATGAGTAAGGGAGAAAAAAGTATTGGAGGAAGGATAAGAAAGAGGGATAGCAGGGAAAAGAGGAGCGATGAGGGAGAAAGGGGTGCATGGATGGAGGGAAAATAATTATGGAGAGAAGAAGAATAGAAAAAAAAGGTTTTGTAAGAGAGGAAGTGTGTTTGTGTGTGTGTGTGTGTGTGTGTGTGTGTGTGTGTGTGTGTGTGTGTGTGTGTGTGTGTGTAAGTGTGTGTAATAATGAGAGAGGGTGGAGAGAGTGACTGGAGGAGACAAAAGATCTTAGACAGTCTCACACAACACTGATGCATTCTGCCCCCATTACCATGGTAACAGTAGGAATGTCTCCTGTGTGGCTCTGGGGCAGATTGAACTTACAGAGGCAGAAGGGTATGTGGTCTTAACACCTCTGCATTCACCTGGGACACACACACACACACACACTCACACACACACACACACACACACACACACACACAGGCTGATCAACTCAGAGACACAGAGAGACACATGTCCTAACACATGTCCATGCACACATGTATGTGCACACACACACACACACACAGGCACACATGCACAGACAGACACATAAAAAGACACACAAACACACATGCACACACAGGCTGATCAACGTATATCAACACACACATACACCGTCTGATTTACCCAGAGACATATCCACACCCGCACACACACACACACACACACACACACATACACACAGTCTGATCTACCCAGAGACACATATCGACATGTTGTGACACTTGTCCACACAGTCCTCTTCTTTTACAAGGACCCTGGCCTTCTCACTGACCCATTTTAATGCACACATGCACACACACACATGCAGTAAAATGGACTAGCTGGAAACACTGATTGTATGACATTTCTATGGCATTTGTAGAAGGACTCTTACAGATGAGTGAGTATTCCCAAAGTATACCAGTGTACACAGACACACACACACACACACACACACACACGCACACACACGCACACACACACACACGCACACACACACACACACACTTACTTGGCTCTGATTGGAATGATTGCACAGGTGTGGAGCCAAATTTTCCATGAATGTTAATGACCTATGAGAGGTATTTAGGGGATGATGGACAACCTTTGAGATTGCAGTCTCTCAGTGATGGAGTGTGTGTGTGTGTGTGTATGTGTGTGTGTACGTGCGTGTGTGTGTGAGCTGTGGCTATTTTTACCATTAGGAGGCTGGGTGTTTGTATATGGTCGTGCACACATTTATCATGGTTGTGTGGATATGTGTAGTGTTTGTGTGTGTGTGTGTGTGTGTGTGTGTGTGTGTGTGTGTGCGTGCGTGTGTGCGTTTGTGTTTGTGTGCTTATGTTTCGTGGAATGGAGCCCATGGATATTCTTATGAGATTTTTATAGATTTAGGATGAGAAGCATCATCAGGGCTCTCAGTAAAATGCTATTAAAATCATAGGGTGTCACATTTGAAGCAACAGTATGAGATATTGGGCATTTTCATTTTAGGATTATGTTTGGGTGAGCCTCTCTCTCTCTCTCCATCTCTCCCTGTCTCTTCTTCTCTCTTTCTCTTTCTATTTCTCTTTCTCTGTCTCTCTGTCTCTCTCTCTCTGTCTCTCTCTCTTTTTATCGCTTTCTCTCTCCCACCTGTGCACCTGTCTGACATCGTTACCTGTCAGCTGTCACTCCGTCTCTGTATCTGTGTGTATGTGTGTGTGCATATGTGTGTGAGTGAGTAAATCAGGTTGTGTATGTGTGTTCACTGTGCCTCTGTGTTGCACACAGCCACTGTCTGAATCTTTGAATTTGTGTGTGTGTGCGCGTGTCTGTGTCTCTGTGTCTGTGTGTGTGCGCATGCTTGTGTGTCTGTGTGAGAGAGAGATAGAGATAGAGAAAGAGCTATGCGACAGGTTTCACAAATAAAAATAAAATGAAAGTAATAAATCCATACTGGTGTTCCAGAGCTCTATTATCCCCCTCTCCCTCCTCCTATCTGTCTCTCCCTCCCTCCATCCCTCTCTCCCTCCTCCCATCCCTCTCTCCCTCCCCTCCATCCCTCTCTGTGCCTGTCTGTTGATAGCCGTCTGTCAAATGGTGGGTTTGGCTCTGCGATAACATTGTCTGCTGCTGACATTGACTGGCAGGTCCCCCCCCTGCCCCCCCTCCCTCCCCACCCCCCCATTAGAATCAGCAGTGCACCCTTACACTAGTGCTCTAGGGCTGTAGGGCTCTAGGGTGCTTTTGTGAACATGCCTCATGCAGTCTGGCCACAGGTGTGCCCACGGTGTCCCCAGAGTATCCTACTTATGCGGGTTGCAGAGAAGCATCTCATTGCATAAATTCAGTCCTCAGTATTTATAAAACATACTGTATCTCTGCGGTGTGGAAGTCTACAGCAAGGAGTATCATATGTATAGGTCTTGGGGTTTCCTGATCACTTCCTATTCATTTCATTCCTTAATGATAAAAAAATTAGTGTGTCATTAATTGCTCGCTGGAGATTCAATCATCTCTGATACTCTGAAACATGAAATAAACTTACGTCCTATTTTTTTCATCTGCAAGTCCCAAGTAGCACAGAGCAAACATACTGAAACAAACATAGTGATTAAATGGTTTCTTTGACTGACATCATTCTCTAAAAGACCACAGCACTCTACATGCTCTAAAACCCATTATGCATCTGGACCATGCTTACACCATGACCACAGCACTATAGGTTGCTATGTGTAACCCATAGACTGTATATAAGATAACTGGACAAACCCTCTGTGACGGCATGCATAGACTTTCTCACAGATCAGACAAAGCTTAAATTGAAGGGTCCAGACATCGCCATCTCTGCCAATTCATTCTATGAATGTCAATGTAAATTATCTTTGAATTAAACTAATGGATTAAAAAAAAACCACCCCCTTGAAAGGTATCATGGACCCAAAAAACTCCCACCAAACACATGCCAAAAATGTTTTTTGAACTGTAAAGGCTGTGAGGTTCTAAATACGTTTATTTTTGTTATGAAAATTGACTTTTAAGTATCGGAGTCAATGGGAAGTTGCTCACTTCTACAGCCAGCCCCCAGTATACATGTGAGGTATTGCAACTTTAGAACATTCAGTTTTGGCTTCAACGTTTTTGCCTGGTATAGCCCCCAACATGCAGCTGTCCATGGTGCTGAAACTCTACTCGGCGCTGTCCAGGGTGCTTACTGTAGAATACAAAGCAAAGGGAATCTGCTCTACAGGCTCAAGTCGGGAAAAACCTTTCTCAGTGTTTCCTTTCACAACTAACTCTGGCAGAAGTTATAAGCATGCCCTTTGTGTACTCAGACTATTAGCAGCAAAGCTGCACAACTGTAGTTCTTGATCCTGTCTTGACCCTTTACATGTCAC
>CM059274.1:10546809-10551809 GCA_030347295.1 Setipinna tenuifilis
CTAATACACTTACACACACACACACACACAAACACACACACACAAACACACACACTCACTCACACACACACACACACCCACCCACCCACACCCACCCACACACACACACACACAAACACACACACACACACACAGTGTGGAGTGCTGTTGAATGGCACTCTGCTGTGGTTTGAGATGGAGGCGTATTGCACAGCCACACTGAGAGCCAGTCAGTCAGCGGGCCTAATGGGTGCTTGTGGTTAATAATTGGCCGATAATTAAACAAGTGAATAATTAGCCCAGACGAGTACACTGTGTCTAATTTGGAGCATGCTTGTTAGTTACATTACCATGGTCCTCTTGCCCCATTGTCTGTTTTTGTGTGTGTGTGTGTGTGTGTGTGTGTGTGTGTGTGTGTGTGTGTTTGTGTGAGTGTGCGTGTGTGCACGGCTGTGTGTGTGTGTGTGTGTGTGTGTGTGTGGGTGTGCATGAGTGTGTATGTGTGTGTGCATGAGTGTGTATGTGCATGTGTGTTTATGTGCGTGTGTGTTTGTGTGTGTTTACATGTGCTCTATGTGCAGGTGTGCTGTAGTGACCTATACAAAGTGAAGTGGGTAGAATAGGCTTACTTGTGTGGTTGTGTGTGCACACATCCACACAAACACATTTGCACAGACACATTACTTACTCACTCTCTCTCTCTCACACACACACACACACACACACACACACACACACACACACACACACACACACACACACACACCTACACACACACAGGTTTGCACGGATGCACTCACACATAAACACCGACATAGCTGTCTAGCTAATTAATGTCTTGACTAAAACTTCCTATCTTTGTGTCTTTTTTTCCTTCTCTCTCTCCCTTTTCTCTCTAATATCTACCCCTGTCCCCATCTGTCTATTGTTATCTATCTATCTATCTATCTATCTATCTATCTATCTATCTATATATCTATCTATCTATCTCTTTTTTCTTCTATCTGTCCCTTTTATGTCTATATGTCTGTCTGTCTGTCTGTCTGTCTGTCTGTCTATCTATCTATCTATCTATCTATCTATCTATCTATCTATCTATCTATCTATCTATCTATCTATCTATCTATCTATCCCAGAGGGTACGGTGATCTGGCGCATGCTGTCTTACCCCCCCACTCGGAGGGCCCTGATTGTGGGCTGTGGCCTTCAGATGTTCCAGCAGCTCTCTGGCATCAACATCGTCATGTAAGTGCCATTTTTCCACAGGCTTCCCCGTGTGTGTGTACTTTGCTGTATGCTGTACTCATGGCTGTAGGTGTGTGTGTGTGTGTGTGTGTGTGTGTGTGTGTGTGTGTGTGTGTGTGTGTTTGTTTGTGTGTGTGTGTGTGTGTGTGTGTGTGTGTGTGTGTGTGTGTGTGTGTGTGTGTGTGTGTGTACAGGAGGGGCTTTGGTGTGCCCATAGCTACAAATAGGCAGCAAGCACAGTGTTGTCCACAGGTTGGATTCCAAAGGTGTGTGAGGTGTTATGGAAAATGTTTTCAACTGAAATGTGTTGCACTATCATCCCCGTAATGGTGGAAAAAACGTTGCAGGGGATTTCGGGTGAATTTGGAACTTCCATAAGTTCTATGACTTTTGCCAAGGACCAAGGACAGCAACGCACTGTTTCGCACCAGACACAAAATCTGGGAGACACAGCTTGCTGCAAAGATGATGAAATGGTTGACATTTTTCAGTTGTGGCATACGCTATTTTTGTGTTGTGTGTGCACAAAAGGGTACAAGGGCCCTGACTATGTGGGTGTGAGACACTACAGGCTGAAGCTGTGTGTTGTTGGTGTGTGTGTATGAGGTGTTAGTGTGTGTGTGTGTACCAAGGTGATGGTGTGTGTGTGTGTGTGTGCAATGTTGATTTTTGATGACTGATGGCTGTGCTGCTCTGGTGCGTTGCCAAATCCAGACCCATATCCTCCCTCTTTGCTCACATCCTCTTCTGAGTTTACCTGTTATTCCTGTGTGTGTGTGTGTGTGTGTGTGTGTGTGTGTGTGTGTGTGTGTGTGTGTGTGCACGTGTATATATATGTATATATATATATATGTGTGTGTGTGTGTGTGCACGTGTATATATATGTGTATATATATATGTGTGTGTGTGTGTGTTTGTGTGCATGTGTGTGTCTGTGTGTGTGTGTGTTAGGGGTTATCTCCAGAGTTTAACTCTTATTCCAACATTGTAAACAATCTCAGGGAATGTGCAGTTGCTAGGCAACCCAGCTGCTTGAGGAACGACCGGGCCAAATGCCTTCCTGTGTATGTGTGCATGTATCTGTGTGTGTGTGTGTGTGTGTGTGTGTGTGTGTTCTGTGCATATACACACATGTGTGAATATACCATGGCCAGCTGTGGTCCTCCAAACCGGTCTTGTCAAACAGGAGAGTGAGGTGACAGGCCTGATCAATCAAACAGCAGAGGGAGAGGTGACAGACCTCATCTATCAAACAGGAGAGCGAGAAGTGACAGACCTGATCAATCAAACAGGGAAAGGAGAGGTGCCAGACCTGATCAATCAAGCCTGGATGGAACATGGGAGCTGTGCGGACACTATTATCTCACCTCTCTCTTCATCAGGCACAGCAGGGTCGACTCCACTGCCCAAAACACAGACACACACACACACACACACACACACACACACACACACACACACACTAACACCATACACACTCTAACAACAATGTACACTTACACTTCACATGTGTTGACAAAAACACCTCACAATCTCTTTCTGCAAAAGCAGACAAATACACCTCACACTGTCCATCACAAACACACACCTGCTGCTCACATGCACACCTACTGCTCTGACTACAGCACACACATACAGCTCACACTCTCTGACAAAAACACACACTTACACATCACACGCTGTCACGAAAACACACAGTTACAGCTCATACAGCCCACTTGAAAAAGCTTGCTGCTCACAAAAAAACACACTTAACACCGCAAACACGCTGACAAAAACATACACTAAAACTACTATCCTTTCAAAACATACATTTATATCGCACCCAATCTGACAAGGCACACACACACACACACTTTACATACTCACATCCACCTAATGTTTCTCTTTATTTGAGACGTTCTTTACGAAGATGATTATTCCTTTTTTATTTTATATGTGATGTGTGAATTGAACAAAATGGCTTTTGTAGCTTTTGACAAGATGTGGCGATGTAATATCTCAGTTCCTGTGTGTGTGTGTGTGTGTGTGTGTGTGTGTGTGTGTGTGTGTGTGTGTGTGTGTGTTTGTGTGTGTGTGTGTGTTTTGCCATCAAGCACAGTGTAACATTCATTAGCACTGTGTCATTGCTCATCATCTAGAGACTCTAGAGTGAAGGGAACAGTGACATTCTTTCACACTGATCCTGTCACTATGCAGTTTAGTGTATGCCCCCTCAGGGCCACATCAGAGCCACATTAGGGCCACATCAGAGCCACATTAGGGCCACTTCAGGGCCACATCAGGGCCACATCAGAGCCACATCAGAGCCACATTAGGGCCACATCAGAGCCACATTAGGGCCACTTCAGGGCCACATCAGGGCCACATCAGAGCCACATCAGAGCCACATTAGGGCCACATCAGGGCTGTATCAGAGCCACATTACTACCATATTTTGGCCACATCAGGGCCACATTAGGGCCACATCAGGGCCATGCCACAACCACATCAGGGCCATTTCATGGGCACCTCCATTACAGTCTTAGCCTCTTTTAGATTGTCTGTCTTAAGATCATGGCCAAATTACAAAAAAGAGCATTACAGTTTTTACCAATCATTTTCACACGTTTTGCAGGGCAATGTCCACTTTTGCAAAACTCTTAACACAGTGTGCTGTACCAACATGCGTTTGAGCACATCAATTAACATTTGCTGCAAAATGCGCTACAGCAACCTAACTATAACACACGCTGTCGGTCAATAAGTCTACAATGCCAGTCAATGTACAATAACCTAAAAAATGCAAACAACTTGAAACAAATCACTTAAAATCTAGCCTCTGTCTGACAGTATGGCACGTTACTGACGTGTATCATAAATACACACTTTATCAAACAATCTAAGTGACATTTGTATGTATTCATGCACCTTTGATAATAGATAAATAAAGAGTATAGGTTATACCTATACAGTTTAGAAATGAATTACAGTATTTTGTGTAAAGTACCATATCTATTAGAAAATGTTGATGCGAATCACAAGGTGTTTTTCAGTGGATTTTCTATAGTTCGCAATTTTTCTGGATTCTAACTGCAGTACACATTTCAGAACTGAAGATAGATTGTGTCAATGAAATATGCACAATCATACAAACAGAAAACACATCACTCCAGATACACACCAGAATGAACTGTAACATGTGATACCTTCACCCTGTGCTTACATATAATCACATTGTGTTCCACTGCAGGAAAGGTGAACGCCCATTACCTGCATCAATTAGAGTATGTTTCACTGCAAAAGAATGTACATGTAATATGTGTTGTACATGTAAATGTATGTAAATATTAGCCTGGGCCCGCCCATACTGCCTGTGATGCTACATTGAGGGAGACTTGCCAGACCAAGCTCTGTCTACAAAGCTTGGTGCAACAGCCAGGCTATGTAAATATAGTCATCCATAGAAGATGTTTTTGGCCCTACCTACTGTAATGCTGATCCATGGTGCTGCTGCATTTTGGATAAACCATGATAAAGTCTACAGTACATACTGGTAATGGAATACACAGCAACTCCAATAACAACTTTCTACATCACAATGTTTTGCCCATAAACATGCAAATGTAACCTCTTTGTTTACCTCTTACGTAACAAGCTATAAAAATAAAAAAATATTATGAAGAAATACACACCTAAGTGTAAAAGTGCTAAATATCAATAATTATTTGGCTAAAAGATGCCTCAAGCACATTATTTCTTTTTTGTGTGACAAAATGCAAAATGCTGTGCTTTGT
>CM059274.1:10556809-10559309 GCA_030347295.1 Setipinna tenuifilis
GGGGGGGTCTCTTAAGAGGTTAAGGTTCTATATAAGAGTGTCCTGCCTACAGAGTTGTCTATGTAGCTCTGATGAATTTCAAAAGAAGCATGCAACTGTAATGTATATAGCCAACAAATCAGCTCTTTAAACCGTATAGATTCTATGTGTGTGTTTACACTGTGGAACATTAAATGAGACAAATAAGCTTATGAAGGTTCATACTCTACAGTATGGTCATACAGCTGTGTTTGGAGAACAAGAAAATGCCATGACACTGAATAGGTGAAAACTGGGCACGGCATCTTTAAATCAGTGGCTACTTGTTAATAATAATAATAATAATAATAAATAATAATACATTTTATTTATATTCCCCTTTACATCGGGGGATCTCAAAGGGCTACAGGATAAGGAAGAGGAACAGAATAAAAAGGGGATAATACAGCAGGCAGTAAAAAAAAGAAAACTTTAAAGGATCTAAAAGGAAACATCAAAGGATGTGCAAGGGCTACAGATTAGGGAAAACTAAGAAAAATAAAAAAAGCAAAGGGGAGATAAATAACAAGGCAGTTAAAAACTCTAACAAGAAATAAAGATCTTGGGCAGGGTTGGAAAATCCAGCTCCAGGAAGTAAAAGCCGGTACCATGTTTTTATTTCAGCCGTTCAGTGCAGCACTTAATTCTAATCATCACAACTCTTCAGCCAGGTAGATGATGAGCTCATTAGTGTAATTACCTGTTCTAAGCAGGGGGTCAGGATATAGATAGTTAGCTTCAGCCAATTAGCAAGGGCAATTTGCCACTGCTACTTTTTTAAAAATGGAGTCATTTTCATCACCTTTTCTTCTACGAGGCTGATTGGTGGATGCACTCTTTTCCAGCCTATGGAAAGGGGTGCAAGGGTGCATGTTTCTCCACATCTCTTCTCTTTCATCAGAGAAATAATTAGTGTATGTATGAGTTTAGTGTTGAGCTCTCTCACACATGTGTGTTCATGGTGAAAGTATTCCTGGGAGACCCCTGTGATAGACACCTACAGTACTGGACTCTACTGGACTGCCTAGGGACTGCCTGCAGAGATTACAGTCCATGACCAAGTTGCACTGTAATTGGGCCAGAAGGCTCCCGGCAGGACTCTGAAGCCCATCCTGCTCCCAGTGTGCTGGTAGGTGCCTTGCATGGCAGCCTTCACCACTGGCGTGTGAACAGGGCAGCCGCCCGGGGCGCCATTTCGTAGGGGCACCATGAGCGCTTGGGAAAAGTAGCTCTGTCTATTATATCACTGTGTGGACAATTGGCACATTGGCGCCCCCTAACTGCAGGCGCCCTTGTGTGCTGAGAGGGTGCACAGAAGTTGTGTGTGTGTGTGTGTGTGTGTTTGTTCTTTGAGGGGGGGGGTTGGTTTTGGGTGCTCAGAGGGATCTTCCTAGCAACGGGGGGGTGCTCAGAGGGGGTGTCGCCCGGGGAGTAAAACACTGTAGAATTGCTACTGCGTGTGAATGGGTGAATGTGAGGCATTCCATGTAAAGAGTTTAGGGTGCTGTACTGAGTAAATGAAAAAAAACGCTTTATAACTGTGGTCCACTTACCCATCACCACATTTGAAAAGCGACTCCCGGACGCCCGTAAGTAACACAACATCTCCCGCAACTCGTGCAAATTTCTTGCAAGTGACAGGTTCAGCAAGTGACAGGCGGAGTGGGGGGGAGTGAAAGTCACAGTACCCTGTAGTGTTTTTGTTTTATCGTTTGTATTATCGTTGCTGACCTCCCTGAAATCAGTTTTCTGCAGGTTGGGATGTCTGCATGATTGTCACGTCTGAAAAAATGTGCTAGGTCCACCTGAGGGCCTAAGGCTGTGTAACAGATGTCAGCTAGCAAAGCTCGGCGTGAGAACGTTAGTAAACCTCCCTCCTGACACAACTTAAGAACCACTGCACTACTGACTGAGCTAATAGCCTGGCTTCTAACCTCACTTGGTAGCGCATCTGTCTCCCAAACTAGGGGTGCGTGTCTCGAACAGCCCGCTAGGTTAGCATTCTACTACCATTGTACTATGGAAGTATCTACTATGGTAGTGGCGAAATCCTTCCGAGAGTTGCTGTGAGGTGGTTGTGGGTTGGAGCCTGGCTCTGGACTGACCAGGATGGATCTTGGTGACAGCTAGTCAGGTGATGCCGTATGCGTGTCCTGCTGCCTCTGTGAGAGAGAGAGAGAGAGAGAGAGAGAGAGAGAGAGAGAGAGAGAGAGAGAGAGAGAGAGAAAGAGAGAGAGGGAGAGAGAGAGAGAGAGAGAGAGAGAGAGAGAGATTGTTTGCGTGTTTCTGAGTTTCTGGATGGATACATGTGGATAGGTGGATGTAGGTGTATCTGTCTACGTATGTGTGAATGTCGAATATGAAATAAAAATGTCTCTCTTTAAAGGGGAGTTAACACAAAAACACAAAACCCAGGCAGCAAGACTTGCTGTGAGGTTGCGGGTTCGAGCCTGGCTCTAGACTGACCAGGAAGGACAGCTTG
>CM059274.1:10569309-10571809 GCA_030347295.1 Setipinna tenuifilis
TAGTAGAGAGGGGCGAGAGAGTGTGTGTGATAGAGGGGTGAGAGAGTGTGTGATGCCGGAGAGGGGTGAGGTGAGTGTGTGTGTGTAGAGAGGGGTGAGAGTGTGTGTGTTTAAGAGGACAGGAGAGTGTGTGTGTTAGAGGGGAGAGAGAGTGTGTGTTAGAGGGGTGAGAGTGTGTGTAGTAGAGAGGGGCGAGAGAGTGTGTGTGATAGAGGGGTGAGGTGAGTGTGTGTGTGTAGAGAGGGGTGAGAGTGTGTGTGTTTAAGAGGACAGGAGAGTGTGTGTGTTTAAGAGGACAGGACAGTGTGTGTGTTAGAGGGGTGAGAGTGTGTGTGTTTAAGAGGACAGGAGAGTGTGTGTGTTTAAGAGAACAGGAGAGTGTGTGTGTTAGAGGGGTGAGAGTGTGTGTGTTAGTGGGGTGAGAGAGTGTGTGTGTTTAAGAGGACAGGAGAGTGTGTGTTAGAGGGGTGAGAGTGTGTGTGTTAGTGGGGTGAGAGTGTGTGAGCCCCAGTGGAAGGCCCCGCTCCTGGGTGCTGCAGGGGGTCAGGGCTGACCAGGGTGGGGGCGGATGGAGCGGGCGGGGGGGCACTGGCCCCCTCCCTCACACGGGTACAGAGGCCTCCGCAGCTCAGCAGATACCAGCGGCAGCTCCTGTCTCTCCCAGTCACCGGGGAAGAGGTGTGTGCTGGACTGGTTGCAGTGCATGGAGAGGGGGGCGCTCCTGTAGAGGTAGTAGAACCTCGCCCTCAGCACACTTGCCGTCTGCTGTCACCTCTGCACACTCTCCCTCTGCACTTTCTTTTCTTTTTCTTTTTTCCCTTTTTTTCCTTATTTTTCTTTTTTTGATTAACCCAAACCACCCCCCCCCCCACACACACACACACACAGTGAAGGAACCTTTTTTTCTTCTTCTTCTTTTCTTTTTTTTTCCTTCTTTTTTTTTCTCATAATGGTGTATACAATCCTCAATCCACGCTGCCCACAGCAAAACAATGGACAACGGACTGAAAAAATGTATTGGCAGGATCAAAGAAAAGGTTATGTTACTGATAACCAGTAAGAAGCAGTGCTTATTTAATTTTTGTCTGCTTTTTGTTTCTTCTGCCATGGTTTTGTGTGGGTAGGATGGCAGCAGAGGAAATTGAAAAGTGGAAAAAATCTCTTTGTCTTTCTTTGCAGGTGTAAGGGTTTGTGTGTCCCTGAGAGGACAGCATGTGTATTCAATAGATGCTTTGTGTGTGTGTGTGTGTGTGTGTGTGTGTGTGTGTGTGTGTGTGAGTCTGTGTGTCTGTGTGTGTTTGTGACTATGTGTGTGCAGGACCAGAAAATTAGCCATAGTAAACAACCATATAAACAAAGCCATATCATTCTGAAAACATGCCAGCACTTCCATGGTAACCACGCTTTGGAAGCTCAGCTTCCCTTGTGTTGTTTGACAGGTAAACACTGAAATTATGTCCTCTGCCTCTTTGTTTCCATCTAAGTGGCCCTACTTAATAAGGGATAATGGCTGCAGAAGCTAAAGGAACACTTCAAGTTTTGTGAAATGGACTCATGCTCCAAGTCTGTTAGAGTGAAACAGTTTAGTTTTACCACTTTCGGCATCCGTTCAGCTTACCCAGATCCATGACTGCACATAATGACGGTAATGTGACCGCAACACAAAGCAGAGCTTCAAAGAATGCAGCACGATAGGACATTTAATCGAGTCATAATGTAACCAAGCTGGCCCTACGGTGGCCCTAAAGTGCCAAAACACAACAAATGAAAAAAAAAAAAACACAAAATCACATCAAACTAGATGTGCAATTGCCAGGAATTACACAGTACATGCAAAGCACTCATATAAAAAGTGTACTTACAACTTGACAATAGAACACAAAAAAATGTAGAATGAAGAAACAATTCTTGTCAAGTCTTTACAGTTACTAGACAAGTAGCTTGGAATATGTTACAGTTTTTCACATTTCATTTCATATTTCACACTTTGTCTACAATGTCCACTTTTTCAAAACTCTCTTCATACCGTGTGCTTTACCAGTGTGGTAAAGCACTATTCCTACTGCTTCCTTTTCAGTGTGTTTTTAATGAACTCTCTTTGATACTCTTTAATTAATGAAACTTGTTTGGAAAGTTTAAAGAAAAGCCTAGAGGAAAAAAGACAGATTAACCATGGACCAGTAACTAGCAACACAATGACACACAAAGTCACAGGAGTCACAGAAACAGTGTATCACAATTAGGCACAGACAGACAGACAGACAGACACACACACAGGACAGACATGTGTGTGTGTGTGTGTGTGTGTGTGTGTGTGTGTGTGTGTGATTGTGTGTGTGTGGGGGTGGATGAGTGGGAGTACTAATGCCTCTCTGTTTGTGTGTGTGTGAGAGAGAGAGAGATGTGTGAGTGGGTGGGTGTGGGTGGATGTGTGAGTGTGGGTGGATGTGTGGGAGTGCTATTATTTCTGTGTGTGTGTGTGTGTGTGTGTGTGTGTGTG
>CM059274.1:10574309-10594309 GCA_030347295.1 Setipinna tenuifilis
TAAAATAAACTTTAAGTATACTACTTTTTGCTAAGGGTACCGCCTCTGTTCTGAACCAATGACAAATGTGCACATTGTGTCACATAGGAGTGATGCTACATTTTTTGCCCACCACACCTCTAAATTTAGACCTAAAGAGAGTTTCTAATCTGTTTTTCAGGGCATCTGTGTCAAATAAATGGACCTCCTGTAGATCTCTCATGTGGGTTTAAAATGGCCTTATGTCACAGTACAGCAGCACACACAAGTCACACTGGGCTGCAGACTTCAAAAGGGGGACGCAATTGTGGATGCTAATTTAAAAGCACAAATTCAAAAAGGCAATGACTCTTGTTGACTGCGAGGAGAGCTTTCTTTTATATTATGCCATCCACTTATGGTCATTTTTTTATTTGGAGGGCCACTCACTATCTGTAATTGCTATACAGCTTATGAGCGTCTGTTACATTTAGAAATCTGTTTGCTTTGCTTAAAAATTGGGTGAGTGCGTATTTTGTTGTAAGTCTGTGTGTGTGTGTGTGTGTGTGTGTGTGTGTGTGTGTGTGTGTGTGTGTGTGCGTGTGTATGAGCGGTTGTGTAAGTGCCTGCGTGCGTGTGTGTGTGTGCGTGTGTGTGTGTTTGTGCTCAGCATGGTCTTCTAATCACAAGCATTCTCTGGTTAAATGAAGTCCCAGCAGGCCTAAGAAGCAGGAGGCGAGAGAAGCATTTAAACACACACATACACACACACACACACACAAACGCAAGCGGGAGGAGAGAGCAGCATTTAAAAGCCTGCTGCTTCCACAATCAGTGTGGGCCTTATCCCATACAACACAGAGGGAGAGGGTGGAGAGAGGAAAAAATAAAGGTGAAGAGAAAGAGGGAAGGGAAGAGGGAGAGAGAGAAGGAGAAGGAGAGAGGGGGCGGGAGCTACGGGATAGAGGGAGAGAGAGAAGGAGAAAGGTATGAAATGAGCAATCTAGAAAGAGAGAAATTGTGGGATAAAAAGTGAGAGGGAGAGAGAGAGAAGGGGAAACACAGAAAAAAAGATATGAAGTAAGAAAGAGAAAAAAGAAGAGAGAGGGAGAGGTAGGGACTGAGGGAGGAAGAGAGCAAGAGACAGAAAGGATGATACAGTGGGAGGATGATAGAAAGGAAAAAAAACATAGCCTACAGAGATGGTAAGGTAGAAAAGAAAGATGGTGGGGGGAAAACGGCAGAAGAAGAAGTGAAGAATGGCATGGTTTTGTGGGTATACGTGTGTGACACAAAAACAACTGAAGGCTGAATGGAGAAATAGCCCCCCTACAGATAGACATGAAAAAAGAGCAGTGGAATAAGAGAGAGTGGGGGAGGAAAAGAATGAAAGGAAGAAACAGAGGAGTGTGAATCAGAGAGGTGATGGAGAGATAGAGAAGAGATAGAGAGAGTAATATATAGAGAGAGGGGGAGATAGAGAAAGAGAGAGAGAGAGGGGGGAGATAGAGAAAGAAAGAGAGAGAGAGATAGAGAGAGAGACTAATATATAGAGAGAGGGGGAGATAGAGAAAGAGAGAGAGAGTAAGACACAGAGGGAGGGAGAGAGAGAGAGAAAAAGAAAGAAAGATCTGAGTCACAGTATTGTGAGAGAACCACATGTGGTCCTGCTGAGGAGTAGCAGCGGTAGCTAGCTCGGAGCGCTAATCAGTGCCTACCCCCGCAGCCCCACAACCAGAACCACACTGTGTTCCATTTCGCCGGATGTCGACTGTCTGCTTAGGATGAGTGTTGAGTGCTTCTTCCCACACTCAGGCTGAATCCGAAACATTCACTCGTTTACTTTACTATACAGTGCACTATGTAAGGGAACAAAACAATGTAACTCAATAGCACCCTATACAGTGCTAAAAATGTGCTATAATATTCGCATGAAAGAACCAAGTGCACGAACCAAACAAACAATTTGTTTTGCTGAATTAAACTAGTAAACTAGTAAAATAAGTAACTTTCTAGTTCAGAACTAGAAGACTTGCCATGCCCATCACGAGTGAACATTTCGGACATGGAGTCAGGGAGTAGGCAAAATTTGTGAGGTAAGCAGTGCTCCAAATTTCTGCCCGTCGCTCTTACTGAAATTATGGTCATGGTGTGTCATCAGAGCTCACCAACGGGCAAAAAAATTCTTCTTCTGCTACATGTTCTGTGTAGGCTAGAGTCTTCCGCATGGAAAAACAAATGCACAAACAGAACAAATATTTTTTTTGGATGAACAGAATGACAACTAGTTTAGAACTAGAAGACTTGTCATGCCCACTAGACCCACATAGGCTACACAACACAGCTAGCCTAGCAACAGCATCTTACCATGACCTACTCCATTAAACACACTTAGCATAGCAACAACATCTTACAGTGCCCAGAATAAATGAGTACACCCTCTTTGAAAAGTGACATTTTATACAAAATGTGCTAGCTTAGCACAGGTTAAGTTTAATACAGCATCTGTTGAACTTTTGACTTAAAACAAAGGTTAGTAATATAACTCAGATGACATATTTTTCAGTTTTAGTCAAATTAGTGTGGTGCATCGTTTGTTTTCAATGTATAAAATGTCACTTTTCAAAGAGGGTGTACTCATTTATGCTGAGCACTGTACCTTCACCTACACCAGTGAACACAGCTGTCCTAGCAACAGCGCCACATAACCACCCTACTAAACTAGTTATAGGGCCACAGCACCAATGCAGCTAGCCCAGCAACAACGCCAAACCCAAGCCCTGCCCCAATGCTAATTAAACCCAAACCCCACTCCAGTGCTAATCAAACCCAAGACGAACCCTAATGTCAATCAAATGCTCTCAGGGGGGAGCCATCTTTTCTGCCATTACAGATGACACACTACAGATGACACAGTAAAAACCTGCTGGTGGGAGGGATTGTGCCACCATGACTGTGTGTGTGTGTGTGCTCGCTTGTATATGTGATGCCGTATTTGTTTGTTTGTGTGTGTGAGAGAGAGTTTGTGTGTTATGTGGTGTTGTACATCTATATGTGTTTCTTTGTCTGTGTGTATCTGTGCATGTCTGAGTCAGGGCTGGGTGTTTGTGTGTGTGTGTGTGTGTGTGTGTGTGTCTCCGTGTCTCCCCATTAGAGAAACTCAAAGCCAATCTAACCCAGAAAAACAAAAGGAAATAAGGGGTACTCTGTCTGGAAATGCCACTCTTGTCTGAGAGCAAGCGAGACAGAGAGGGAGGGAGGGAGAGAGAGAGAGAGAGAAAAAAAAAAGAAGAAAGGCTGTGGTTGAGATAGAAAGAGAACATTTTTCTGAAACAGTGCTGACTCGTTGTGTTATGACAAACCCCACCTCCCACACACTCCCAACTTGCAGTCAGAAATAAAATGCAAATGTCCTCTGTTCTTCTGTTCCCTGTCGAGAAAGAGTGGGGTAGAGAGGTAAGGGATGGCAGTGGGTGGGTGGGTAGGTGGGTGGATGAAGAGAGGGAGGAAATGGGGGGGAGACAGCGAGAGATGGAGGGGAGGGTGGTGTGTGAAAGGAGGAGTGTGAAAAAGAGTCGTGCTCAAGTGGCCGTTTCTCCACTTAAGCGGCGCTCTCTGCTCGCCTGAGAGCCTTTAGCCACCGCCGCCGCCGCAGTCAGAGGACGCGACACGTCACCATGGCGATGGGTGCTATGGAGATGAGTTTGTGCTGTGTGCAGCAGCCTTGAGAGCATAGGCGTAGCCACGGATGCCGACCCACTTGTCAATCAGGCGCACCCAATCAGAAGGCTCTATAAGTTTGATTGACAGTTTTAGTGATAAAAATAACTTATGTGTTTTGGGCTGGGCCCACCTGTTTTGTGATTTCTGGCTACACCCCTAATTGAGAGGGTTGGGGTGTGGTGTGTCTGTGGGACTGTGAGTGTGTTGGAGTGCAGTGGAGTAGTGGTGGTAGTTTACTTACTTAATTAGCTCCTTACATTCTGATTGGAGCATTGATCAAATTCATTCATTCATTCATTCACATTCATTCACATTCATTCATTCATTCATTCATTCATTCATTCATTTATCATTCATTCAAGCATTGGTTCATCCCGTCGTTTACTCCTTCATTTATCTGTAAATCTGCCTGTGTTACATGCAGTCTGTCCTTCATCATTCTACGTTTCTCCTTTTCTTCTTTCATTCCATTTCTTCCTTTCTCATCCCTTGTGTGACAGATGTTCTTTCTCCCAATCAACCTCTCACTCTGGCACTCAAACCCTCCTGTTCTACCTTTCCCTCATTCTTTTCTTTCCCTCTCTCTCTCTGTCTCTCTCTCCGTTTTTCCCCTCTACCCCATCCCTGCCTTTTTGCCACTCCCTCTCTCTCTGTTCTGTTCCGTTCCATCACAGAGGCTTCATCAGAGACAGACATTGACGTGTCTTCCCGTCTGATAGGATGCAATCAGCACTGAGGATGTGTGTGTGTGTGTGTGTGTGCGTGCGTGCGTGTGCCTGTGTTTGTGTGTGTGGCATGCATGTGATGCGTTTGTGTGTGTGTGTGTGTGTGAGTGTGTGTGTGCGGCATGTGTGTGTTGCAGTGAGGCAGATGTGAAGATGACGTTTTAATTTAGCTCAGGGTTAGCCGGTGCATCTCTCCATGCTGTGATTGGACCTGCCATCTCCCTGCTGGCCAGCTCTGCCCCTGGGAACCAGATCTGACATCACAGCTGAGGCTCAGACACCATCTGGCCTTCTTCTAGCCTTGTCTAGCCCTGGTCTGGCCCTGTTTTAGCTCTGTTGTAGCCCTTGTATAGCCCTGTCCTGGCCGTGGTATAGCCTTGGTCTGACCCTGTTGTAGCTCTGGCCTGGTCCTGGTGTATACCTGGTCTGGCCCGGCCCTGTAGCTTTGGTGTAGCCCTGGTCTGGCCCTGGTATAGCCCTGGTCTGGCCCTGTTCTAATTCAGGTTTGGCCCTAATCATCTCTAGGTTTGGCTCAGATTTGTTCCTGGTTTGTGTTTGGCCCTAGATTGGCTGTGGTTTGGTCTAGGTATGACCCTGCTTTGACACTTCAGAGTCAGTGGTGTTTTGCCAGGTTAGGGTCGGGCTGGTATCTGAGCAAGTGGGCATACAGCATGTGGTAATTGGTTGCACTTTTTGGATGGCACTCACTTTCCATTCTCTCTTCTTTTACACCTTCTGTCCTTTTTCTCCCTCTTTTCTCTCTCCATCACACTCTCAGATTACCCACACCTCTCTTCCTCCTCTCCTTCCTTTTACCTCTCACCCTATCTGTCTCTCTCTGCCCCATCTTCTTTCCATTTTTCTTCTCTCACTCTTTTACCTCTTTCTGACCTGTCTCTCTCTCCTCTTTTTCTCTTTCTCTATTTCTTTCTCTCTGTCTATGTCTCTCCCTCTCTCTTACCTTTCTCTCACCTCTCTTTCTCTCTGTCTTTATCTCCACTCATTAGCTGTAGCAATACCCTCCTCTTGTCATCAGGTCTTCAGGTATCTGGGTAATGCTTTGTGTGTGCCTTCAGGTGTGTGTGTGTGTGTGTGTGTGTGTGTGTGTGTGTGTGTGTGTGTGTGTGTGTGTGTGTGTGTCCTCAGGTGTCTGTGTGTGTGCTGACCAACACTGTAGGAGCAGGGAGCTACGAAAAGCAGGAAATGAAACTTCCACTTCCTGAAACTTTTGTCTGTTCCTGTCTGTCACTGGATTTTTTTTATACCACAATGTTTGTCTTACTGGCGTCCTCTATCAGTCTCTACGTCTCAATCTGTTGTATTCCTTAGTTTGGGTGTTTTTTGTTTTGCTTTACTTTGTGTAGGTAGGATGGGTGTTTGAACAGGGAGTGGGAGTTGATGTTTTAGTAAGACTGTTTTAAGGTAGGCATCCTTTTGCCTGGTTATCTCCCTAGTTATGAAGAAAATCTCTCTCTGTCTGACTGTCCACCCCTGTTCCCTGTGCAAGAACTACAGTCTCTCTGTGTCTCTGCCAATCCCTCCCCAACCCCTCCTTAACCCCCTCATACAGGTATTACAGTGGCACCATTCTGCAGATGTCGGGGGTGCGGGATGACCGGTTGGCCATATGGCTCCTGACCGTCACCGCCTTCACCAACTTCCTCTTCACGCTGCTGGGCGTGTGGCTGGTGGAGAGGGTGGGCCGCCGCAGGCTCACCTTGGGCAGCATCGTGGGTAAGCAACACACACACACAGGTACACACTGGTACACACATACACACACACCACCGCAATGCATTATGGAAACATTGTGAGTAAGCAACACACACACACACACATACACACACACACACACACACACACACACACACACACACACCACCGCAATGCATTATGGACAGAAACAGAAATGACTGTAGACTCGGTACTAGAAAACTGCATTGTCACAGCTGTAGTTTAATACTTGTCAGCCCTCCAAGCCCTATTAGTGACCTGAAGGCCCCAAGCAGGGTCATGTGTCGCCTGTTGGCTAGCTACACCTCTAGGTGGGGGGACACTTGGCCTAGTACATGGCCTATGGGTATGCTAAGGAAGTGGGTGAAGATGGCGTGCTTATCATAAAATGGCAGTTACCAAACCCAATGAAGGGAATATCACAGCAAAAGTTAATAGTCAACGCGTTGTAGCTCCCAGTAGTGTTATTTCATGAGATTTAATTAACATTAGTAATGTTTTGAGCAAGCACTCCCTGAGATATGCCAATAATGCGAAGTCATTGTTGTAAATAGTTTACAAGGCTTTTTGTCATATTACAGGACATAAATGGTGACTTACTGATGATGAGTTGGAGTTGTGGAAGGAAATCTGCTTTTGTTTCTTAAGTGGGACTGGCTAATGAGAACATGCAGCTAATATGAAGAAATGATTGGAAAACAAAATGCACATCAGCGCACAACTTAATAAGGAACACACCCTTGTGAGGAACAAACTGAATCACACACACACAGACACACACACACACACACACACACACACACACACACACACACACACACGCACACACCACTTGGAAACTATGTGTGTATGGAAAGTCACACAATATTATGACAGTGGAAATCAGTCACACACACACACCCTGTCACATCACTGTTAGAAGAGCATCAGCCCACACAGTGAGCCTACCTAATGGGTTCAGAGAGTGCAGTGTGTCCTGAATGATTTTGGACTCTGAGATGGAGAGTGCACTAGCTGTGTGTGTGTGTGTGTGTGTGTGTGTGTGTGTGTGTGCACGTGTGTGTGTGTTGATGATGACATGTGTGCGTGTGTGTGTGTGTGTGTTTATGTTGACATGTGTGTATGTGTCCCACAGGTACCGGTGTGAGTTTGTGCCTTCTGGCCACTGGCTTCCTCCTTGCTGCTCAGCACAGCCCTCCAGTCACCCTGCATCCGACCACACACAACTCCACCTGCAACACACACCTGTGAGTACCTGCCCTCACCCCCCCCGCCCCCAGCTCTCTCTCTTTCCCGCTTTCTCTACATCTCTCTCTTTTCTCTCTTTCCCTCCTTCTTTCCCTCTCCATCTCTCTCTCTCTTCCCTTTCTCTAACCCCTTACAATGTTTTTATCTCTGTCATCTTTTCTTGTCTTTTTTTCTTACCTCTCTCTTCCTTTGCCTTTAGCTCTGTATTCCCTCTATTTTGTCTCTCCCTCTCTCCCTCATCTATCTACCTCTCTCTTTCTCTCTTCTCTCTCTCCTTCTGCATGTGACCATAATGGCTGGGACCATAATGTACACCTCTAATTTGTGTGGGGATTCTTCCTGATTGGCTGCTGGTTGCTGTGGCAACCGCCTCATCAACATTACATGCATACACGCAGATAAAGAAGCGATGCTGCCGTCTGTCTGTAAAGCATCAGCTCCAGAGGGCGGAGAACAGTGGTTGTGCTATAGCCATATACGGATGTCAGACTCTAGTGGAGGATTCGAGGCCGACAGACACAAATAAAGACAGTCTTTTTTTATTTATTTTTTTCGAAAATTCAAACAAAAATACCTGATAATTGTTGCTGGTAATGTTTGCTGTAGCAGCCCGCAGAACCTGTGTCACATGATTAGTCTTTTGACTACCTGGGAGTATAATTGTATAGTTGTGCTCTGGCTTCTGTCTCATGTCAGGTGAAGGGCTTCGGCCTGACCCATCACACACGGTGGTGTATTGTCACAGAATTCTGGAGCATTGTTTGGTGTGCGGACTCATTTTTTTCTACTAGCTGGTAGAGGGTGACTGATATGGGTGTTTTAGGGCATACTTACACTATGCTATCCGTGCCATACCCTAGTACGCTTGACCCCCAAAGTCTGGTTTATTTGACCAGTGTGTTCACACAGCAGCACATTATGCTAGTACGCTTGGCAGAGGTGGAGTCAAGTTGAGTTTAGTTAGACTTTGGCACACATGCTTGAGCACAGTTATGAGTTCCATTGAAACAGGTCGTTAAGAATTCTGTTGTTATGGTAATAAAACATGTGCTTATGCAAAGATTCTCAAACACAGCAACTTCACCGTGCACAGGTACAGTTTAATATTATACAGTGTGAGTGCAGACTAGAGACCAGAGACAATCGTACTCCAGTACGGTACAAGTGAAATGTACCTAGTGTGAGTACTCCCTTAATGGCTGATGTGATATCAATATTTCTACAGTCGTGGTCAGCCGATGGGCAATATAAGCTGCTGATTTTTTTTGCGAACAACATAGGCTGCCGATTTTAGAAGATAAATATATATTTACATTATCTCACCAAATAGCTTAATTGTAGGTGCAGTCATTTATGTAATGATGCCATCAATCATGGGCAGAATTCATAATAGACCTGCCATCAATGGTACAGGAGTGACAAAATAACCACAACAAAATAAGTTGTCCTTGCCTGTTTAAGAAAGATTGGTCATTGCCACTTCAGGAAAACATTTCTGCCTCTGTTGTTGATAACAGATCTCGGCATCTCTGTAAATCAGCTTAAAATCATGCGAATATTGGCTGATGCTGATATGTTAAGAAAAGCCCAATATCGACCCAATATATTGGTCTACTTCTACTAGCTGGTGCTTGCCATAGGTGGTTATGGTGTGTGGCTGATGGTTGTGACTGAACCTGTGGCATACTTGACACACTAGTGGATACTAGTTGTGGTGTGTGGTGTGCAGTTTTAGCTAGTTTATCTGCTGTGGTCGGTAGGACTGTGTTGTCTAATACCTCCATGGCTGTGACGGTGCACTGGTGTAGTGCTATGGTTAACAAGTCCTTTGCTCTGATTGGCAGTGCAGTGCAGAGTTGTAAAAACACAATAGATTCATGCAGAGTTTTTATTTGTATTTTCCCAACAGGTTGGGATATTTTTATGAAGTTTAAAGGTTCAGCTTGGCCTAATACAGCATAGGAACACCTTGCACAAGGCAGAGTATTTCTTGGGCTCATCCTCCTCAGAATCATCCTCAGCAGAGAGAGAGGCTGAGGCGCCCTCAAGTTGGTCTGCTAACAAAGGGCAAATTTCACAAATCATTGTTATTATTACAATTATTAATTTATTTTGTGGCTGATAAATGTTCAAAGCCAATATCAAGACTCAACCCATCCAAGCCTGAATGCATGAGAAGAAGATTAAGGAAACTTACTTGTGTCTTGAATCTCCTGTAGAGGGCTCACTTTCATTTTGCCAAATATGCGTCTCTGTAGAATAAGATAAAATTTAAAAAGGTTAAGGAAAACAGGTATTCTATGATAACATCAAAGGTAAACAAATAATGAGGTTTATAATTTTTTTTTTTATAAAAACCAATAATTACTTTAAATAAACAATGTTAATTAAGACATTTACTGTACCTTCACATTCAGCCACAATGTTAATAATAATAATAATAATAATAACCTTGTAGGGTTAGGGTTACTTGTATAGCACAGTTCATACATACAAGATGCAGCTCAAAGTGCTTCACAGTTTGGCAAGGTTACAAACAAAACAGCATTAGCCACAACAACGCAATGCCCCTTTGATGCAGGCTCTTGCGTGAGCACATGTAAAAGTCCGTAGGGGCAACAGGGGTGAGGAAAAACTCCCTGAATTGTATCAACGAAAAGAGAGTAATTCCACGCGCTTCTGTGGTATTATCTGGTGCATCAACGGAAACCGGACGAAAGTTGTACACATTTAGGAAAGTACATCGGAGCAGCACAGATAATAGCTTTTTAACTTTTTAATCAAGTGCACAACATAAGGACTAACTTTTCGATGGCGTTGCCATCTTCATCAGAGTCCATGAGTATTGTGGGAAGAACAGCCTAATTATCTGAACGCCTAATTACAAGCGGGTGTAGGCCTACGGGGCGTGGCATTAGGCTATTGGCCCTTCTTCCAGAATCTATACTCATTACCCACACCATAGACTATTTACAAACACCAAATGGGTAAAAAAACACACATGTAAAAAACAATTTATAACAAACAATTTACAAAAAACAAGACAAGCTCAGCTCTTCATTGAGCCCTGATGGTTCTAGTGAGTCCAGCGTGTAGATCCAATACGCCTCTCTGCATAAAAGTTTTTTAATGACATCTCCACCTCTAGGTGGAGTAAAAACTCTCTCAATGGCCCAAAACTTAAGTGAGGCCGGTGACCCATGGTTGGCTTCCATATAATGTCTTGCCATGGCATATGTGGTGTTGTTTGTGCGTATAGCAGTTTTATGTTCAGCTATCCTTAATTTTAATTGTCGTTTGGTCTGTCCTACGTAAACAAGACCACATGGACATTTCAATATATACACAACATGTGTGCTACTGCAATTACAGTTTTTGCCTATTGCTTGCACACATTTTTCAAAATTTGACTCATAGAGTAAAATCCCTACACACATTTTCAAAACCCAAAACACTTGGAAATAAACCATTCACATTTATGCCATAATGACACTCTGCTATCAAAACTCAAACTAAACAAAAAAAACCTAACAATCCTTTGTCGAAATGTAACTCTGATGGCAAAGCACACAAACTTGCACCAAATGGTAAGACAGTTCAACTCAACTATAACACACTAGTGTACTTTACATAAAACAATCCACTCTTTCAGTTACTGTGTTTTATTCAGCTCCGCAAAGCAAATAAGGCACATAACAACCCCAAAACAGAAATATTCAATGATGTAGACTCAAAAAGCCCTCAGTACATAAACTACTGTAAAACAAAGTAAAAATAAAAACCAAATGAAACAATAGTAGGCTCAGAAGCACTTCAAAAAACATACGTAAAGTTGCCCTAATGTCATCTGGTATTACAATGCGTTGAGTTCTTTGTCCTCCTCTAAGCTGCCCTCGTCCTCCTCCTCGTCCTCCTCTCATTCTTACTCTGCCGCGGGCTCTCCCTCCATCCATGCTTGCAGTTTTCAAAAAGGCCTAAACTGAGGCCTTTTTGTTGCTGACTAATTGGTGTCCAATTTTGGAGGTAAGGGTTTTCTGGTGTGAAACAATGTTTAACCAATCATCCAATGTGTTTTATGTTTTGGATATGTGTGTTTTCCAAATGGTATGATGAGGCATCCGTTTTTAACGGCGTGTCTTATGAATGAAAAAGTGTGCAGTGAACATTTGCAAGTGTGTTGTATGAGGAACAAAGTGTGTTGCTGAAATGCCACAACAGTGTTAGGCAGAACTTTTGTTTAAGATATGGCACATTTTGTTTCCAGTATAGCAACAACAACTTCAAGTTATGCTACTTTGGTTTAAGCACTGGGTTTTAGTGTCTAAGCAATAGGCAAAAACTGTAATAAAGGACGAAATTGCGTAGCGTTGCCCTGTGCGAGGATGACAAAAGTATTTGGAGTTAGTGGAGTTTGAACACTGTGCACAATTACCACATTTGAAAAAGCCTATAGGTCGACTAGGAAGCCAGGTCGTGGGTGGTGGCGTGTTGATGTCCGAATGTACAAGACGGTCGCGAATACTGCAAGCGCGTCGAAAAGTAAATGTCGGGGGTTCGGAGCAAAAGTCACTTAAGGCAGAATCACTCTTTAATACATGCCAATGTTTGCGGATAATATTTTTGATCCTCCCAGCAGGGGAATACCCCGTGGAAAATCCAATTTTAAAGTTTGAGCGCTTCTTTACAGATTTTGACAAGAGTGTCGACCGATCTGTCTGAATTGCCCTACCGTAGGCCTGGTCAATATCAGGCTGTGAATAGCCCCGTTGTCGAAAACGTAGTGACAGGTCCGCTGCTTTCTCTTTGAAGTCTGTGGTAGAGCTACAATTTCTCCGCAGACGCAGAAATTGACCCGTCGGAATATTTCGTATTAAATGGACGGGATGGTTGCTATTGGCATGTAGAAGTGTGTTACGACTCAAAGGTTTACGATAGATAGTAGTTTGTAGAAAACCATTTTCATCTTTGAATATTGTGAGATCTAAAAAGTGAATCTGCAGAAGATCTGAATCCATGGTAAAGGACAAGTAACTAGTGGTGGAGTTGACATATGCCACAAACGCATCTAGTTCCACAGGTGTACCTTTCCAAATCAATATGATGTCATCTATATACCTCCGGTACAAAGCAATATTTGAATGGAATGGGTTTTGGTTCGGATTATGTATAAAGTCCTCTTCCCACAAGCCCATAACTAAACACGCGTAAGAAGGGGCAAA
Source organism: Setipinna tenuifilis (assembly GCA_030347295.1). Taxonomy (NCBI): domain Eukaryota; kingdom Metazoa; phylum Chordata; class Actinopteri; order Clupeiformes; family Engraulidae; genus Setipinna; species Setipinna tenuifilis. The sequence goes on from CM059274.1 coordinate 10,586,917, forward strand.
CGCACTGCCCATCGCGGTTCCTTGGAGCTGTAGGTAAAAGTTTGCATCGTATTTAAAGAAATTATTAGACAAAATTATTTCCACCAAATTAATTAAGAAGATGGAAGGTGGCAAAAGGTCACTGGGTCGTCTGTCTAAATAGTGAGACATGGCTTGTACCCCAATGTGGTGTGGTATACATGTGTAAAGGCTTTGGACATCCAGTGACACCAACATGTCACTTGGTTCGCATTTCCAGTTTCTTAGTACATTCAAAACATCTGTGGTGTCACCGAGGTATGAAGGCAAACTGAAAACAAATTTTCTCAAGAAAAAGTCAACATATTGCGACAAAGGCTCAGTGAGGCTCCCTATGCTAGAAACTATAGGACGTAGAGGTGGATCCACCAGTCGTTTATGGATCTTTGGGAGTCCATAAAACACCGGGCAACAGGGATGGTCCTTCAGTAAGAAACTCTTTTCTTTTTCTGTGATCCAGCCATTTGTATGGGCCCTGTCAACATGTTCATGTATTTTCCCCATTGTAGTTGTGGTTGGATCAGAAACCAAAGGCTGATAATGTTCTTTGTCGTCCAATAACTTTAATACGCTGCGATTATAATCATCAAAACTCATAACAACAATGGCGCCGCCCTTATCGGCTGCGCGAATGATAATATCTTTTCTGGTTTCCAAATTACGCAGAGCCACAATTTCATTTTTTGTCATGTTTTTAGGTTGAGAAGAAGGCTGTTGGTTTAATTTAGCTATATCCTTTTCAACCAGTTGGCTAAACGTAACAATAGTAGAGTTTTGATTAGAAAGTGGTACAAACTGTGATTTCTTCTTAAATGGGGTGTTTTCTCTTAATAGAGTGGCATTTGGATCAGAGTTTTTACTGACAGAGTTACTATTAGATAAAACATTACCTCTAGACCTCTGGATCACAGAAAAAGAAAAGAGTTTCTTACTGAAGGACCATCCCTGTTGCCCGGTGTTTTATGGACTCCCAAAGATCCATAAACGACTGGTGGATCCACCTCTACGTCCTATAGTTTCTAGCATAGGGAGCCTCACTGAGCCTTTGTCGCAATATGTTGACTTTTTCGTGAGAAAATTTGTTTTCAGTTTGCCTTCATACCTCGGTGACACCACAGATGTTTTGAATGTACTAAGAAACTGGAAATGCGAACCAAGTGACATGTTGGTGTCACTGGATGTCCAAAGCCTTTACACATGTATACCACACCACATTGGGGTACAAGCCATGTCTCACTATTTAGACAGACGACCCAGTGACCTTTTGCCACCTTCCATCTTCTTAATTAATTTGGTGGAAATAATTTTGTCTAATAATTTCTTTAAATACGATGCAAACTTTTACCTACAGCTCCAAGGAACCGCGATGGGCAGTGCGTTTGCCCCTTCTTACGCGTGTTTAGTTATGGGCTTGTGGGAAGAGGACTTTATACATAATCCGAACCAAAACCCATTCCATTCAAATATTGCTTTGTACCGGAGGTATATAGATGACATCATATTGATTTGGAAAGGTACACCTGTGGAACTAGATGCGTTTGTGGCATATGTCAACTCCACCACTAGTTACTTGTCCTTTACCATGGATTCAGATCTTCTGCAGATTCACTTTTAAGATCTCACAATATTCAAAGATGAAAATGGTTTTCTACAAACTACTATCTATCGTAAACCTTTGAGTCGTAACACACTTCTACATGCCAATAGCAACCATCCCGTCCATTTAATACGAAATATTCCGACGGGTCAATTTCTGCGTCTGCAGAGAAATTGTAGCTCTACCACAGACTTCAAAGAGAAAGCAGCGGACCTGTCACTACGTTTTCGACAACGGGGCTATTCACAGCCTGATATTGACCAGGCCTACGGTAGGGCAATTCAGACAGATCGGTCGACACTCTTGTCAAAATCTGTAAAGAAGCGCTCGAACTTTAAAATTGGATTTTCCACGGGGTATTCCCCTGCAGCTGGGAGGATCAAAAATATTATCCGCAAACATTGGCATGTATTAAAGAGTGATTCTGCCTTAAGTGACTTTTGCTCCGAACCCCCGACATTTACTTTTCGACACGCTCGCAGTATTCGCGACCGTCTTGTACATTCGGACATCAACACGCCACCACCCACGACCTGGCTTCCTAGTTGACCTATAGGCTTTTTCAAATGTGGTAATTGTGCACAGTGTTCAAACTCCACTAACTCCAAATACTTTTGTCATCCTCGCACAGGGCAACGCTACGCAATTTCGTCCTTTATTAATTGCTGTGTAGGCTATATATTGAAATGTCCATGTGGTCTTGTTTACGTAGGACAGACCAAACGACAATTAAAATTAAGGATAGCTGAACATAAAACTGCTATACGCACAAACAACACCACATATGCCATGGCAAGACATTATATGGAAGCCAACCATGGGTCACCGGCCTCACTTAAGTTTTGGGCCATTGAGAGAGTTTCTACTCCACCTAGAGGTGGAGATGTCATTAAAAAACTTTTATGGAGAGAGGCGTATTGGATCTACACGCTGGACTCACTAGAACCATCAGGGCTCAATGAAGAGCTGAGCTTGTCTTGTTTTTTGTAAATTGTTTGTTATAAATTGTTTTTTACATGTGTGTTTTTTCACCCATTTGGTGTTTGTAAATAGTCTATGGTGTGGGTAATGAGTATAGATTCTGGAAGAAGGGCCAATAGCCTAATGCCACGCCCCGTAGGCCTACACCCGCTTGTAATTAGGCGTTCAGATAATTAGGCTGTTCTTCCCACAATACTCATGGACTCTGATGAAGATGGCAACGCCATCGAAACGTTAGTCCTTATGTTGTGCACTTGATTAAAAATTTAAAAAGCTATTATCTGTGCTGCTCCGATGTACTTTCCTCCCTGAATTGTATGTTGAAAGCTTCCCAGGTCGTGAAGTGTTCAGGGTCTCTGGATCATTTGTGTCACATGTGTTTAGTAGTTTTTTAGCTGGTTTGCAGCTGGTAGGTGGTGTCTGCTGCTTGGAAAAGTTGACATCTGCACCCTGCACTTCATTGCCGTTCAACTTTGAAGGACGTCTAAAGTATGGTTGAAGCAAACGCTTCACTTCGCCTTCAGCAAAGGCATACAGTGTTTCAAAGGAAGCATCATCCTTCATTTCTATTTTGTCTTTTGTCTCTTTGTTGCTATCCAAGAGAAAAGTCTTGATTAGATCTGTGAGTTCTTTGGAAAACTTCTCAGCACCTGGCAGTGCACCATATATCTCAGAGCTCAGTGAGTGTGAGGGAGATGGTGTGCATGGTTTAGAACCTGCAAAGCAAACATCTGGTTGGACATTAGCCCCCTCCAGATTGGCACCGGCAAGATGATTCAATTGCTGCACAAAATGTGGTTGAAGTAAGTGCCTGAGTTCCTCTTCGAGGAGGCCATACACCATTTCGAAGGCGCTGTCATTTTTTTGTGCTTTGTCTTTCGCCTCACGTTGGTTTTCCTTCATGTTGAACACAGAATCTGATGAGGATTTACTGGCAATTATTGAAATGGCTTTAGGATCTCTGTTCCTATCCAAGAGAAACCCCCTGACCAGATCCGTGAGATTTGTAGAGAATCTGTCAACACCTGGCAGTGCATCCCGTGTCTTAGAGCTGCCGGGTGATTGTGAGGGAGATGGTACATCACAAGTGTTCTCTGCAGCAGCAGACTGGGTGTTTATCATTTTCACTGTTGCTGCCACAGTGCAAAGGACATCTTTTGCATGCTGATCCTCTTGATCAGCTGGTAGTTTCTCCATCTTATTAGTCATAACCTCTGCTGTGGTAGAAGCCACTTCAGAGGCTACACCCCTGTTCTCAGAAGTGAAAGCTGAGCTTTGCTGAGCTGTCTGTGAAGCAAGGCATGCATTAAAGCTCCTTTTGACCTCACGAATCATGCGTTCAGCTTCATAGTGTGAGCACTGTGCAGCTGACTTCCCAAAGTCTGAGAGGATGGTTCTCATTCTGTACTTTGCCTCTCTTGCAATGGCACTGAAGAGCTTGTAAGAGGTAGACTTCTCTGAGCCCTGTGTCTCTTCAAGAGACACCAACAGCAGATTTTCTACAACACAATCCTGGACATCCTTGGCTGTTAGTTCCATTGCAGCTTCTAGTGTATCAGGGAATGAGGTTCCTGACCCGAAGTTTGGCTGCATTGAAGGAAACCTTAAGGAACATGCAAATAAAAAATAAATAAATAAATAAATCACTCAGTAATTACCTGAGTTTCTTTGAAAAGGTGTCTTATTTAAATTTCAATGAATATTCAATGTATATAGTATATATAGTAATATGAACAAATTGTAATATGTATGAATTCTCTTCTGGGTTTTAGCTTCTATTTTACTGTGTTCATAAGAGAAAGGAAAGAGGAAGCTTCTTTACACTGGGGAGATGCGTGAAGTGCTCAGGGATGTGCCAGCAGATTTGGTCTCCTGCAGCATGCGTATATATGCTGGAACAATGACCTTCATGGACCTCAGAGTCACAATTTTCACAATTGGCATGCATACTTCCAAAAACTGCTCTTTCGTCATCTGGTTTAATAAAGACAACAAAATCAATAAAGTAAAACATCTCCAGCAATGTAAACACCTGAGGTACTTGGCATCGGATTAGGTACTTACAGCATGATGCATGACTTTGCATAGGTCCATCCATTCCCTTGGAAAAGCAGAGATACATGTCAGTGTGTCCTGTGTTAGTGTTATGTTTCAGTAAATGTACAGTTGAAATGTGGCAGTATTAGATAAATGTGGGACATAACCTACTCTTCAGGGAGATCCTGGAGATGTTTGTATAGAGGAGAAGACTCAAAGTCATTCCAGAAGTCTGAGGGAGCGTTTGGACTTGGTTGTCTTTGCTCAGCATTGTCTGATGGTAGGCCTATATAAAGAGCCATTTTAATGGCCATGTGCAAAGTTTTCAATGCGTTTATATGATGAGGTACAGTCATCCATACCACCTCTTCCACCACGTAGCCCCTTGCCCAATCCTGTCACAATACTGACACCACATAGCCCCTTGCCTATCCTTACCCCCTTACCCATACCACCACTGCCTTGCCCCCCGTCACATACCCTATACCACTCCCCTGCCCACCACCATGCAGCCAAAACCACACAGCTCACACACAGCACTCTACGAACTGATCCCACCATCTACACACACATAGACACTTGTTCACAGGATAAGCTGAGTAACAGAATGCAATTTCACTGCATGTCAATAAAACTAAAATCAAATTCAAAGTGATGTCTTTACCTTCTATGGCCTTATCCATTTTTGCTTGATCTTGTTGAGATATCATTAATAAGATTCTCATGAAATCAAGTGTTAATTAAACCAAGTGACAATAAACATCATGGGGATGCGTTGAGATACAGCAAACTGACATGTGTCTCAGTGGAGCTCTTCACAAATGATTCCTATACTAGTCACATGTAATGACATATATTGGAAGTGCTGATGTCATAAAGAGAAATCATGATGACATCACAGTGTGGCAGTGTACCCTACCCTACACTAATTAGCTACTCATCCATAGACTGTTTAAGGAAATGAAATCTGAATTATATATAGAATTATAATATAATTATCTTTACGGTTTAGTTGCAGTGTTTTAAATTATTATATTAGGTACAAACAGATAAACTGGTTATATAATGCACTTGTATATCTGGTTATTTCAAATAGTCAATATGACTTAGGCCTTTTTAACAGCCTCAAAGCAGGTGGATATAGAACACTGTTAACATTCTGTTCCAAATGATCTAGGCCATTGTGATGCCGCACCACAGGACCTGCAGTCCACACACAGCTTGTTTGCTTTTAAGTTACTTCACTTGAAATCTTAATCATTTTCAGAGAGTTACGGATTGAGTTACACTCAGGACATTTGGAATATTACTGTCTATTCTTGCTAATGTCGTACATATGGAATACATGCAGTAGTTACTTACAAAGAACAGCATTTAGCTGTGTTCAATGTAATAGCTATAACTAAGAAATTAGAGGATCAACCTGGAGCTCTAAATGAAACTGCCCATGATATTTTCAATAACTTTTTCTCAAGAAAACTGGACCATTTTTAAAATACCTTCATCTCTTAAATCATTGACACTGTCAAAGCAGATGAAGGACACACAAAACACATTTTGCACCATTAAAAATGTGTTTACAGCAGGATCTGATCTTTTCAATTAGTCACGGTCATAGCATTGCTTGTATTTTCATAAACCATACCACCATAAAGAGAACTGAATGAGCTTTAACTTGCATAGTTTTTAACTGTGGTAGTCTCAATGATTAAAGGATATAATTAAAAGTGGTTAAAAGTATGTCTTTTTAAACCAGTGGATTGTTACAACAGTAAGCTCTTTGCTTTTATCACCATAAGATATTCTTGTACAATGCTCTAGCCGCTTGTAGAATAGGCTATGCAGCAACGCTGCCTGTAGTGTCTGTGGGTGTTGGTGCATATGGAAGATAAGGCATATGGATCCAGGCAGAGCTGCTCCAATTGCAGTGGATTACATCACAGAAGCCTGGCTGTCATTTCACTTTTGCACTGGGTTTACTGTGTGTGTGTGTGTGTGTGTGTGTGTGTGTTCACTGTGGCATGGGTAGAAAATTGGAGCAGAAGGACGTGAATGACTGTGGTATGTTTTCTAGACAGACAGTCAAGGCAATTACAGTATCAGCAGAGGATGCTGTGTGTGTGTGTGTGTGTGTATATGTGTGTGTGCATGTGTGTGTGTGATGGAATATTCCAAAAGTATTTGCATTTTGATTCCAAAAATGATGATACAAACATACATAAACACACTGACACACACTTTTGCTTTCTTTGTCAGTCTCATACACACACACAAACACAACACACTCATTCCACCGTGAGTGTATTCATGAGTGTGTGTGTGTGTGTCTGTGTGTGTGTGTGTGTGTGTGTGTGTGTGTGTCCTCTTCAAGCTGTTAAATGTCTGAGTATCTGCTCTCAAACATCTGTCTGTAGTCTGATCAAACACCACTCAAACAAGCACAGACACACACACACACACTTACACACACACACGTTACAGATGAGACATCATTTAGCATGTGGGGGAGGGATGTGGACAGCAGACTTACACACTCGTCAAGCTGCAGAAACGAAATTACATTTGGAGAAAACGAGAGCCCTGATGAAGTCACATGCACACACACACACACACACACACACACACCGTGGGAATAGGAAGCTACACCCATGCAGACTGGGGTCCCTAAAGACTTGATGATGGGTTGGGCAGACAGTCATGTGTAATCCAATCAGGTTGATTGATTTCTCCAGTGCCATGTCCAACTGTCAAGCTGTCTGG
>CM059274.1:10599309-10634309 GCA_030347295.1 Setipinna tenuifilis
ATTGTAGTTGTGAGTGTTATCTCTCTCTGGTAGTCAGGAGCACACGTTCTGTGGCTAGCTGAAAGCGGTTGTCATATCATTTGCTGGAGTTAAACTTGTGTATTATTAGTAACCTTAAATGAAAGCGGAATTGTAGCTTTGTACAAAACAACAACAGAACCATGTTCAAACAGACAACTAAGATTTACACGGTAACTGATTAATCTGATTGTGATCCACACGTGAATTGTTCAGCGCAGCAGGTGAGACTGAAATGGTCACATCATCTACAGAGCAAAGCACATATCCATACAGAAATTGCACTGTGCATCAAAGACAGAGTAAACCAATCAGGGCGCTTAGTGGCCGAAATGACAGGCTCCAGTTTGCCATTACATGTCTGCTTGCTGCTTTCCCTCGCATTGCTGCACACAGACCTTGTCTCCAAGCCAAGCACACCTTGCAGATATTTGGTATATCTTGTGATGTTACTCGTGTTTTAAGTGCACAGCTTAAGGTTTTATTAGAAGAGGCACAGGTCTAATCCTCCTGTTGAGGTAAAACTTTTAGATGATGTGATTGTAGATCTTTAGAAGATCTAGATAATCTGATTGTAGATCTGTAGAAGGTCTAGACAATCTGATTGTAGGACTATAAAAGCAACCCCATGCACTGTATGGCATCACTGCCATTTTCATTAATGTGTTTAAATTTTCACAATGCACTTGTGACATCAATCTCGCACACATACACACACACACACACACACACACACATATATACACACACACACACACACACAAATTCAATGAGTATACTGAGGTATTCTGTTTTCATTTTTCAAAAATGGGAGAACATCCATGTTTTAATGGCAGGTTTTGTTTCACAGTCAACACCGTTGAAAATGCAGTGTTTCTGCTGTACATTCAGAATTAGTGGTGATTCATTTGCCTTGGCAGTGCTGTACAGTACATTTGACTATTGTTGCTGTAAATGTTTTGCTAGAAATTTATATTCTATCAAAGTTAATATATTAATGAACATTTTAAAACTTGAATCTGTACCAGAGGAAATAAGAAAAATAAAAAAATATCAAATGTGTCTTGGAACTTGGACTGGCAGACGTTTTGTGTATGGCTGCACGTGTGTGTGTGTGTGTGTGTGTAAAACTATGTGTCTGTTTTCTGAAAGCCTTTGAACACTCAGCCTGCATACACAGACGCAAACACACACTACACACATGTCCTTGTCCGGTGTTAGTGTGTCACTTTTCCTCCAGCTGTTACTGTTTTCATTTCAGATTCTTCTTCCTGCGTTTCATCATCAGCAGAATGTCGGCGATTTCCTGGAGTGTGTCGGCCTCCTCTGAGCTGCTCTTCGCACCTCTCTCCTCCGCCGCCACTTCTGTTTCTCTCGCTCCCACTCTCGCTCCCGCTTCCACTCTCACCATCGCCTCGGAGACAGTCGGGTTTTCACACCGCTGAGCCTCTCTCCCTCGCTCTCTCTCTCGTCCTGTGCTTTCCTCCGCCACCCGCCCGTCTCCCTCCTGTCGCTCTTCCTCTCCTTCTCCGAGCGCTGGTGGCTGCCCTCCTCTAACCTCTGCACAGGGGAGAGAGAGAAGGGGAGAAGGGGAGACAGGGAGGAGACAAAGTGGCACACTTGAGTAAAAGGTGAGGGGGAGACAAAGAGACAAAATGGCACACGTGAGAAAGACGAGAGGGAGAGAGAGACGGGAATGCACATTGTACATGAGAGAGAGACATGTGAAGGGCAAAAAGGAGAATCAAAACGAGGGGATGGAGAGCGAGAAGAAGAAGAGTGTGAATATGAAAGAGACAGGAAACAGAGAGGTAAGATGTGAAAATCGAGATGTGAGGAAAAAACAGTGGAGGTAGAGAGGGAAGCAGGATGGCATATGGTAGATATGACATGTGAAGGACATTATAAGGGCCCTGTTTGAAGTTACATGGTTCAGTGACAACCCTGTGTAGGTACATTCAATGTATGGGGTAAACCTCCTGATAGAATAGACAGAGTCCAGCTTTGTTTTGCTACTTACTGTATTCTCAAACCCAGGTTTGTTGCTAATCCATGTACTTGAAATACCCTGATGAAATGAGAGAGCAGAGGCAGAGAAGTAGACAGTGGCATATGGTAAAGATTAGAAAGAAAGGAGAGGGTGATGTGGAAAACATCACAGAAACCGGAGAAAACATTAAATGTGGGAAATATCAGAGAAAGGAGACAGGGCGGTGTGGTAAAGAAGGATGAAATGGAGAATAAGAAAGAGGAGGTACAGACAAAAAGAGGAAAGAGGGGAAAAAAAGCCTGTGAAATAAATTAAGGCAGAAAGACAGGTGCAGAGATGGAATGGAAAGTCTAAATTTGAAAGAGGGATGACAAAGGAGGAAGAGAGAGAGCAGAAGGCAGCGAAAAGAGTGAATGAAAGGCAGAAAAATTGTGGGAGAGAAAGAGAGGCGCAGAATAGGAAGCGCTGACTGAGCGTGATGAAGGGTGAGAAAAGAAAGGAAGAGGAGGAGAGAAAAAAAACGAGTGGTATACAGTAGAGAGGAAAAAAAGTGTGAAAGTGAGCGTGAGAGAAAAAAAGAGTAACTGTATATATGATAAAGTGGCTATTTTTAATGCTCTGTAATCCTGTGGGCTGCAAACCCTGCTAGCATGCCAGTAAGTGTGTCAGAGGCTCCTCCATCTCCACCACATATAGCTGCCCAGCGCATTCAGTCTGACTGTATGTGATAATTACACTGCCTGAAAAGACAATGAGAGCGCTGCCTTATGTAAGCTAAGCTCCTGGTTATTTTTACCCTCTGCATGCTGGAAGAGCGATTTTCCTCCCAGGAAGGGCGTGGGGGGTCGGTCCGCATCCACGCAGGCCTGTCTCACAGGCCGGCGCTGAGCCCAGGTGCGCAGCGGAACAACCGCCGGCGCCGGTCCAAATCTGCCCCGGAGCTCCGGAGTCTTCGTGTGCGATCCTGCAGGTGCCTGCCAAGACGTGTTGCGCTCCTGAGTGTGAGTGTGAGTGTGTGCGGGTGTGTGTGTTTCTGCCAGAGTCGCAGCGGAGCCCTGCCACCTGTGACGAGCTCGCTCACTCTCATCCTTGTGCTCATGCTGCCTCCTGGAGGCGCAAGGTGAAACTGCAGGTATGGGAGCAGGGCACTGAAGATACTGGTGGCGGTGCTCAGTCTGGGTTGCACTGTCCTCCATGTCCAGGAGGAGGGAGCACTGAGTAAAGGCCTCGCTGAGGGTGGGGCGAGGGGTGGGGGTCGTCTGGGTGCCCATGTCTCGGGTTTGGGGTGCAGGTCGGGGAGCAATCGAGGCTGCTGGACTCTGAGTGTCGGCTGATGGGTTACGAGCAGGAACAAACTGGTCTTTGGCCCAGCCCAAGCTCCCAGGATCCCTTGCAGCATTACAAGGACCTGGGTGGCCAGACTTGCTCACCTCTCTGCCCTTCTCTGCACTGTAACAAGTAAATGGTTAAAATCCTTTTATGTTAATCCTCTATTACACATTAGTTTTAAAGATAAAATGAGTGTATAAATACAACTGTTTTCTCAATTTCCTTTTTCTTTTAAATCACATCAGTGTGCTTAAAGTGACATGGCACATGTTTTTACTTATCGTTTAGATACATATTTGTAAATAGGTATGTTTTTAGTTGTAATCTTAAAAGCATTTTAATTACACATGCCTATGAACATACCTTTCATTCTCAACTTTCAGTATAAATATATCTTGTAAATGTACATGTCCTGCACATTGTCACTACTACTTTACTGGTTAGCTAGTTAAGCAGGTTAAAATTTAGATGAAACCTTTATGGTGCTTTTGTAATGCTGTGATGTCAGGTGCTATGCCCTTACCCATAACATTGTGGTTGAGCATCACTGAGGTTGTTCTGGGTGATCAGATTGAAGGGTACAGTGCTGCTCTCAGCCTTATCTGCCCTATCAGTGCGGAAAGCAGCATGGGTATGACTGTGGCAACAGCAATGGTCTTCTTCCTAAAACAACGTAAGGAAGATAATACCGGTATGTGAGTTGACACTGTGAAGTTTACAATGATTATGACTCAAAAGTCATATTGCACCCTCTGGTTTTCCATGCTGTGAACTGCATTATGGTGCTGTAGGGCAATAAACACCTGCAAAAACCTCATATAATATGAACACAGCAAAAGAAAAAAATGGACTGCGTTTATATAATGCATTCTCACACTCAGCAAAGCACCCAAAGCACTTTCACTTTAATGCCTCCTATTTACCTACTTATACACCAAGGCTACCATGCAAAGTGCTAACCACCATTTCGTGAACAATAAAGAGCTTCAGTGTCTTTCTCAAGGACACTTATATTCTTGTGGAACAGACTCTTTCACTCTGCGGCGCCACCACTTCATGTAAACAGCCTGGCTTCTCTCAATAAGCATTTGTTTACTTCCTGGTGGGCAGTGCACTATTGGGCCTGCCTTCAACCTATCTCTGGGTGATATGGCAAAAAATTATTTTACCACATCATTTAATATTGATTAATTCTCCTGATGCTGACCATTTGAGTGCATCTGGATTGAAAATCTTTGATATCTCATATCAGCTTTACTTGCTCCATGTTACTTCAGCTATAACGAGGAGAATTAAACCAGTGATACCCCAGTTGCTGGTTAACTCTATACTTTTACATTGCAATACACTTAGCATTTGCTTTTATCCCAAGTGGCATACATTAAAGGATACACTCCAGAGGAGAACAGAGTAAGCAAGAGCATAACAAAGTACAAGCACAAGCGTAAGTCCAAAGAAAGTGCACCATTCCCGGAGGCAGTGCAATACCGGGTCAGTGTGTGGAGCAGGCGGAGCAAGCCCCTCTTCAGGCTCCCTGTTCCAAACATCAATTTGATATATTGTCCCCATGTGTATATGTACTGATATTACATCTGATCTCAGCCAAAGGCCGAGAAGCGATGTACACTTACATCATCAGAAGCGCTGGCCTCATAGCTCTCTCTGGGGGAGTAACTGGGAGACTCGCTCTTCATTGAGACCTGTTCAAATGTATCACCTGCAGATAGAACAGACTCAGATCACCTCCTCAACTGGAGCAATAGTATTAGCCACTGAGAAGTGCTTTTGCTATAAACTATGGATACTAGCTATATAACTAACCTGTAAAGGTGCTATTTGCATTTTTTTAGTTTCATGTGAAAAAAAAATTGACCTACCTTTCCCGGTGTCTGCAAATGTGAACACCTGTTTTAAAACAAATAAGAGGAAGAGGTTGGACACACACACACGCACACACAGACACACAGACACACCAGGCACAAAATTACAGACAAAAAGGCCATGCAAAAAAACCCTCCATCTTTGACAGGTCTATATTTGACCACTAGATGGCAGCGTTAATCCACAGATAGTCCATTACAGAATACATGCTCAGAATAAAGAGTGGAGGCTAATGGAAGGACACAACCAGAATTAATAATATTTAAATACCCACGATTATTGCAGACTTACATCTCTCACTTGGTCCTGTTGTCTGTCTCTGCACTGTGACTCTGCAATGCCTCTGATAAGAGAAAGTGTGTGCCAGTAATTAGCCTTAACAGATGGGAAAATGATTTTCTATAGTCTCATTAGTACTATAACAAGCTGCACTGACCCCAACTGCACTGTGGATGACATAAAGGTCTCCGAGGTATCCCTGAAAGGCAATAATCATTATGGTTATATGTGTATGCCTGTGTGTGTATGTGTAATACTACCACCTTTCACCACTGTTCTGTATCTGTCTGTCCGTTTGTCTGTGTGCTTGTATCACTAGTACTTACTGAGTTCTTGTTGAGAAGGCAGGTTCTTCTGGGAGATGGATGTTCATGGGCCCATTATCATATGGAGCTGTTGAGGTAACAGAGAAAGACCACATTTACACCTGGGACTTTACTTCACCCTCCTGGATGAGCCAAAAGCCCTCTTAAACTGACAACTGTACTTCCAGCTCACAACTGCATTTCCAATCAGTTGGATTTGTGGGAACTGCCAAAAGCATCTGTATATAGATATTGATTTGTTAAAGGAGAGTAAAATGCAGTATATGGAGCTGATTCTTTTAAAAGTACATTTTTGTAATACTTCCATCGATACTAGCACTATTTGTGAATAGAGAATTCTCATGATATATTTTCACAACTACACAAATACACAGTTATAAATATGATGATCACATTAAACTCATATAAATATGAATCTGGCACATAAAGTAAGGCAGTTAGGCAGTTAGCCTTTGTAACATGATAGCAGGGTTTACCCTCACTGTGGTACTCATTACTGCAGAAATCCCTGAAGAATGGCTCCTGGGACTCACTCTTCTCTGACACACTGAAGGGAAATGCTGCTGTGTGTGTGTCATGCCCCCTGCTCTCACTGGCTCTGCAACACACAGTCTTAGATATACCACAACACCACCCAGGGTCTAGGTTTTATACTTTCGCTCTCTCTGTCTCTCTGTCTCTCTCTCTCTCTCTCTCTCTCTCTCACACACACACACACACACATAACCACACACGCACACGCGCACGCACACACACACACACACACACACACACACACACACACACACACACACACACACACATACACAACACACACACTCAGGCACACAAATATACAGAAAGTCCCTCTAAATTGGACTCTCACACTCCCACACACCAAAAATGCTTACATTGTCTCTATGCCTCCAAACTGATGTCTTGTAACTGGTGTGCTAGTGTGTATGAGGCCGGATGTGCCTGCCTGGTCCCCCAACCACAACTCCCTGTCTCTTCCTCCACTGGGTTGTAAGTAGGGGTTAAACTGCAACGTGAGTAATATGTTAGCAATGTGTTTCATGTTAACGCTCTCATACTTCGGCAAACTTGCTGCAGGCAATCAAGCTCTAGTTAGATCCACAATACTGTATTTGTTTTAAAAGGAATTACAGATGATGTGTATGTATGCGTTTGTGTATGTTTGTGTGTGTGTGTGTGTATGTTGTGTGTGTGCGTGAATGTGTGTATGTGAGTGCGTGCGTGTGTGTGTATGTTGTGTATGTGTGTGTGTGTGTGTGTGTGTGTGTGTGTGTGTGTGTGGTATGTGTGTGTATGTAAGTATGTGTTGCAGACCTGGCTTTGCTCTGGCTGCGTGATGTCCCAGGGATGAGGAGCTGTGTGTGTGCGTGGTGGCTGATGGGAAGGGAACAGCCCTGCTGAGCTGACGCTTGCGGGTGAGGCGACGGAGAAGGGGCTGAATGAGTCGCGTACACTGTGCTGGTAGTCGGTTGCACTGATGTCCGACATGCCAGACTCCAGCACTGGAGACAACTGGAGGAGAGCCACAGTTGGTTGAGAAAGTTACGTTTTCACTCACCAAAAGGTCAAAATGTGTTTTTTTTTATTGTGCAAAAAGGATATATTTTTGCATAATACATTTTTATGGCAAAATGCAACATTGCCTAATTACACCATTGTTACAGCATCATTTATACCACACTATTTGGGCAAAATTAGCATTTTAACATTAAGGTTACAGATGTTTTGATCCACTTTGTGACTGTTTATTTTGAGGACATTTTCTACAAAGTTAAATTGCTCCGCAATAACAGAATCTACACCTTCAGACAGTGAAATGTTTCCTCAGGAAAAAAAATAAAAAATTCTCTTTACCACTGGCTGCTTAAACAGAGGAAGGTTGTGTTTTCTCTTCTTCATAAAGCTCCTCTCAAATGGTGTACTATTAAGAAACTCAGATGTAACATGAATGTTATTAATAAATGCTAATATGTTAATGTTGATGAGTAATAGCAAGATCGGATTCAGTCGAATTACTCTATCCACTGAGAGTCACATGCTTCCATACATAGAATATAATCAGGTAGACAACTCCACAGGTAAGAAAGACACACCTGTGTAAGGGTTGGGCCTCTGCCAGACGCAAGCGGGAGGGTGAGCAAGGACTCATGGGTAGTGCTACGAGCTCGCCTGGCTTGGCCTTCTTAGGTCCTTTCAGGTCTCTGAAGTGTGTGACTCTAGGTTGACCTGTAGAGAGCAGACCACACACTGAAAGAGGAAGGCCTACACAATACATAGGCCCTCATCTAACCTACATTAACTGCAACTATGAAATGGGAAGAGTAAGAATGTGCTATTACATTTCTATTTACTAAAACTACACAGAGGAACGTCTTAACTGGGCTAATGAAAGAAGAACAGTACCACTTACTGTTATTTGTTTTCTTTGATGCAATTTGGTTTACAATAAACAATGTAACCAGATCCATACTTCCAGTACCCTTGGATTTGGGGGAAGTGGGCAGTCCTAAAGTCTGAAGTTTATTCTGCAACCTTTTCTTTGCAAAAAATTCCTAAATGGGAAAAGGACGACACAAAACCACCACTTTGACAATGTGACTGTCTCTTTCTACAAACGTTACTAGAATTTTTCAAGTGTTGTAATTAAAGATGCCACATTTACCCGTTGCTTCTTGGTGTCATTTTTCATAATAATGCGCTTCCTGAAAAGCAGATGTACTTACATGAGATATAAAAGACCTCTAGAAGCAAAGTGACATTAAACGTATCTTATCTTGAAACATGCAGTTAAGATCCACTATCCTCAATTATCTGAATACCTGGTCGTGTTAGGTACTTGGCTATGCTAATTAGCCTATCCTTGCTAACTTACCGAGATCCTCCGACCCAATTCATCTTTTTTTGGTTGTGTTGACTGTATAAATTAACTTAAAATACCTCAAAATATAACTGTTATAAGTTAATAACTAATAAACCCCATGTATCGATAACATTGCGTTTTCAAAAGCCGTGTCGACGCAAGGTATATTGTAATTAGCTTGTTATAATAGCCTGAATACGGATACACTTAATATTGTCTGTTTATGTCAATGACACTTCATTTGCGCGTGCGAACTGTCAAGGCATGTGCACGTGCGCCAGTTCTACACTGTCAGTATGATTCTATGCACGCGTCAGTTTTTTTGTTCCTAACGTTTTATTGTAAAATAAAACTTGACCCTGTACAACAAGTTACTTTCACAAGAGGAATTGCTCTCTCCTAAACGTTGCATCTTATGGTTGTAACTTACAGTAGGTACAGTGAGCTTGTACTCTGCGTCATTTACCCTGCCAACCAATCGGATTCCT
This sequence comes from Setipinna tenuifilis, assembly GCA_030347295.1. Taxonomy (NCBI): domain Eukaryota; kingdom Metazoa; phylum Chordata; class Actinopteri; order Clupeiformes; family Engraulidae; genus Setipinna; species Setipinna tenuifilis. The sequence continues at coordinate 10,608,496 of CM059274.1, forward strand.
TCGGAGGAGTTGCCAGTCAAAGCTAGATGACGGAAACGTACGAAGCAATCTAGCGGTTCAGGAGCCAATGCTATGTCGTAGTCCTGATGGATTGTCGCCCTGTACTCTCCTGCTTGTATCAAGACCTGAAAACAATCGATGGATATGGTGCCGTTTCAGAACATAGAATAGTACATTATATTTAGTCGTGTAACAGGAAAAGATGTCTAACATACTTCATGCAGCGACCAACGTGAAATGGAACCGGTCTGCAGCGGCGAAGCGGGCTGCCTTTTTTGTGGTTGCTGCATACGGTGTGAAAACGCTGTACCCCATCATCTGCAAGCAGATCAACAAACGAAAAGAGTCACAAAATCCACCGCATTCAAGAGTAGAGGAAAATGGATCGTTGGCCGTCAAGAAATCTGCGACGGACATAGTGCCTTTCACCAAGAAATCTCCTGGCGTGGATGCAGAATTTTTCAAGCAGGTTCTGGAACTGGTTAAAATAGTATTCCCCAAGCTTTTAACAAAGGAACTGGCTTTGTTGTGTTTACATTCTGTTGCACTCGTCTCTAGGACGTTTTTATCTATTTATGTTGCCGGATTGGACGGTAAGATTGTGAAAACAATAGTGGAGAAAAAGCCCAGGAGCTTCATCATTAAACTGATGAAATGGCTCCTCATTGCTATCCCCGCTACATTCGTGAACAGTGCAATCCGCTACCTGGAGTGCAAACTGGCCCTGGCGTTTCGCACCCGGCTGGTGAACCATGCATACAAAACCTATTTCACCGACCAGACCTACTACAAAGTTAGCAACATGGACGGTAGGCTGGCAAACCCGGACCAGTCGCTCACGGAGGATGTGATGATGTTTTCGCAGTCCATCGCACATTTGTATTCTAACCTCACCAAGCCTATTCTGGATGTGATCCTCACGTCGTACACTCTCATCCAGACGGCACGGTCCCGTGGTGCTAATGCCTCCGGTCCGACGCTGCTTGCCGGATTGGTGGTGTTTGCCACGGCTAAGGTGCTGCGGGCATGCTCGCCGAAATTTGGCAAGCTGGTGGCAGAGGAGGCCCACAGGAAAGGATATCTACGTTACGTACACTCGAGAATCATTGCCAATGCAGAGGAGATAGCCTTCTACCGGGGTCACAAGGTGAGCCAGACAACCTTCCGCAGCTGCACTCATGGCCACACTGCATTTGCGTTAAATTGAAATGGTTGCAATGACAGATGTCAGTTATATAAGTGGGCTATTGATTCATTCATTCATTTATTTATTCTTTTATTTATTCATTCATGCGTTTGCTGACACCATGTGTTCCTGCTGCAGGTGGAGATGCGGCAGCTGCAGAAGTGCTACCGGGCCCTGGCGGAGCAGATGAACCTGATCCTGTCCAAGCGCCTGTGGTACATTATGCTGGAGCAGTTTCTCATGAAGTACGTGTGGAGCGGCAGCGGCCTGGTCATGGTGGCGGTGCCCATCATCACTGCCACGGGCTTCGCGGACAACGGTAAGTGGGGAAACAGCCTGCAGACAAGCCTACATCTGGTCTTTGCTCGCACTCCACCTCCTCCCCCTTCCTCCCCCCTCCCGCTGCCAGCTGCCAATGCACATGCTCCGGTTAGGCCCCGAGGGTGGTGGTGGGGTGACGTGCGATGCCAGCTCGCAGTGCAGTGGTCATGTTTGGGAAGTGGATTCTCAGGCTTGCCGAGCAGATACTAGGAATTACAGATTTGCCTTTCAAATGGCTACAAACAAACAACTAGTATCCCCTTCCGCATTTGTTATCCAAAAAGAGCTCTCTCTGTCTGGCTCTCTCTAATGCCTTTGTGGGGGGTTCAGCTGCAGAGCATGGAGCATGTCATTGTAGTGCAGCCCACATGGAAATTAGGTGCTTTTTAATACAGGCCTGGCCATCACAAAATGGCTGCTGTTCTCCTTGCCATAGCACGCACAGGCATTTAATCACCTCTCAACAACATTGTAACTTAAACGATTGAGTGAGTCTCTATTGCCAGTCTTTGTCCTTGAATGTTGTGCATTGCACTCATAGTAAGTCTTTCATGGTGTGAACTGGGTGAAAGTACATATCACACTATCACAGACACACTGTTCTGCTCAAAATCATACCTTCATCTCTCCCATAAGCTGTGTATACACTGCATTCCATTTGTGCATGTAAACATTTTACTATTTATATATTTGTTTTCAGTTGTTAACTGGATAATTTGACTTTATCTAATTAATCATTGCTTTAGTATGTGGAAGACCTGTGTGTTATTCTTCTCGCAAAACACATCTCATTGCTAAGTTGATTCTTTGTTATCATCAACATGCCCTCAACAACTACTGCAACACACACTTTCGAGAGGGTACTGGGAACAGAGTTTAGAGAACTGGTGCAGGTGAAAGTTAGAGAGGGAAAGTTACCTGACTTACAGTTACTTGGCTGAGAGTCACCTAACAATGGTAGACTATGCAAGTCACTTGACTAACTAGGAGTTATCTGAGTTAGCTAACAATCTGAGCGCACTAGACTGAGAGTTACCAGACAGAGAGAGTTATTTAACTGAGTTAGCTGAAACAACTGAGCTATCCGAAGAGTTACCAGACTGATGGTTATCTGGTTGAAAGTTATGTGGTAAAGAGTTACTTGTTTAAAAGTCACCTTGCTAAGTTACTTTTTTTCCTTCTCCTCAGAAATGGCGGATGGTCATACCCAGGTGATGGTGAGTGAGAGGACTGAGGCCTTCACAACAGCTCGCAATCTGCTGGCATCTGGTGCTGACGCTATCGAAAGGATCATGTCCTCCTACAAAGAGGTCAGTCTTTCTGCACACATGCGTGCACACATACATTGACACACATACATGCACACACACACACACACACACACACACACTGTATGTACACATAAACACATACCTCATGTCTGTCTTGTCTGACGGGATCTGTTTTTAGGTTATGGGCCACTAGCTGTTGCCCAGAGGCTGATCTACAGCAAGTCTGAAGGGTCATTAGGGAAGATGCATTAACAGATTAAAGAGAGTATTTTGGGTTCCTGTAGCTCGGAGGCTAAAATAAATGTTTCATAAGCAGACGAGACTTTGTGCACTTAGCACTTCCCGTAGCTCTTTGTGAAGCGAAGACCGTGACTCTGCAGTGTGTGTGATTTTGAACAGGGCAGATCCTGACACGTCCTGTACCCCCTCTCTCCCCACCCTCCAACACCCACCAACCTCACTGCCCTCCATCTCGCCCCCTCGCCTGTTCTCACATGTCTCGGTAGCTGCATCCCAGAGGTATGATGGGAATGAGGAAGTAAGGGTGTGTCGATGACTCCTGTTACATTAACAACCCTAGAAGATACTGTAGTGACCTTCTTAGATATCTTGGTCTTCTCTCTAGTGACCTTCCGAGACCGCTTGATCTTCCCTCTTAAGACTGCATGTGTATGCAGAGGATAAATATGATATCAGAACATCCCTGGGACATTGTGATTAGCCTTCATTTCTTTGCTTCCGAGAAGTCTCATTCGGTCTGTTAAGGTGTCTGATGACTGCTTTGTCAATGCGTGGTAAATGCTCAGTCTGTGCCGGGCTTATAGCAGGTTATGCTTTTGAAACCGGTAGACGGTTTGAGGAATAACAGCTTCATACAGGAAGTGGTGTTTGGATCACTGGTTGGGGTATGATGATGATGTTAAGTTGAGAGGCCACACAGGCAAAGAGGAAAAGGAGGAGGAGGAGAGTAGCACATCTGTTCTGAGCTGATGACAACAATCTCTCGTTCTCGCCCTCTCTCTCTTTCTCTCTTTCTCTCTCTCTCTCGCTCTCTCACTCTCTCTTCCTTTCTTCCTCTTCACTCTCTTTCTTGCTTTATCTTTTCTCTTTGTTTCTCATTCTTGTCAGATGTGTGGTCTTTGACATATACATACACAGCACTTACATGCACATACACACAATTACACCAAAGGACGCAAACTTAAGCACACACAATGCCCACATGTTCTTACACACTCTCTCTCTCTCACACACACACACACACACACACACACACACACACACACACACACACACACAGTGCTCTCTGACCGTGAGGGAAGAGCCTGTGTTTAGGGCAGACTTCCCCATGGCTAAGCCGTCACAGACAGTAATCCTCCATCTGTTGAAGTGACAGCAGGGCTATTTCCCCTCTCCCTTGTCACCACACACACACACACACACACACACACACACACACACACACACACACACACATAAAGTGTGACTGCACAGGTGTGCATGGCTGTGCTTTTCTGTATATGTAAGTATGTGTGTGTGTGTAGGTGTGTGTGTGTGTGTGTGTGCCTGCGTGCGTGGGGAATACATTTGCGTGTGTGTGGTTGTTTTTGTTTATATCTGTGTGGGAAAAACATGTGCGTGCGTGTTTGTGTGGTTGTGTCTGCATGTTTGTGTGGGTGTGTTTTTGTGTGTTTGTATCTGCATGTGTGTATGATCTTACAGCAGATTTTACAGGCAGCCATGATATTGCAGTACATCTGTTTGCTGTAAATGAGTGATTATGTGGAGCTGCTTTTAACTCTTCCCTAGCTACTCTTTAGCCCATGTCACAACTAAGCTCTGCCCACTTTAACACACATTTGTGCTAAAGCTAGCCAGCCATTTAGTGTGACACAACCACACACACACACACACACACACACACACACACACACACACACACACACACACACACACACAGCTGGTGCCAGATATCAGCATAGAGGAAGAAGGGCGTAAGGTGTAGGTAGATGGGTAGATTTATCTCTCTTCCATTTTCTCATTTCTCTGAAATATACATGTAAAGGATGCTAATTAGTTAAATAGCCTGTTTTGTGTGCACAGGAAGGGGGAGTACATGGGGGGACTTTTACTTTCTGAAATCTGGTTGCCTGTCTTTACATATTTTACTTCTAATAAATGATATGTACACTTATAAAGTCCCCAATGCCTTGTTTTAAATGTTAGGGGCCTTGTTATACTACTAAGAAAGTGTGGAGCTACTTTGAGCATTTTTAGTGGTTTAAAAATAGCGATGTCTTCAGGCTACCTCTGTGCCCTGATCACTGGCATGGTGAGCCTTTTCCATAAAAACACTAAAATTCACCAGAGTTCGGAATGCACCAGGATAGTGTAGTTTTTTTGCTCCTTAGCAAACATAACAACTCATTATTATGCTTTAACATACCTACAGTTCATTTTACACGTTAATCTCTCCTTTAAGTGTGCCATTTTATCATACACTCTTGCTTTTTGGCATGTTTTGGGGCAAACAGAAGGGAGGATTTTATGACTGGGAATGGGTGACTCCACACAAATCATTATCACCATCAACACATACAGTACTTGACTGATCCTCCAATGGATATACATGTCCCTGTCCTTATTGTGGCTTTGCCATAAGGCATGATCTATCTGCAGAATGATGACAATAATGACAATAACAACAGTTTAGTGCAGAACATAAGACACTTACACAAGAGTTATAAAGACACAGAAAAATATTAAAAGAATCTCCTTGAAAGTCCCCGATGTATTGCATCACCACATACCACAGTTTGGAATAGCTGTGCGCCGGCAGCTATTCCAGAGAGACAGGCTGCTTTTCTTGGAAAGTGTCTGTGTATCATATCTGAGCTCTGCTCATCAAGTCTGGGCCCAAGATCTGAGCCACAGGCTCTGGAAGCTCTTGAGGACAGGCCCTCTCAGAGGAGGCCTCCCCTGCTTTAGGGAGTTCGATGCTGGGGACTCAGCACCATGGCTACGGCCTCCACCCCTGGGGCTCTGTAGGGTCTCTACTCTCTCTGTCTGAGGACAGGGTGGCTACATAAGCAAGAGGGAAGGGCTATAGTGTTTTTGTTTGTTTGTTTCATACTGTACAATTAATATGAAGCTACATGAAGCACATGAAGTTTCCTAGCAGAAAATAATTCTTAAGCTTTCATGTCAAGTGTTGTAAGTGCTAAGGGAGACTTTCTGGTTTGAATTCCTGTTCTGTTTAAAGTGTCAACATGTTCATTTTCCCTAATATGTATCTGTCTGCCTGTCTACTTGTTCATCTTTCTATCTACAGTATATGTATGTCTGTCAGTTTGAGTATTAAGAAGAAAGAGGATATGCAAATGAAACAGACAATTTGGAGTCTTGCAGGTTGATCCCATAGACTTCACTTTCCCTCTTGAGAAACACCTGCTCAACGCCCTGAGGGAGAGAGTGTGTGTGTGTTTGTGTGTGTGTGTGTATGTGTGTGTGTTGGCACTGTATACCCTAAACAGAGCTAAGTGTTGGTAAATGGCTCCCTGGTCTCGGTTGATCTGCAGGCGGAGGGGAAATTAGGCAGTCCTCTACGGGGAAGGGTGGAGGCCGTCGCTAAGCAGAGACACAGACTACATCTGTGAGACACTGTCAGACTTATTCCAGAATAAGGGCAGTACTAGGGCCGGGTATCGAGAACTGTAGAACCACCAAGAACACACACCAAGAACTATAACTGTAACTACAGTATAACAACATGAGTGTCCACACTGAATGGAACAATGGTATTCTAATGAAGTGAAGATTCTCATTGTGACTGTGAAAGACCAGTAGAACCTGAAGGCAGAGACATTCTTATAGGAGGAGACACAGCAATGGGGAATATAGTCCATAGAAATGCATGGGCAAGATGGCGAGTGTCCGCCTGTTCCACTGCCAAAAGTCAATTATCTGCCGAACTGTGCAAATGGCATTACCATCATGTTGCAGTTTCATGCTCCAGTGTACCTCACTTTGCTGTGTAGTAAAGCACTGCACGTTTTTGTTTTTGTTTTGATTTCAACCATGTCATTTTTTGTCTCTTAGTCATCAGAGAATGAATATAGCTTTGGTCTTATTAACCTGAAGTAGATTCCCGAAGGCATTGCCAAGATGGCTTGTCTAGAAGAACTTTGATGACGTCCTGTAAATCCTAATGGTTGTGATGGGCTGCAGTACTCTCATCATTCATCAAGTTGCTCAGAAAGTAATCTGATTGATATACACGAACTATACAAGAACTATGACTGTAACTATAATTGTGCCTATAAACATATAAGGGCTTTGGTTTCAAGTTTTCAGATTTGTTTTCCTGTATTAATAAGTTTGACTTTGTGTGTGTGACTTTGAGAGGATTAAGCTGATGGACTAAAAGGCTAGGTTGCCTCGAGCGGTTTCTTTCTGGCACACCACTATTATGGACAGGAAACAGGAAATAAAGGCACAATTTTCAGGTGCTGATCTGACTCAGTTACTGTACAGCATGTGTCATCATATTAAGGGCCAATTAGACACAATAGCTCACAGGTGTGCAAATAGAATCACCAAATGTGGAGCACAGTCATTACTTATGACTGCATCCATGGCTTAAAGGGAAGCAAAGGGACCTGTGACTAAAGGAGTGGCTAGTTTGATCTGTGACTGTGACTGTGTGTGTGTGTGTGTGTGGGTTGGGGGTGTATATTAGGGTGGGGGTGATTGAACAAGTCACCTAAACTCTACAGTAAACTGCTGCCGTTTGTGTGTTTGTGCTCCTAGTGTGTGTGGGTGTGGGTGTGGGTGTGTGCAAGTGCTACTGTTGAGCTCACAGCTCTTAATGTTCATGTGTATAGCCTATGTGTGCACCCTAACCTCCGATAGAATAAGTAATTGAAGTAAGTAGATTTAACAGAAACGAAAAGTAACGAACTTACGGGCAGTCACAGAACTCAGAATTAAATTTAGTGTGGCGGTCTGATCTTTCATATTTTAGCATGTCAAATTAGTTTAAGTCTATTAAAGACAGTGCGTGTATGTCTATATGTGAAGCCGTTGTGAACACACCCATACACAGACACACGCACACAGATGCATGCACACACACGAGTTGATTTCATTTGTCCAGTCTCGTGCTGTAAATACACGCTTAACGTCGGCACAGCTTAGGTGCTTATTCCTACACACACACACAGGGTTTTGTTGGGTCATATTTTGGCATGTTGGTATTTGGTGTGTAGGCATAACTGGTGTTACACACACACACACGTACACACACACACATACATTTACATCCACATAAACACGTGCCTTTCAGGCTTTCTCACTTGTTCTTTCTCTCCCTTCCTTCCTCATCCCTCCCTTCCCCCTTCCATTTCTCTTTCTCTCACTCTATCTTTTGTCCTTCTCTATCTTTTGCTTTTACTATCTTTTTTCCCCCTCTCTCTCTTACTATCTCTCACTTTCTCTCTCTCCCCCTCTCTCACTATCATTCTTTCTTACTCTCTCGTTCTATTTTCTTTCGATTTATTTCTCTTTCTTACCCCCCCCCTTCAACCTCCCCAGGTGACAGAATTGGCGGGCTACACAGCACGTGTGCACAACATGTTCCTGGTGTTTGGGGAGGTGCAGAGGGGGGTGTACAAGCGCTCCTCCCTCAACGGCGGGGTCGACAAGGCCGCTGGACGCCCCGCACTGCACATCGACGGACCCCTCGACATCAAAGGTAAACACACCCACACACAAACATACACACACACACAAACATACATATACACACACACACACACACTGATGTTAGCCAAGGAAACTTATAAGTATTTGACTAAAGTTAGCACACAGGAAACAAAGTCTATCTGGGCCCCCCAACCATACATATTACTCCTCTTTTGTCTACGTTTTCGAAGTCACACACACAAACACACACACACACCAGTGAGAAAGGACTGTCCTCTTAGTCTGTTTCTGGTCGAGAGAGTACTGACTTCTGTCTGTGTCTGTCTGTCTGTCTGTGCCTTTTTGTGTGTTTTGTGAGGGGTGGATGTGATACTATCCGTGCATCATCACTTAGCTATGTGTTGTTTACAAAAGTTCATTCAAAAATACCCAAAGCGGGGACGCTTCCTGGAAAATGGGGGTCACTTCCTGGTTACCTCTTACTTACTGAGCTGGAAACCCCAAACCCCACAATCCTCCTCCCATTTCCGCAGTCTAGTTTCAGACAGTAGGAGAGCTACTGCCGTGCTGCTTCTAGCCTACATATATGATTATTTTCTAGTCTATATACACCATATGACTATTGCTAGCTTATAAACTATACAGTACTGCTACTGCTAGCCTGCATGCAGTACATACCTACTGCCAGTATTGAGAAAAGTACTCAGGACTGTAAACAGGTCTTATTAATTGGTGTTCCTGTTCCTGTCCTGTGACATGTTGCTCAGAAAAGTACCTTGGTTCCTCATAGTGGTTATACAAAGGTGTAGAAGTTTCTGTCCTGCCATGCTGCATATAGTGCCTTGGTTCCTTTTACTGGTCTTGTAGGCTGGTGTAGAAGTTCCTGTCATGTGACTTGCACAAAAGAACCTGATGTGGGGTCATTGCTCTCGAGAAGCCTATATGTGACTTCCTGTCATGTGACACAGAGAGACTCATCAGCCCAGTGCGACACCACTCCCTGTGTGGTTGTGGTTAAGAACCCCCCCCCCCTTCAACCACACTGACACTGACACACACACACACACACACACATACACACAACTTGCATCCTCCCAAACTCCGGTGAAAAATGACAGTGCATGTGCTCTGGTTTTCTGGTGGTTAAGTTACTTCTGTTTTTATCAACCAACCGTCTGCTCAGTTTTAGCTAGTTTAGAATATATTTGTGTGTGTGTTGAGAGATGGGGGTGGGCTAGAGGTGTGGGTGTGCATGTGTGTGTCTATGTATGTGCACACGTGTGTATGTTAGTGGTGGGGGGTCATACTGTATATAATGTGTACATTACGGAATGGAACTATGATCCTATCTGTATGAAGCAAAGGTGTTGAGGTGTTGCGTTAACTGTGTATTAAGTAGACTGATAGTCCAACCCTAACCCAATTGATTATATGTGCGTAGTGTATTGTATTGTGTAACTGTATTTGTGTGTGTGTGTGTGTGTGTGTGTGTGTGTGTGTGTGTGTCCATAGGGAAGGTGATTGACGTGGACAAGGGCATCATCTGTGAGAGCGTCCCCATAATCACACCCAGTGGCGATATAGTAGTGTCCTGCCTTGACTTTAAGGTAAAACACACACACACACACACACACACACACACACACTACACACTAGAGATATTTACGAAAGTAACAGTGCTTAGTATTAAGGAGTAAAGACAAAGTTAGCTAAATGGAAACAGAATTATGGTAGAGGAAGTGTAAATATCAAGGTTTGCAAACTTAACATAAAGCTTGTAGTGCACAATAATAAATTCTATCACACACACATCACTAAAACCAAGACTGAACTTGGAAGCTCTTGTGATAGGATTGAGGAAAGCAGCTGTTGTTTGTGCATACAGCTGATTGACCCAGCCCCCACAGGCTCAGACACATTTCTTGTGTGTGTGTGTGTGTGTGTGTGTGTGTGTGTGTGTGTGTGTGTGTGTGTGTGTGTGTGTGTGTGTGTGTGTGTGTGCTGCGCATGCACATGTGTGTATGTGTATTGACATTGACTCAACCCCCTCAGGTTGAAGCACATTCCTGTGTGTCTTAAGGGGGTGTTTTTCTGTCTTAACCTTCTTGAGCTGTTATGTAATGCTTAAAAAAGAGTGTTGCCTCACAGTCTGTGTGTCTCGTGTCTGTGAGCATGTGTATATGTCTGTGTGCATGTATTTGTGTATGTGTGTGCGCATGTGTGCATGTGTGTGTGCCTATTGTATTAGTTTGTGTTTGTGTGTGTGTGTGTGTGTGAGAGAGAGAGAGAGAGAGAGAGTGCGTTTGTGCGTGTGCTTGCGCGGGTCTCTGTGCCTATTGTGTTAGTTTATGTGTGTGTGTGTGTGTGTGTGTGTGTGTGTGTGTGTGTGTGTGTGTGTATCCCTAGACAGCTGAGGCTGAGGTACAGCCCTGTGGCAAGCCTACTACACAGTAGGGAGGCTGGTCAATGTGTTGGATTTGAAACAAAACGGGCCAGTTTCCCATGGCCAGATTAGGCCCAGGCCTACACTAAGAGGGGCCTTTCAATGGAAATCTCTACTGACAAAAGCTTTTAGTCTAAAACAATTCCCTACTCCTACCATGTGTGGGAAATGGACCTCTAAAGGTATTTTTAGCAATATTAGTTTTTAACAGTTTTAATAATGAAAGCGAAGAGTTGTCAAAATAGTATTAGATAGCGAGAGGTATAATAAAACCACTCGGTAGCATTAGCTTTAGCATTAGCTTTATTGTACAGACTATCACCCAATTTACATTCACCAAATTAGGACTTCTTAGAGGATGATACTGACTAACTGGATATTGGACACACGCTAAGGATTGATTAACTTAATTGCTTCAGAGGAGGGTGTATAGTGACCAAGGTCCTAAAACACCTGCAGATCCTGAGGTGCAATACTGATGAAGTGTCCTGGAAATTTTCACAGACCAGCTAGACCCCGCAACGTAGCAAACAAACGGACGCATGACTCAGCAGGAAATAATAGAATAATAATAATAAAACCTAGTGCCTAAAGTGTTTTCTCAAACTATATTATGTTATAAGTTATGTAATAAGGTTTGTAGTCAAGAAGGCTTAACTCTCCTCTCCCAAGGGTACTCTTCCTAGTTACAAAAGTATCTTGTATTTTCTCTAAACAGCGAATATGTATAGTTATGATCCACTAGCTTTCGTTTGTTAAACGCCTGAGTATGCCAGGGGTCGTCTTGCGTGCATGCGTGATAGTCTGTGCTTGTGTGGAAGCTGTTGCCTTGGGCCCCCTCTACAGGTGAAAGAATGTACACAATCATAGCTGTGGTGATCATAGCTGTGGTGATGGGGGTGTGTGACTGTGTGTATTTCCGCCTTTGTGAGAAGTTGTTTTGTGTGATGTGTGTTAGTGCTAATGTGTGTCAGTGCGAGTGTGTATTATGTTGTTTGCTAATTACATTTCATTACACTTAGCTGACGCTCTTATCCAGAGCGACTTACAGGTATTTACAGGGTTTCAGTTACAGTACCTGGAGCAGTATGGGGTTAGATGCCTTGCTCAAGGGCATTTCAACCATGGGTAGGGTGGGATTTGAACCTGCAACCCTCCAATCCAAAGACCAATCCAATCCAATACTGTGCAGCTGTGTAATAATTACTGTTGCGCCCCCTGCAGGTTGAAGAGGGTATGCACCTCCTGATCACGGGACCCAATGGCTGTGGGAAGAGTTCCCTGTTCCGCATCCTCAGTGGGCTCTGGCCTGTCTATGGAGGAAACCTGTACAAGCCCTCACCCCAGTACATGTTCTACATCCCACAGAGGTCAGTACACAGACACACACACACACACACACGAATGCACACACACACATCATCATCATCATCATCATCATCATTATCATTATCATCATCATCATCATCATCTGTGTCATTTGCCCTCTCTGTGGAGGATAAATGTAAGAAGAGAAAGAGAGGTGGAGAAAGAAAGGGTAATACAGAGAGAGAGGGAGGAAGGGAGAAGGAGAATGGAAGAGACAGAGACAAAGAGTCAGGGACAAAGAGATAGGAGATCGTAGGTAGGAGGGAAAAAGATAGAGTGATGGGAAGGAGAGAGAGAGAGAAAATGAGGGGAAGAAAGGGAAGAGAGAGGGATGGAAAGAGAGGAAGAGATAAGGATAGGAGAGGGGGGTAAAGGGATGAGAGAGAGGGATGGGAGGAGGAAGGGAAAAGACAGAGAGAGAGAACGAGGGATGGGAAAAGAGAGAGAGAGAGAGAGAGGGTAACAGAGCTCTCTGCTGACTGGTGTGTCGGGGAAACTGGAGATGCAGCCTATAGTGAAATATTCAGCACTGCTGGAGCCTCAATATTTAATGCAGGAAGAGCAGAGGGAGGAAGGAAAGACAAAGTGTGTATGTGCGAATGTGTGTGTCTGTATGTGTGTGTGTGTCTGTGTGTGTGTGTCTGTACTGTATGTGTGTGTGTACGTGTTGTGTTTGCGTGTGTACGTGTGTATGTGCATTAGGGTATGTGTGTACAGTATGTGTGTGTTTGTGTGTGTGCGTGCATGTGTGTGTGTGTGCGCGCGTGTGTGTGTGCGTGTGTGCACAGCGCGTGTGTGTACGTGTGAGTGTGTGTCTGTGTGCACACAAGAGTGTGTGTTATTGGAGAATAAGACACACACTCTATAATTATCTCCAGTTTAGATAGGTGTGCTTGTTTTGTCCGTGTCCTTCCGCACTTAGCCAACCACACCCACTTACAGCTTCACGTCAAGGACTCCCATAGCAGACTTGAGCAGACTCCCGTTGCCATTTTGGCACAGTCATACAGGACTGGACCACACCCCAGTTCTTAATGAGATGGCCTTAGCCTGACTTTTACCCTTTGTTACACTTATGACCTCTGTGTGACCCATATGTTCCCTTCGACACACACACACACACACACACACACACACACACACACACGCACACACACACACCTGCACACACATATATAAACATTCAATAGAACAACATGTCCATGTGTGCATTTCTATACAGTCTACCATATATATATAAACATTCAATAGATAAACATGTTCTGACTGTGACCTTTTGACCCTGTGCATGACTTGGGCAGGCCCTACATGTCGATTGGGTCACTGCGGGACCAGGTGATCTACCCAGACTCCCTGGAGGACATGCGGGACAGGGGCTACACCGACAGAGACCTGGAGGCCATCTTGGATATTGTTAATCTCAACCACATCGTCACCAGGGAGGGCGGTAAGGATCTTGTGCCACCACCTGGAAGTTTCATCTCTCTCTCTGTCTCTCTTAGTCATTTTCCTAATCATTCCCACACACTGCCTTACACTTATTTATTCTCTACCTCTTTATTCTGCTCTCTATTTTTGCCGTTCTCTATGACGTCTTCTCTCTTCCTGTCTATCTCTCGCCTTCTCTCTTTTACTTTCTTTTTCTCTCTGTCTCTCGTTCCCTTCCTCTCTCTTTCTCCTTTGATCATGTTTGGAGTGTGTTTTTAGTGCCTAGTTAATTGGGAGCTGTTTGTCTGCTTCGGTCACACAGTCGACTCTTTGTGTGGCGCGCTGGGCGCTTTAATGAGTTTACACAGACTAAAGCGCCCTGAAAGGACCCCTCTGTCCACATGTGCCGCTGTGGAAACGCTGCCCTGGAAGAAGGGTCCGTTTGGCCGAATTAATCCACGTTAATCCCAGGTTCCACAAGGCCGATGTGATTTCTCCTTGTGTCCGTGTCCCATTCTGATTCGCCATTGGGTGGTCAGTCTCCATGGGGTCATGCTGTAGTTGGGAACGGGATTAGGAACCATTAGATCCGATTGGTGTGAAATTCCCAGTGCGTCTCGAGGGAAAGTTTCTTCCGGGAACAAAGGTGTTATTCTTTGTGTGTTTGTTTGTGCGTTTGTACTCTGCTCAGTCTGGTGGTAGACAGTAACAGTGCACACACACACACACACACACACACACACACACAGCTAGAGTGATGTAGCTGTATTTTTATCTTAGAATGAAATACAGCCATCACCAGTACAATTACAAGTGCTTACTATACAGCTCTTTAGAATGCCGGCGAATGTCCCATTGACTTTGAATGGGCCACTCCAACGTTCAGAGGTCAAATATTTTTGTATAATGACCACTGTTAATGGCAACGGGGTGTGTGCTTCTTTTATATCACTCCACAAGTAGTCAGTTCACTTATCGTAATGAACAATAAGCTGTAATGAGTTATTCACCAGAAACATTTTTTATTTCCTCCGTGAACTACTTTTAGCAGCTAAAAGGCCATGCAGTGGCAACAAAATATTTCACACATGACATTGTGTAAAATTTCTAACACTCTATTAGTAGTCGTATAGAGTCATATAGTAGTCGTATAATAAGCAGAATAATGTTAATCAAGGTGCCCATTATTATTTAATAAGCCACTCCAGAGTGATTCAAGTCTTGCATCATTCTGTCCGGGCTTATTTCACAAGAATGACCGCTATTACCCCTTACATAATTCAACATAGCAGTTGAGCAACATAGACTCCAAACATGGTTATAGTGACAGGCCATCACAGGTGCAAGATGTGTATGTAATGTGGCAACAGTGGGGTGATAGAGATCAGGAGGTACAGGAGGGAGTCGACCAGCAATCCGAGTTTGGCTGGTTCAAGTCCTGCTCCTCCTGACTAGGTCAAAGTGCCCTTGAGCCAGACAGTGAACCCATATTAGTCCTGAGGTGCTAGTCGGCACCTTGCGTCTGATGTATGTGTGTGTGTGTTTGTGTGCATATGGGAGGTATTCAGATTCAGATGTTAAGCACTTTCCTCTGCTTAACGCTGTAGATAAGTGCAGTCAATTTTACTATTTAATCAGAAAAAAATCAAGTACTAAAAAATCAAGTAGGTGGCATGATGATGTTTACAGGTAATTACAGGCTGACAAGTGGCTACTTGCACCAAGAGGGCTTCTAAAATCAGAACGTAAAGAGAGAATTTTAAGCCATTTAGATTTGTTATTCAGGGAAAAAAACAGTCAGTGTGTGTGTGTGGGGGGGAGGTGTAATCACTGACCTAAAAGAATCTGGACTAGCATGATTGTGGCACACTCCCCTATCAATGTTTGATTACTCCAGCCTCCTGTAGCAGAAACTCGTTGTCAAATATGCCAGCATGGTCTGGACTGGCAGGCTGTGTGAGCGCTGTATGTGTCTGGGTCAGTGACACACACACACACACACACACACACACACACACACACACACACACACACACACACACACACACACACACACACACACACACACACACACACACACACACACACACACACACACACACACACACACACACACACACACTTCCTAGTCCAGTGATCTCTAAGTGTAATAGGAAACAGTGGAAAGTAACACAATGTTGAGGACAGAGTGTGCCGCACCAACATAGGTGTTCAGGCTGAAAGATCTCAGGCATGGTGCCTAAAATCAGGTGTAAGACAGTAGGCTGCATTTATTATTTGCGAGTAGTTATAACTCTGAAACGTTTTCATAATTTCAGGCATTGAATTATTTCTTACTTTATGGGTGTCATTGTGCAGAGGCTTTGATAATTACCTAATTATCAAATTATTGATATAATTATTGATATACTTTTATAATTCGATAACTACCTAATTATCTAATCTAATGATGAACGTCTTACACATCTGTGAATGTAATACTAAGTTTAAATAATAAATATTTCCAATGATATTCTTTTGGTTTATTTACTTTGTTTTCTCATTCTGTGTTCTACGTTCTGTGATGTGTGTTCCATGTTGTGTGCAGGTTGGGATGCAGAGCTGGACTGGAAGGATGTTCTGTCGGGAGGAGAGAAGCAGAGGATGGGCATGGCCCGCATGTTCTACCAGAAGTAAGGAACCTACACACTCACACACACCACACACACACATACACAGGCAAGCATGGTTGCACTCACACACATACAACGGCAAGCTTGGTTGCACACACGCGCGCACGCACACACACACACACACACACACACACGCACGCAGGCATAGATGGTCACACGTGCACACACACACACAGACCAGCAAGCTTGGTTGCATGCACACACACAGGGGGGGGCGGGCTGAAGATGGGCATGGCTTGCATGTTCTACTAGAAGAGAAAAGTCAAAACACACACACCACACACACACACACACATCCACACACACACACACATCCACACACACACACACACACACACACACAGACACACTCAACCTGGTTGGACTGCTAAGGCCCCAGCTTGTCCATATGGTGTGTAGGAAGTGCCCATCTAGTGCCTGTAGGTGGTCCTCAAAAACCATGGAGCTCAATCTCCATCATTATACTGCAACAGATTCACACCTAAAATGTCAAAGATGTACAAGACTGTAATGCCATATATGGTTATATTTCCTAATTTCCATTAGGTACTTCAGTCATACTTTCCTTTTTATATGTTTTTATGTTTTAATGATCAACAACAACATTTCTGTGACCCCAAACATTTAAGAACAGTGTAAAGTATAGGATACTGAAAAATAGTCAAATTAGTTATAAAATAAAACAATTTACCATTGAGGAAGAAGGTAGGAGATGAGGAAGGAAGTGCCTTGTGTTGACATCTCTGTCTTCTGTCTTTATCTGATAATGAGTAAAAATAAAGATTCACACACAGTAAAGCTCTTGGTTTTCTTTTATTGCAAAGTAAAAATGGGATGTGCATGATGTTACTTTCTGATGTTACTTTCTGACTTACTGATTGTCATGCTCTGTCCTCCTCATACTTCTCATGCATCTCCATAATGATCCTCAGCCGCTGTTTTCCTTGTGCCGATGTCTCTGTAATAATTTTCCTGCTCTCTCTTCCTGTTTTTATCTGGTGACCCCTCAGGCCGAAATACGCCCTACTGGACGAGTGCACTAGTGCTGTCAGCATAGACGTGGAGGGGAAGATCTTCCAGGCCGCAAAGGATGCTGGGATATCCCTGCTTTCAATCACACACAGACCTTCTCTGTGGTAAGTTATGATAGAGAAGATAGCCGCACATATGAAAACTTACCATCTCTCTCTCTCTCTCTCTCTCTCTCTCTCTTTCTCTCTCTCTCTCTCTCTATCTTTCTCGTTCTCTCTTGCTCTCTCTTACACTCATCATCATCAGATGCAGCCCTCAGAAATACAGTTTCTTTTTACTTTTCTTTATGTTAGTGGGTTTTTGTGCCATCTTTCATGAGATGCACAACTCCCAGAATACAAACACAATATGAATACAAATACACATTTTTCTTATACAGTAGTCATAAGTCCTTAGTTATAGGCAACTGTACTTCTATTCAGAGCTCTTATGACTTGGATCAATGAGAACCTTCACGAACATATTGTCATACAGTTCATCTAGTGTATATCACCATATAAGCCACTTCCTCCATAAAAGCTAGACCTCACTTCCTGTCTCTCACAGGAAGTACCACACACACCTGCTGCAGTTTGACGGCGAGGGCGGCTGGCGCTTCGAGCAGCTGGACACAGCGACGCGCCTCTCACTCACTGAGGAGAAGCAGCGGCTCGAGACACAGTTGGCCGGCATTCCCAAGATGCAACAGCGCCTCAACGAGCTTTGCAAGATCCTGGGCGAGGACTCCGTGCTCAAGACAGCTGACCTCAACGAAGAGGAGTGACAGAGCCTGAGAGAGAGAAAAAGAGAGAGAGAGAGAGAATGAAAGAGAGTTTGAAGGAAAGAGAAAGTCAGAGAGTGTGTGTTTTTGTGACCCTAAAATTGTTCCTTTGAAAACGCGAGTCCCCTTGAGCTGCTATTTGTGTGTGGGAGCGGGTGTGGAGTACTGACTGACAAACTGCTGAACTTCTAACCTGTGGAGCAGACCTGAGCCAAGCGTAAGATGTAAGATGCCCAAGAACAAGTCATCAACCTGTTACACACAAACAGCTCAATCACACAGGACTTACACAGTGTGGTTCCTCTCCTTCCTATGGCCTACATCCTAGCTCTTCATCGTCATCTTTGTCTTTGTTATCCTCATCATATTTTTCCGTTCTTGACATTAGGACAGAGAGGCTGGATGGATTTGTATGTTTTCTATTTGTTAGATTGAAGTGTGGTCAATCATTCATTTGTCAGCACTTTATTTTTTGTCTCCACTTTTCACTTTTAAAAATGTCCTGTAATTTTTTTGTATTATTATTTTTATTGTTTTTTTTTTCTTGAGGTTCTTACTGTAATGTTTTAAGGTCAGCGAGTAGAGTTGCGTGTGGTACGTATCTGTGAGATGACATGGTTTTTACCTGTGGGTTTTTGAAGCTGTAGCTATCGATACCTGATGGTTTTGTTTTTAATAACATGAGATGGACGGGGTTGATTGAATGGATGGAGAATGAGACTCAGCTTGATTTTTTTTTTC
This sequence comes from Setipinna tenuifilis, assembly GCA_030347295.1. Lineage (NCBI taxonomy): Eukaryota > Metazoa > Chordata > Actinopteri > Clupeiformes > Engraulidae > Setipinna > Setipinna tenuifilis. The sequence continues at coordinate 10,627,421 of CM059274.1, forward strand.
TGTAGCTTGAGCTTTCTGTGTTATGAGTTGACTCCTGATGGCTGTGTATTTGAATGGATGAAAACAACACAGTGTCCCTATGTCTGTCACCTAATCCCCTGCCCTCTCAATCAGCCCCTCACCCTCCTCTGCTGGCAAGCCACTGTATTTGGGCCAGTAAAAGCAAAATAACTGTGCATTTTATGACTAACAGCGTACCTTAATTGGATACGATGTGACAGAGTGTAGCTTCAGTACTGGGCTGTCTGTTCACCCTGAATCCATTTAATTTGGCATTTTGTTATGTAATACTTGGATCAAAGAAAAGATACATCCTCATTGTGGTGAAGAGTGACCAAAAGCAAAAATAGAAACAGCGTGACTGACAGTAGTTTGATGAATGTCCTGCTCTGCACAACACTGTTACGTAGCAGGCAATTAGGACATTGTAACAGAAAAATAAAAAAAAATTAGATTGATTTTGCCACTGCCGGCACTGCCGGCCAAATATGACGTGCCCGCCACATCTAAAAATGGAAGTTCATGGCCTGTTGAAATCCTGGATTACAATTCATGCTGAAGTCATAAAATGCACAGCCCCTTCTACATATTAGCTTATGTGTTCTACTACACGATTTAAGTTGCTGAGTAATTTATTGCACAAAATGATATGCATGAGCCGTGATACCAGGTACAATCAAAAAAGCACCAATGTATTTTCAAATGTCCCGCAATGTTATAAAGCTCACAGCATACCCAGGGGTCGGTAGTTGAGGTCAGATGTTGCCCTCCCTCTGTTGGATTGTGGTGCAGGAACTGTCCAGCACACAGCTGTAGACATTTTGACTCTGGGTTACATCCTGAGATGCAGCCATCTTGTTCTGTGAAAGAGGATATTTTCCTGAGCCAGCAACTGCACAGATAGTGCGTTCATGCGCAGACACAAGTATACACACACACCCCACACATGCACACACACACACACACACACTCACATGCAGACAAAACATGTGCTTGCACATGCATAGACATGCCAAAGCAAACATCCCACCTAGTGCACGCACACACACACACACACACACACACACAAATCTATGCAGGGTCATGTGCATCTGGCTTATTAAACAAACACAATAGTGGAGGGTCTCTTGCATTCCCTGAGTAACAGCAGGCTTTAGGCCCTCTTGCGCCACTCCTCCCTGACCACTGGCAAAAGCGCCCGTGTTTATTTGCAACTAATCCTCTCTCACATGGCACACGAGAGAGCAGTGCATGATGGGAAGTCAGACTCATTGTCCTGAGACCCTCAGTAGAGCTGGGGTCAGGTTAGACTGCTTTCAGATCTTTTTATTCTTTTAATTATTTTTTTTTTCAGGACAAACGCTGGATGGTTTTTACACTTCTCTTTGCATTTTTATGAACTGTGCTGGAATGTGTGTGTGTGTGATTCTGTGATTAATTCCCTGTTTTTTGGAAATTGTGTATGGTTCTTTGATCTGTGTTCCCGAATGCTTGTGTGATTCTGTGATTTCCTCCTTGTGTTTCATGACACAACGATCAGGCAGACCACTCTCTAGGGTGGAACATCCCTGTGTTATGGCTGTGAGCATCCATGTTTGTTCTTTTTTTTCCTCATGAAAAGGCTGTTACATTCACCACTTCATTTATGATTATCCCGTGAAATGTTTTCCGTGTCCCTTTAAAAAAAAATTGCTGTTAAAGTGTACTGGCACAATTGTGGTGTGAGAACAGCCTTCACTTACATGGTGGTGAGACCATGAAGTAGGTTTCTTCAGTACAGACAACTCAGAACATACTCACACTGAGTCAGGATCTCTCAATGCGCATGTCTACTGGACTATGGCTTTTGGCTGTCATTGTTAACCAACATTTCAGGAAAATAACTTAGTTTTTAAAAGTTGAAACCATGTAACTTGTGGTTATTTTTTTTAGAACTGAAACCTTCTCGCCGGCAAATGAAACTGGTGTTGGATGCCACAAAATGTGAAGAGTATTTTAGTTTTTTTGTCTTATTATTAATTTATCAAAACCAAACCAATCTGATGTCAATGGGTACGAATGCTATGACGTGGCCAGGTAGTCCACTCTGAAGGTTTTGCCTCTGAAGTGGCAGATTTTTACGGCATCTCTTTATGATCAAACAGAATTTTAAAGATTTCTGTGTCAACCCAAAACCAACCACTCTTTACCACCACATATTGTAAATAGGCTAGTTTTATATAACTGACAGAGAGATGTTACAATATGATAGCCTCTATTTTGTCATGGGTTATTTATGAGAAGAAGATGTGAGCTGTGGGTTCAATGGTTGTCTGCTATTGTGCTGTAGTGGAGTGTGAGCATGTGTGAAGCCCTTTTGACTTAAGAGTTGACACTCCTCCCGCTTCCGGTGCTGAAGAGATGCCTTTGTTGTTTGCGCTGTTGTCGTGGGAGACCATAAGACTTTAACAGCGATCCCTCGCGCTGGCCTCGAGCCGAACAACATATGTGTGTGTGACAAAAGCGCCGTCGCCTGGTCATTGAAACGATTCGTGAATTTTTCATGGAGGCAGGTTACATAGAGCTGAGGCCAGCGATGTCCTGTCTCCACTAGACTAGACATAGGTCCTCCTGTGCTTGCATGTCATGGTTTATCCTCCTCCCCAGCATTTTTAAACTGGTACTAACACGCTGTCTGAAGTATGCCTGGATGGATGGATGACTCTTAAACAATCTCTTTGGTAAGTGCAGGTACTGTAAATAAAAGTAACCACTACTCCTTGTGTGCTTGTCAGTTCTTTACACACTTATTTGTATGGCTTACATCTGCCACACTGTACATACATTGTAGTATACATTCGGTCTATATTATATAGGTTACACATAATGAACTGAACAGTCCAGTCTATACGATTAAGTGAGATATTTTGTTGTAAAACAGTAGCAATAATAAAGATAGACTTGATAAAGTATGATAACACTGATGTAATGGTGACTGGAGAAAAAAAGGAAGCAAGTCAAAGAAATGTCCTGGCATGGGTTCTTGCCTTTGGTGCGTTTTTAATTGTGAATCAAGTGCTACAGGCCCCCAGAAAAAAGGGGGAATAGAGAACATTAGGTCCACAGTCACGGTAGTCTTACTTAAACATAGCTAAACTAATAAACATAAAGATTTGCTGTGAACTGCAAGTGAAATGTTTACATCTTGATGATGCACCTGCTACCCCTGATCTCCCACAGCATTATCAGTAAACATCGCCACCTGTTGGTGTAAGTAGGAAATCCTGAGTAAAAAGATTGCAAGAGCATTTTTCCTCAGAACTGTCCGATTTTCTGAACAGTTTAGAGTGTTTACATAAAAACCACCAGTGGCCTGTGAAATGTTTTTTTTATAAAACTGGCAATAGTCAGTGTTGTAACATAACAATTTCTTAGGTCTGCTATTTGTGAAAAAAAATGCTACCTTAAAACAGCAAAGCGAGAGGCCTACTTAGCCATTAGTATTCACAGTCGTAAACTATTTTTTTAATAAATATTAGGAAAGACTAAACAAAACTGATATGCTGTTAAAAAGATCCAAATGAGACTGGTATACTCACATAGTTTAACCTTATGCATTATGTACAAATGGCCAGTTTTGTCTTCATAGCTTACATTGGAAGGCATGCTTGGGATTTTGTAAAAAGAGGGAGGAAAGATGTAATGTGGGTTTTAAAAGGAAAATAATTTTTATGACTGAACCACAAACTAATGTTCAAAGTGAGGTGGGTTGGCCATCTGCAGGATTGTTGTCAGGACTGAGGTGCAGTGAGTGATGGGCTTAATGAGGGGACCTAATGATTAGGTGCAGTGAGAGGACACACAAACACACACACACACACACACACACACACACACACACACACACACACACACACACACACCACACACACACCTGCAGAGGAAGAAGCCATTGTGCGTGTGTGTGTGTGTGTGTGTGTGTGTGTGTGTGTGCTGTCGCTGCAGCTCATCATTAAGCCCCCTCTACTCGCACACCTGCAGAGAAAGATGAGAACTGCAAGCAGAAGGCCTCGCAGGCCGGAAGTCTACTAGACACAGTATGTCACAAAAGTGAGTACAACATTTTTGTACTTTTTTATTATATCTTTCCATGGGAGAAGTCTAAAGATGTAATACTTTTCTACAACGTAAAGTAGGCAGTATACAGCTTATATAACAGTGCAAATGTGCTGTTCCCTCAAAATAACTCAACACACAACCATTAATATCTAAACCACTGGCAACAAAAGTGAGTACACTCCTATGTGAAAATGTCCAAATTGTGCCCAATTAGCCATTTTTCCTCCCTGGTGATCCATTAGTGTCTTAGGTGTAAATGGGTAGAAGTTGTGTTAAATTTGGTGTTATCACTCTCACACTCTCTCATACTGGTCATTGGAAGTTCAACATGGCACCTCATGGAAAAGAACTCTCTGAGGATTTAAAAAAGAAAATTTGCTTTACATGAAGATGGCCTAGGTTATACGACGATTGCCAACACCCTGAAACTGAGGTGCAGCACAGTGGCCAAGACCATAAAACGCTTCAAGGGGACAGGCTCTACTAAGAACAAGCCTCGCCATGGTCGACCAAAGAAGTTGAGTGCATGTGCTCAGCATTATATCCAGAGGCTGTGTCTTCAAAATAAGCGTAGGAATGCTGCCAGCATTGCTGCAGAGGTTGAAGGGGTAGGGGGACCGCCTGTCAGTGCACAGACCATACGCTGCACACTGCATCTAACTGGTCTGCATGGCTGTTGTCCCAGAAGGAAGCCTCTTCTGAAGATGATGCACAAGACAGCCTGCAAACAGTTGAAGACAAACAGACTAAGGGCATGGATTACTGGAACCATGTCCTGTGGTTGGATGAGACCAAAATAAACTTATTTGGTTCAGATGGTGTCAGGTGTGTGTGGCGGCAACCAGGTGAGGATTACAAAGACAACTGTGTCCTGCTAACAGTGAAGCATGGTGGAGGAAGTGTCATGGTTTGGGGCTGTATGAGTGCTGCCGGCACTGGGGACCTACACTTCATTAAGGGAACCATAAATGCCAATATGTACTGTGACATACTGAAGCAGAGCATGATGCCCCCACTTTGAAACTGGGCTGCAGGGCGGTATTTCAATATGGTAACGACCCCAAGCACACCTCCAAGATGACCACGCCTTGGGTGAGGGTGAAGGTGATGGACTGGCCTAGCATGTCCCCAGACCTGAACCCAATTCAGCATCTGTGGGGCATCCTCAAATGGAAGTTGGAGGAGCTCAAGGTCTCAAGCTCAAGGTCAGCTCCGTGATGCCGTCATGTAGGAGTGAAAGAGGATTCCAGTGACAACTTGTGACACTCTAGTGAACTCCATGCCCAAGAAAGTTAAGGCAGTGCTGGAAAATAATGGTGGCCACACAAAATATTGACACTTTGGGCACAATTTGGACATTTTCACTTAGGGGTGTACTCACTTTTGTTGCCAGTGGTTTAGACATTAATGGTTGTGTGTTGAGTTATTTTGAGGGAACAGCAAATTTGCACTGTTATATAAGCTGTACACTGCCTCCTTTACATTGTAGAAAAGTATTATATCTTTAGACTTCTCCCATGGAAAGATATAATAAAAAAGTACAAAAATGTTAGGGGTGTACTTACTTTGTGACTGTATATTGTGATATTGTGATTTGATACTGTATATTGTGTACATGTTGGCATTCCATCCTTTGACACAGTTTTGCTACTGCCCTACCGTTCTAAATATATTTCATATTTTATTTATATGTTTTGATGTTTTTTTTAGGGAACTAACATTTTGCAGGCCTATTTTCAAGCCCTGAATTTGAAATGTGCACCTGGTGCACCAGCATTTCAAAACAAAACAAATAAACAACAGTTGCTCTGTGAGGTACTCTGTGACACTTTAACTGGATGACCTTTATCCAACAAAGACAGGAATATTTTGAATATATCACACATGTGTAAGTTGGTCAATTTAGAAATATCTAACCTATCAAATAGAACACCTTATTGATTTGCTAACTGAAAACATACAAATTTTAAAGGGGTTAAATGCCGTGTGTGATCTAGCAGAGGACTCATGGACTTTTGTATTTTGTGTATAGTATGGTCAACTGTGTGTTGACCGTTGAGTTGATGTTGAAGACTGGCTGTCATATGTGAGCAGCTCCAAAACCCTGACTTTCGCACTTACAAAAGACCTGTGTAGGTGTGGCCCCCATATTCGGTCTAGCGGTGTGTAAAAAAATAACCCCAGTTGGCCACACGATGGCGCGCACTCACAGGTATTTCTGCCTAGCAATGCAAAACGCCCCCATGGTAAAACCGCCAGTCCACTCATTCATCAACTGAAATAATTTGGGAGCCACTCGTTTGACCATACCTTCAACAAGCTTGAGTTTTCCATGTCGGTGCAATGCGTTCTTACCAATGCCAAACGCCTTTCATTCAGCTGGCATTTATTTGTATGAAGGAATGTTGTGGGAAAACAAAGCTTCTCACGGCATTCTGTTCAGCAATTAATTATTCATGACCCCATGTTCTCTCTAGGGATAGCTCATGAGAAAACGCAAAGCTTTGATGAAAAATCATACTCAAGGACACTGACCATGTCAGAAGTTAAAAAACACTTGGATCTGGGAACCTTTACAAATGACTGCCACCGTCACGCCATCACCTCAGTGGCTGAGGGAGAGGGCGGGGCCTCGTGACGTCGCGCTTGTTGGGAAACACGCAGGAGGGGAAAGCGAACGCGGCGCTCGCTCTCCAGCAAAGCCACGACGGTCAGCAGCAGCGGCACGGAAACAATGTCACCGACGGTGTAGCCGGTTGTGGTGCAGGCCAAAACAACGCCGTGCAATTTA
>CM059274.1:10661809-10666809 GCA_030347295.1 Setipinna tenuifilis
GTGTGTGTAGGTTTGTGTGTTATACTTTCCAGGATGCTACAAGCTGTGCGTGTGTGTGTGTGTGTGGGTCCCTCTCACTTATGCCACACAATGGATAGGTGATGTAGGGTTGTGTGTGTAGGTTTGTGTGTTATACTTTCCAGGATGCTACAAGCTGTGTGTGTGTGTGTGTGTGTGTGTGTGTGTGTGTGTGTGTGTGTGTGTGTGTGTGTGTGTGTGTGTGTGTAGGTGTGTGTGTTTAATGACTGAGCTTGAATCTAATGTATTTGAGTTGGTAAGGACACACAGGTGTAACACAACTTAAACCACTAAAGCCAAACTCTTGGCTGGCTCTGCTAAAGCATTTCAGCTGTCTGAATCTGTCTCTAATTAACTTATTTTCCTCATGATCTATCGAACTTTATTTGTCAAAAAGAAACATTCAGTTTAATAAAATTTTCCATTTACTTGTAAGTTTTCTTCTGGTAACTTTCTTTTGTCAGCTAAGCTTTCTTGTTCTCTTCTCTTCCTTCTCCTCCTCCTCCTCCTCCTCTTTCTCCTTCTCTTCCTCCTTCTCCTCCTCTCAGACGGGCTCTGGGAAGACCTACACCATGGGCACGGGATTTGACGTGAGCATCGGTGAAGATGAGCTGGGCATCATTCCCAGGGCTGTGGGCCATCTGTTCAGGGGCATCGAGCAGCGCAAGCAGGCCGCCATCGAGCAGGGCAAACCGGTGCCCGAGTTCAAGATCAACGCCCAGTTCCTCGAGGTAGGGGACACTGGAAGAGTGGTGGGTAGGGGGTGTGGGGCGTGGGTGGTGGAGAATCATTGGACAACCGGACACCAGGATCTGACATTAATAATGCAAGTTTCTGGAGGTAGAAAACACTGGAAGAAGGGGTGGGGAGGTTGGAGGCATTTACAGAGACAAGCAAACAAGGTCTGGACAACCAGGCATGACCGAGTTCAAGATCAATACCCAGTTACAGGGGGGTAGAGAACATTGTAAGTGTATATTTGCACTATGCTATCCAGAGTTTAAATTGGAAAGGAGCTGCTACAGTTTTAATAGTAATACATAGAGTGAGATATCGGGCACTGTGAGTAAAGAAGGGCTCCCCCTCTTTACAAAAGACAGTTTAGCCACTGATGCCACCCATGCCATGCCTGAGCACAGTCTGGTTTGTTTGACCACTGTGATCACTCTGTCCCGTAATGGAGAACAGTCTGCTACAGTAGTACACTTGGAAAAGGTGGATTGGGCCACTGTATATATTGAGTGTGATCGCAAACGTACCTGAGCACAGTTATGAGTTCTATTGAACAATCAAACATATTGTAAAGAAATCTGTTGTAATGTTTATACAGTAGAACATGCGCTCATACAAAGATTCTAGAGCACAACAACTCAATCATTTCTGGTGCCTACAGTTCGATAGTACACATTAGACCCATTACCAGAGGCAACTGTACTCCAGTATGGTACAAATGAAACGTACATAGTTTGAGTACCCCCTAAGAGACAAGTAACAATTCATGAAAAACGCACATCATTGCAATATTGGAACACTGTTAACTATGTCTGATGTGTACTCCTGATAAAAGTTGCTCCTCCTTAGCTGTTGGGGGTCCTGGTTTCTGCATTTTTCCTGTTGTAATTTTAAACAGGCACATAAAAGGACTGACAAACTTCACTGATTGGCTGGATAATTATTTCATTGATTGTGTGCGTTCCCACCATGTAACTCGATAAGGAAGTGGTTAATTGATTAGGTGATGGATAGATGATCAGATGGATTTGCTGATTGCTCAATTGATTGATTGATTGACTGATTGCAGCTGTACAATGAGGAGGTGCTGGACCTGTTTGACTCTACGCGGGACATGGAGGCCCGCAAGCAGAAGTCCAACATCCGCATCCACGAGGACGCCACCGGGGGCATCTACACTGTGGGGGTCACCACACGCAACGTCACCTCAGAGGCAGAGGTGTGTGTGTGTGTGCGTGTGCGCACGTGTGTGTGTGTGCATGCGTGTGTGTGTAACAAATATGTATACTTACTTGCCTAAAGATGGATACATATTGCCGTCCTATAAACCTTTATAAACTTGTTGTAAAAATCTTTTTTTTTCTCTCTCTTATTCTACTGCTATAAAATCTCTCTGTGTCTGGATATTTGTGTGTGCAAAAGAAGTGAATATATCTGCTTAATTTAAGGGTGGGTGAACTTTGCCCTTTTTCAGGATTATAAGCTCATGTAAACCTTGCATGAAATAGTCTTTCTGTGTGTGCGCGCGTTTGTTTGTGTGTGTGTGCGTGTGTGTGTTTGTGTGTGTGTGCGTGTGTGTGTGCGCGGGTGTCTGCGTGTGTGTGTGTGTGTGTGTGTATGTGTGTGTATGTGTGTGCGTGTGCGTGCGTGTGTGTGTGTGTGTGTGTGTGTGTGTCTCAGATGATCCAGTGTCTGAAGCTGGGGGCCCTGTCCCGTACGACGGCGAGCACCCAGATGAACGTGCAGAGCTCCCGCTCCCACGCCATCTTCACCATCCACCTGTGCCAGGTGCGCGTCTGCACCAACGCCAGCGACAAGGTATGCACCCCTCTCACACACCTGTCACACACCTCATACACACCTGTCACACACCTATCATGCACCTCATACACAGATGTCACACACCCGTGTCACCATTTTAAGGGGATCCCTCTGACTCCATTCTGTTAGTAATCCTGAAGGAGGCTATTAGGTTTGGAATGTTTGGAATGTTTTTATTGTTTTGATTTTCGGTCTCTGATTCCTCAATGTAATAGCCTTTCTTCTGGAACTCCGTATTTTGTCCTCGTGCTGTTTCGGATTTGTTAATATCCTGACCTTGTTTTGGAATCTTAAGTTCTTCTGGAATGTTCTGTCTGGTCTTGTGACCGTTGCAAACAGGAAGTGCTTGGACCCTAATGCCCGCCTCCTTTGTCCTCCTTTTGCCTCCTACCAGGAAGGAGAGACGGACAACCGTCTGGCCAATGGCTCGTCGGAGATGAACGAGTTTGAGACGTTGACGGCAAAGTTTCACTTTGTGGACCTGGCCGGATCGGAGCGGCTAAAGCGGACCGGCGCCACGGGAGACCGGGCCAAAGAGGGCATCTCCATCAACTGTGGCCTGGTGAGAAACTGCCCCCACCACCACCCATTCTTTTACCTCCCAGTGGGGGGTAAAACTCCTCTGGGGCCTCCAAGTATAGTAGTCATTTCATAAGAATGTGTAATTACCCTGCCCTTCATCGCTGTTTTTTTTAGCTGGTGGGGTCCTGGCCCCTGCCTGTTTTCCACACATGTAATTTTAGACAGGCACCTGTATGGCCACCTCAGGGCACCCAGAGCATCCATTTGGCAGCTTCTTATTTATCCATCTCAGCCAAAAGCCAAGAATGTCTCACATGAAATGATAACAATAAAGAAATTATATGTAATCATAAACTAATGTATATGCACAGTGAAGGTTTTTAAAAACAGAGTTGCAGTCATGTTTGTTATTGTACAAGTAGTGTGCTATTTGTCGCTATGCTACTTCTGCTTTCTCCTGTAGCTGGAAGAACATAATATGGTTAATACCAGCTTTGGCTCTCTGCTCCTGAAAGGGAAATTAGACCTCAGCACATTCCTTTCTTCACATCCCTGAGCACTGTGTGATAATGTGTGTAATAACGTTGTTTCAGACGTTTAATTTGGGGCACCATATCAACTCCAGGGTGTCAAATACTGGGAAAAGAAAGAAGAATTTGATTCTTCATGTTCTCTTTTGGTGTGACTTACCTAAGGTGGGAAAGAGACTTCAGGGAAAAGTGCGTTCCGTCGACAACCTGGTGATTTAAGAGAGAGAGTCACACTGCACAGTGCCAGTGTGTTCTGGGTAATAGAATCTGCGAAGGGCCCGGGCACCGGGGCACTGGGGGGTGGCGGCGGCGTGTTGAGGGACTGAGCCAGGCGTTACCCTGGCAACCAACTCTTCTCCGGCCAGTCTGTCATTCCACACCAGTGCCTCAAATCCACCTGTTGCCAAGCAGCGGCGCTGCAGCAAGGGTGCCCTCTGGTGGCCACAATGGTTAATGCAACGTCTACATAAAATCCAAACTGACAGGTGCTGTGTGTGTGTGTGTGTGTGTGTGCTGGCCCTTGTGTTGTGTGTGTGCTCACCAGCTGGCCCTGGGGAATGTGATCAGTGCCCTGGGCGACCGGAGCAAGCGTTCGACTCATGTGCCGTACCGAGACTCCAAACTCACCAGGCTGCTGCAGGACTCCCTAGGGGGCAACAGGTGAGGCATGTAAGGCCATCTCAGGGTCAGACGGGGTGGGGTGGGGGGCTGGTGACTGGCACCAAGTCCTCCTGTCGCTGTGTGCACGTGTGTATGCAAACTGCCTCTCCTTAGCAGTGCGTGGAATGGACATGTATCCATCCTTATAACTACTAATTATTAGATGTCTGCGCCATGTTCATGACTTGAGGGTGGTGGGGTGGGAAAAAACACCGTGTGGCTCCCATGGCTATGCAAACTATCCTCCCTTAGTATTGTGTAAATGTGTATTCACCCTGCTAGCTACTGTTTATTACATATTCTAAGAAGCATCATCATCTTCCATGAACCCATGTGATAATTCTAGCTCTTTGTCATAATAAAGATTTTTTGTTTTAATAAGGCTGTTTTCCCAGTTATTGTTGAAGGATTTAATGGTCTACTGTAATAACAGCGTGGCCAGCATGAAGCCAGGTGTAATGGTATTGATCGCTCTGCATTAAACTAATTAAGAAACCGCACTGTCTTCTTTTTTTTTGGTATAATAATTTATTGGACCATGACTACAACCGCACACGTTTTGCTACTACAGTACACCATTATGATGATCAATGGTCCAATAACTCAGTTTACCAAAAGGTGTAATGGTATTGATCTTTCTACATTAAACTTAAACTGCACTCTCTCTTCTTGGTATACTGATTTATTGGACTATGTCCCCAACTGTACACGTTTTGC
>CM059274.1:10671809-10681809 GCA_030347295.1 Setipinna tenuifilis
GTCAACACTCAGTAATCCTCCCCATCCTCGCTTCATAATAATACTGATTGGTTCTTCTCTTCTGTGGATTTCCTCATGAGGGTTGCAAAAAGGGGTCTTATTGTGTCATCAATTAACCTGTTGAATAATTTTTTTGTCAAACTAATACTGATTGATTTCACTTTTCTGTGACCCGTCTATTAATTTAGAAGGTAAACACAACGGAAGCTGATGGACATTGGTCAGCTTGATGGAAGGTGATCAATGTCTGTGTGTGTGTGTGTGTGTATAAACTAACTCACACTGTATTTCTCTTCTCTAGCGCCCATACCCCAGACAATGAGCAGGAGAAGGAGGGACAAGAGCGCACCAGTGAGGAGGTGGAGGGGGTGAGTCCAAAATGGCCGCCGATCCATGTTGTACTAGATATATCAAATAATGAATGGCCTTCACAGATAAAAGGGGCATTTTTAAGTAAAAATCAAAGGAATTTCTATGTATGTGTGTGTCATGTAAGATTTGTTCAAACAAATATATATATATGTGTGTGTGTGTGTGTGTGTGTGTGTGTGTGTGTGTCTGTGTATGTGTCTTACTCAGGAGGGCAGTGACCATGATGAAGGAGAGGAGAATGAGGGAGAGGAGGAGGACAGCGAGATGGAGGTGGACGAGAGCTCTGAAGAGTCCGACTCAGAGCTGGAGGACAAAGGAGAAGGTCAGACAGCACCATCACTCTACCTGGAGTGTGTGTGTGTGTGTGTGTGTGTGTGTGTGTGTGTGTGTGTGTGTGTGTGTGTGTTAGAACAGTCAGACAGCACCGTCACTACTCAAACTGGAGTGTGTGTGTGTGTGTGTGTGTGTGTGTGTGTGTCAGACAGCATCATCACTCTACTATATTTGGAGTGTGTAAGAGAAATACCAAGGTCAGAGAGTGATTATTGGGCTCAACTACAGTATCTAATCTAGTGTGTGTGTGTGTGTGTGTGTGTGTGTGTGTGTGTGTGTGTGTGTGTGTGTGTGTGTGTGTGTGTGTGTATATGAAAAGTCAGATTTTGAACTTGATGAGAAAAGGAAGTGTCAGACACTGAAGTACAGTGTATGTGGGGATATGTGTATTTATTTATCTATGCATATACATTAAAACATGTGTGTATGTGTGTGTATGTGTGTGAACTACAGTGTACGTAGGCATGTGTGTATTTATTTGTGTATGCATACACATCAAAACCTGTGTGTGTGTGTGTGTGTGTGTGTGTGTATGTGTGCGTGTGTGTGTTGTGCAGAGAACTTCCAGGCGGACCTGGCCAACATCACGTGTGAGATCGCCATCAAGCAGAAGCTGATTGACGAGCTGGAGAACAGCCAGCGGCGACTACACACACTCAAGCAGCAGTACGAGCAGAAGCTCATGATGCTGCAGACCAAGATCAGAGACACACAGCTGGAGAGAGACCGCGTGCTGCACAACATGGGTACAGCCACATACACACACACACATACACACACACATACACATACACATACACAAACACACACACACACACTCACACACGAGACTGGTTGCTGTACAACATGAGTATACACACACAGGCATGCATGCACAGACAATGTCAATTCTACCAACAGCTAATACACTCCTATAAACAATACGACAACACTATCAATCCAAAATTCACCTTAGCCTTTGTGTCGGTGCATTTGCAGTTCTGTTATGGTTTTTGTGTTCTGCTGACCTCTCTGGGCCACCGTATGATGGCAACAGCAAATACACACAAACATCATGGCTGATAATAGCAACAGAAGCTGTATTCTGCATGGTGTTGTTAAGACTTTTAAATTACTTCCTGAAAAGTCGTGACATTGCTTTGGAAAAGAAAAAAGCCCATAGAAATGCAAAAGCCAAAACATGAATGCAAAAGCCACAAAACAAACATGGAAATCCATGTGGCTTTTGCGTTCATGTTATTGCTTTGCCCTTTCCTGACAAAATGAACTTCTGAAAAAAATGAAAAAAGAGAAAAAGAAAAAAAAAACAGTGCAATGTCTGCATGTGATTGGTGCTCAGCCTCGGTGCACTCTGTTGACCCCTCTTAGCCACCGAACTTTCTTGGCATGGTTTGTTGTAAAGACTTTTGAATGACTTCCTGAAAAGCCCTGACAGAATGAAAATGCTTTGAAAAAGAAAAAGAAAAAGAAAGACAAAAGAAAAGCTAAGTAAAAAAAAAAAAAAAAAACAAAAAAGGGAAAACGGAACATCCCATCTGAACGGCTGCGTGTGATTGGTGGCTTGTAGGCTCGGTGGAGACGTGCACGGAGGAGAAGGCGAAGAAGATCAAGGCGGAGTACGAGCGCAAGCTGAGCTCCATGAACAAGGAGCTGCAGAAGCTGCACTCGGCCCAGAAGGAGCACGCGCGCCTCCTCAAGAACCAGTCGCAGTACGAGAAACAGCTCAAGAAACTACAGCAGGAGGTCGGAGAGATGAAGAAGACCAAGGTAAGGCCGTGTCTGTGTGTGTGTGTGTGTGTTCTTGAGTTCTCCCTGCCAACTGGATAAATAGTTACAGTACAACAAAAAGAAACACAGTTTGTTATTCACTGTTGGTGAGTTTGTGTCCGTGTCAATGTTGACGGAAAAGTCTATCAATGTGTGTGTGTGGGGTGACTGGAGGATAACACATATGCAGTAAGTCACATACCACTGTTCCACCTGTGTGCTGGGCAGCATGTTCCTGTGGTGACCATGTGTGTATGTGTGTGTTCTGTGCAGGTGAACTTAATGAAACAGATGAAGGAGCAACAGGAGAGGAACCGGGTCACCGAGACCAGGCGCAACCGGGAGATCGCAACCCTCAAGAAGGACCAGCGCAAACAGGAGGTGAGGGGCAGAACCACAGTTAACACAGACACAGACACAGACACAGACAGACAGACAGACAGACAGACAGACAGACAGACACACACACACACACACCTTTGGCCCTGTCTAGACACACTTCTCTATGGGCGTGCACATCACACACACACACACACACACACACACACATACAGTGTTCATCTTTCTTGTTAAAGGGGAACTTCCATCGTTATTTTTATTCATATTTCTGTGTCGCCACTATGGTTGAATGCATTGTGCGTCATTTCTCTGAAAAAAAACTGCAAAATTATGTCCTAGATCTCTTGTTTGACGCTGTTTTCTGTAAGCTATAACAGGTCTAGTGTTTGAACGACTGGCTTTTCCGGGGTGCCTCCTGAATATCCATGATGTGTCAATAAGTCACTTCTGATTGGGCAAATTCGCTGTCTTTTGCTCACCTAGCTTCTGTCCACCAATCCTTTGGGATGTGGGCTTGCCATACAAGGCTCTGGGCGGGGCTTACGACCTAGTGACGTAGATAGGTTTAGCATGCTCTGATCCGCTCGTTTTGGTTAGCTCGACCCTTCAATGACTAGTAAAACCATGAGGGTTGAATTTCACGTCTTGGAATGCTGCGTGCATATACTGCTTGTTGTGACCCACCACATTGTAAATAGAGCTACTAAAAGTGTTTTTTGACGGAAGGACCCCTTTAAGTATATTTGGAAGAATGAAATATGCTCAACACTTTCAGTATGGCTCTGTGACTGTGTGTTATAAAGCAACACCTACTAAGAAGCACATACTGTATGTTGCCAGGTCACCACAGATCATCAGATTCTGAAAACAGTATCCATCATGTGTTTTATAAGGCTGAGAAACATAGTCGCTGGTCCCTTTGTCAAGACCTCACTATCTAACATATGGGGTTACATAGGGCTGATCCCACTTCAGTAACCACATCTCCCCGTCTCCCTACCTCCCTATTTTTCTTTTCCCTCTCTCTCTCTTTCGTACCTCAGCATATGCTGAAGCAGCTGGAGGCCCAGAAGAGGCAGCAGGAGCTCATTCTGAAGAGGAGGACAGAGGAGGTGAGACTTGTGGTGTAATTCCACTATGGGGTAAAACCCTGCTGTTTAGGGAAAAGCCTCAGACTTTTTTCTGTTTCGATGACTGAGAGTGAAACGGGGCCGTGGCCCAGATGTAGGGTATGCAACAATGAAACTGGAAGAATTTAAAAACTGTCAGAAAGCAGTTGTTTGCCGTTGCCTAGCAACATTTTTCCTTGTATTTACAGAGGAAATCGATTCATATTTTTTTTAAACTTTGTTCATGAACCATGGATGATACACTAACAAAGGTCTGAATGAATACATTACTTCATTAAGTACTTTAATAAATACATTACTTCATTACTTTCCTTACTTTTGCCATGTAGGTTGTGCTGCTGTTGCTAAAAAGATTGTTTGGAACGTTCTACCATTGCTAGCTAATTTCTCTGGTGCTCTACCAAATGGAAATAGAAGACTGGGGTGAGTGACTGGGGTGTTAAAGACCAGGGTAAAAAGCCTGAGTGTGGCCCCAGTCCTACATGGAAATGTGCCACAGCATCCTTCCCCATATACCTAGCCTAGAGGAAGCTGACTGGCAAATATTTATCTATTGCAAGATGACAAAAACTCAAAGCATAATGTTCTGAATTCACAGTCAGCTTTTGTATACAGCAGTTTCTGTATTCATTAGTCTCCAGGTATGCTGGTCTACTACGGATATGCCACTCGTCCAGTAAGCCCATGACGAAGCATGTAAAACATACTCTGGATTCAGCGGTGTTGATCTGAACAATCCAAAACGTCTGAACCATCTGAGCATCAATTGAGCAACCAACTGAACAACACCGACTGAACAACCAACATCTCAAACACCAGCGATTTATACTGTTAAGACTCCTCCTAGAACCTTAGTGTAAATTAACTGGGCTTATGATATTAATCAGATCTGGAGACCTTGTCATTGTGTATGATGATTACGTTTTTGTGACCCATTGTTAATGCCAGTTCTCAGTGGCCTCCCCCCACAACCAATACTACAACTGATTGGACAGTTTTCTCACACCTAACCTACTTCTGACTCCAGCTATTTGGGCACTGCAGCTATTTGGGTGTGGACCGTCTCTTTTTTTGACAATGATAAGATTACTATTAGCAGTCAACCATGGTCACCATGGCCATGGTCACCTCTTAGCAGTCACAGTGGCTGTTTTTTTATCATGAGTTTCAGGCAGGGCACCTATAATTCCTTGTAGTCCCCACTTTGAATCCTGTGGACTACACATAGCATGCCATTAATTTTCTTGAATAATATTTCACCTCACCACAAGGTGGCCAGTGGTGGTGCGGTCTGCCCTAAGGTCGCCCTCTCTGTGGTCATTAGATGGTCTTTTTCTGCAATTTTGACTAGCACCTCGCCACACTGGATTTCGCTCAACATTCATGGTAACTTACTGGGTTCTGCAATTTGGAACTATAATGACATCATCTCTCTGGGGTTTGTAGAGAGGCTTTTGAGAACTAACACAATCAAGGAGACATGCTAATCCAATCAGAACATAAAAGGTAATCTGACAGGAAGGCCTCTACATCTAACTTTTAAACTAGATAGCATATTAAAAAACCATGAATATTCTTCCATTCAATGCCCTAACTGTGCGTTTAGACCGGCATCTACTAAAGCGAAAAAGCAGCTAAAGATGCCCAGTCAACAACGCTCTCGGTAGCTCATGTCACTTATTTCAGTCATGACATGAAATGTCAGAATGTCTAATGGATGTCAGTAAATCTACACATTCCAACTGGTTTAGCAGAACCGTGTCATGGGTCATAACCATGAAGTTAACTAGATTTCAACTTCTCGCTCTGGACTCCCAACATTAGCTTCGCTAAAGGCCTTATCGCTCTGATCGCCAAATTCGCTGTTTTCCCATAGAGAAAGAATAACTTCTGCCACTGTGGTAGCTCTAGTCTTTCTTGGTCTGAACGCACAGTAAACACCTACAGTATAGTAGCCTTATGTCCAGTGCCACAGCATCACTCCAAGCAGTTTATCTATTGCCTGCAATCAACTGCTGTTGCAGTGGAGGAGGCTAAGTGTTAACACACTGATAACAAAGGACTGTGTGCTAAGCTGAGCAAGGCAGTAAGGCAACAGAGGTACAGGGCAGCTGTGGTCTAATAGTTAGAGAGTTGGTCTTGGGATTGCAGGGTTACAGGTTCGAGTCTTGTACCAGTAGTTAAAAATGTGGGTGGGGGAGTGAATAACCAGTGCTCTCCTGTACCTTTATCCATGGCTGAGGTCCCCTTAAACAAGGCATCTAACCCAACATTGCTTCCTATATCTTAATACACTGCAAGTTACTCTGGATAGAAATGTCAGTTAAATGCAATGCAAAGTAAAGGTATGGAGAATGTAGCTTAGCTTAGCCCACAGTACTTCATATTGCAGTAGCTTAGCTGTCCGAATGCACACTCATTTCACAATGTGAAAGGCTAAACCAACTGCTTTAAATTTGATGCACTGTAAGAGTAATGTGAGCTCAGGTGTACCGTGTGTTCCGATCTGTGTCAGGTGACCGCTTTGAGGCGGCAG
The DNA here is from genome assembly GCA_030347295.1 of Setipinna tenuifilis. NCBI lineage: Eukaryota > Metazoa > Chordata > Actinopteri > Clupeiformes > Engraulidae > Setipinna > Setipinna tenuifilis. The sequence continues at coordinate 10,678,287 of CM059274.1, forward strand.
GTGAGGCCTGCCTCAGGTAAAGTGAGCCGCAGGGTGAGCCTACCAGAGCATCAGGACGCCCCTCACCGCCCCACCTCCCTCGCCACCCCCACGAGACATCACACACCTGGGGCCGCGCCTGCCAACGGAACCAGGTACACACACCTACACTGAGCTGGAGTTCAGTTACACCTCATTGTTTAAGTGATTGACGCTGTATACGTGACAGCCCTTTACCCTTTACTACTAATGGAGCTACTTCCCTGAAATATGTATGTGTTTATAGTGTATACACTCAGATATATACATACACACTGCTAAAAAACGAAGGGAAACCTTTTGAATTATTAACTTTGATTATCGGTGTTATTTTGACTTCGGCCTTAAAAGGATAGATTTTTTTTAATTGATTTTTTTTTGGTTTGCAGCAAATTACGAGACACGACATTAATTGTAAGTGCATGTGTGTTTAATGTGTATTTAAATATGTGCGTGTGTGTATGTGTATCATGTGCGTGTGTGTTCCCACATAGGCGCTACCCTGTGCGAAGGGGCGGAGTCTTCTCCACCAAGATGGCGCGGGCCAAGTGGCAGTCACTCGAGCGGCGCATCATTGACATCATCATGCAGCGCATGACCATTTCAAACATGGAGACGGACATGAACCGCCTGCTCAAGGTACACACACATACACACACACACACACACACACACACACACACACACACACACACACACACACACGTACACATTTTATAATGGATACAGACATGAACAGTCTAAACAAAGTACTTACTCACAGACACGTATGCTTTACACATTTTGTGTGGACACCATAGATTATTCTGATCTGAATCAGATTTCATTAAATAACACACATCACATTAATATATGTAGCAGCAAACCACATTGTTTTTTTACTGTGTCTGTGTATTACAGTCTTCCTATTACAATATGCATATACATACGGTAGTAGGAATACATTGTATGTACATCCTTTATGTGCTGTCAGTGATTGCCCTCCTCTCATTGTGACATCACAGCAAAGGGAGGAGCTTACGCGGCGTCGTGAGAAGGTGTCCAAGAAGCGAGAGAAGATCGCCACAGAGGGCACGGACGCCGACCGCACGCTGACCTCGTTCAGCGAGGAGCTGGAGTCGCTCACCGCCAACATCGACTACATCAACGACAGCATTGCAGAGTGCCAGGCCAACATCATGCAGATGGAGGAGGCCAAGGTCTGAGAGAGAGTGTGTGTGTGCATGGGTGTGCGTGGGTGTGTGTGAGGGTGTGTGAGGGTGTGTGTGAGTGTGTGTGTGCCAGGCCAACATCATGCAGATGGAGGAGGCCAAGGTCTGAGAGAGTGTGTGTGTGTGTGTGTGTGTATGTGTGTATACATCTGTATGTGTATACGTGTGTGTGTGTGTGTACATGTGTGTGTGTATACATGTGTGTGTCTGGGCCTTTGAAGAATACACAAGCCACCATTTAGACAACCCACAGTAAGGTACATATTTTTTATCACAATATGTATGTTTTCAGGTAGGTAAAAAGATACAAGATAAAAGAGTGTGCCTAAACTTTGTGGCTTACAGACTATTTTACTGTCCCTGTTACATCAATTACATACAGTATAACAAAGTGTGTAACACTATGTAACATTATGTACACTGTACCTTAGGGTTAGGGTTAGTGTTAGGTATGTACAGTGTAAGTACATAATATTACATGTTGTTACATGTAGATACAATAAAAAAGGGACGTAAAATGAAGTGTTACCTCATTGTGAATGCACATGAGGTAGTGCAAGAGTCAATGTGGTGAATGTAACATGACCAATACATGTAACTGATGTCCTCTCCCATGCAGGAGGAGGGCGACACTGTGGATGTGTCTGCGGTGATCAGCTCGTGTACGCTGACTGAAGCTCGCCTGCTGCTGGATCACCTCCTGTCCATGGCTATCAATAAGGTACCCAACACACACACACACACACACACACACGCACACACACACACACACACACACACACACACACACACCAAGGATGTAAATCGGCACCAGCCAACAGCCAAATACAGGTCAAATGTTTAAGTGGCTGGTGAATTTTGGACACAACACAATCATTTACTATTGAGTGGCTGGTGAACTGTAGCATTTATTTGTTAGTGGCTGGTAAAAGTTCACATTTTGCAAAGTTAAGACCATATACATACACATATACACACAGACACCACACACACTCTCTCTCTCTCTCTCATATATATATATATATATATATATATATATATAAATGACACACACGTACATATTTTTGTACCACTGACCTAGTGTAAATGTGAGATTAAATAGATTTGGTCTTGTGTATGTGTTTTATCATGCTTCAAATATCTTGCCATTGGTTATTGTGCATGCAGTAGGATGCCACTAAAAATGATGACAACTACCGACTCTTAATGTTTGTTAAACTGTGATATGCTGTCTTAATGAACATTTATTGGCCAATTGGAATATAGGTTCTAACATGCTATCCCCACACCACACACACTACAAACAAACCACCCACACACACACTGCAAACACACCACACCCACCCAACCACACACACACACACACACACACTACAAACACACCACATCCAACCGCACACAAACACCCCCAGGGTCTGCAAGCGGCACAGAAGGAGTCCCAGATCAAGGTGATGGAGGGGCGTCTGAAGCAGACGGAGATCACCAGCGCCACCCAAAACCAGCTGCTCTTCCACATGCTCAAGGAGAAGGCGGAGCTCAACCCGGAGCTGGACGCCCTATTGGGCAACGCCCTACAGGGTACATAACCAATCAGAATGCTGTCAGAGGTTTCATCAGCCAGGCCGAGCAATTAGAGCTGTCATAGACATTGTCAACAATTGAAATTGGTCACAGAGTCCCATCCAGCCAACCCCACCAAGTAGGACTTCCAATAGAGTACTAACCAGCCAATCAGAGTGCATCAATCCCACCAGTCAGCCAATCACAATGTCCCTCTCTTCCATATTCAGCCATTCACAGACATTCTTGCAGTCTCAGGGTTATTTAGGTTTGTTACATGTTTCAGTCTCCTGACTAGTCAATCAAAGCCTTTGGGACTAGCAAAATGTCACCCTCCTGTCACAACCAAACCTGGCCCATGTAACTGACATCAACTGGGAACAACATTAGTCACAAGAGCAACACACACAAGAGTAACACACACACATACACATACGGTCACACAAACACACCCACAGGTACACAAAATCTTCACACATAAAACCAAATGTCACCATATCCATTTGTCCATTCAAGCCAATCCTTTCTTTTGATTTTTTTTTTCTTTTTGCTCTTTTCTTCCTCTGTGACCTTGAATTCTAAAACAGAACTAGGTAACGTGCCGTCAGGTGAGTAGCGGACGCTGATTCTAGAATCTTCCCCCGCGGCATTCTCATTCCCATTCCGAGTGCATGCGTCTCCATAGTAACAGGGTTTCTGTCGGTCCTGCCAATGGAACCTGCCCAACTCTGCAT
>CM059274.1:10684309-10686809 GCA_030347295.1 Setipinna tenuifilis
TAGAGGACATAAACAAGCTACATATATACAACGGAAAACAGAGTAAGCAAAAGCTTAAAGTTAGTGCAACCAGGGTACAGGACAGTGTTGGTGAGTGGAGGTTAGTTTTGTTAGGAAGGGAAGTACTCTCAGAAAAGAAGGGTCTTCACAAGCTTTTTCAAGGTAAAGATTGATGACAACTGGTAGCTTGTTCCACCATTGTGAGGCAACAATGCAGAACAGTTTAGACTGAGATCGTCTTGTGTCAGGAGAGGGCAAGGACAGGCGGTTTGCATCACAGAAACACACAGACAAATTAAAAAAAAAAGATGTTATCTTTCTAATGATGCCATCTCTGAGTCTTAAACTATGTGGGAACTATGCTGCTTACAATTGTAGCATGCTATTGACAAAACTCACAACATAGGGGAGTGATTACTAAATTGTTAAAATTTCAAACATTAGTCCACTAATGACCCAGCAGGTAGACAAATATTGCTGAAATTCACCGGTAGGAACAGATTTCCCATTACCAGTTATCACACTGAGGCTTGAATGGCTGTCATGAGTACAAGTGTCTGACCTTTGCAAGGGCTTAAGTCACCAAAGTACAGCAGCCGTTGGAACATGGCTTGTTAGCGCTGGAGAGGATTACCATGACAACCAGTGAAGGAATGGCGGTGGCTAATTAGAGTCTGTGTTTCTTTTTTTTTTTTTTTTCATGTGCAGATCGGGAGCCAGGTCTCCCACGGCAACCGAGCGACGGGCTCTGGAACGCTCGCCGTTGGCACGGAGACGCATGCTGGAGAGAGGGCAGGCATCCATGGAGAAAGCCAAGCCGCCCGAGAGCCGAACGTAAGACACAACTGTACAGCAGACAGGGAGTGTGTGTGTGTGTGTGTGTGTGTGTGTGTGTGTGTGTGTGTGTGTGTGTGTGTGTGTGTGTGTGTGTGTGAAAGAGAGAGAGAAAGAAAGAGAGTGTGAGTGTGTGTGAGGGAGAGAGAGAGAACCTGTACAGTAAGGAAGTGTGTGTGTGTTTGAGTGTGTGTGTGTGTGTGTGTGTGTGTGTGTGAGTGAGTGTGTGTGTCTGGGAGACAAAGGAGAGAAAACAACTTGCTGGTGTTGTTTTAAAAAGACTCTGTTGACCATATTGAGACACACTGCTAGAACAGGAGGTGAAGGCAGCCTAGCATAGTGTCCCTGTGGCTACTCTGTCCTCAAGGGCTCTTCTGTCCATCCGTAATATTAATGTCTATGCTGCTCACAGACAGTCTGGATTGTGTTCCCTCTGACCTCTGTGTGTGTGTGTGTGTGTGTGTGTGTGTGTGTGTGTGTGTGTGTGTGTGTGTGTGTGTGTGTGTGCGCGCGCCCTCTGTCCTGAAGGTCTTGTGTGTGTGTTCTCTTTGTCCAAAATGGGTTGTGTGTCTGTGTGTGTCCCCTCTCTGAAGTAGTCTTTCTTGAATGTGTTACAACTGTCCTTAAGTGTGAATCTGTACGTGTGTGTGTTTTGTTGTAGGCTAGATGACTCGGCTGTTTTAGAGTTACAAAGGTATCACTTTATCTTTCACACGTTCCCTTTTCCTCTCCGTTCCACTCCTCTCGCCCTTTCCTCTTTTTTGCTTTTTCCCCTCCTTTTCTTTTCCCCTTTTCCTGGCCCCTTGGCTTTCTTTTCCTCTTCTCTCTTCTTCCCTCCCTACCTTTTTTGCTTTCTGTCCCTCCTCTCCATTCCCCTTTTTCTTTCCCTCTTTCGTCGCTCCTCTTTGTCTCCTTTCTCCTTCATTCCTTTTTGTCTCTTTTTTTCTCCTCTCTCTCCCCTTTGCTGTCTTCCGTCTCCTCTTTTCTGTTTTCATCTCCCCTTATCTGTCCTTTTCCTTTTCTCCTGCGCCTCATGTCTCTTCTTTTCCTGCCTTGGGCCTGAATGCCGAAATGGGTGCATGCCATCATTCAACTACACACATGCACACACAAGCAAACTCACACACACACACACACACACACACACACACACACACACACACGTACGCACACGCACACGCACACACACACGCGCGCACACACACACACACACACATGCGTGCACACATACAATGGAGCATCTCAGCTGAAGTGCATGCTGAAATGCATGCTTAATGAATTGCTTGCCTGGCTAGTTGAATGAAATGAGAAATAAATAGTATGTAAGCCCCTAGAAAACAGAAATGTTATTCAGTGAGGGTTATGGTAGAAAGCACCACCTTATAGGCAGTGGTCCAATCACTTAGTGTTTTATAGCCACACAGCTGCTCAGTAATGAAGGAAAGCACATCACTAATGCCCTGGAGCAGTGTCTTTTTTATGTGGGTGACAATATGCTGTCACGTTGTTATTACTGCTAATGTACATATACTGTATGTAAAGTGGAACTTTTTATGTGGTTTTTGTACATGTTGCTGTCAAAGTAACAAAAACCTGAAGTAAATATAACTGCAAATGTGTGAGATGCACAAAAGCTATGTATCTCATTTATGTACAATAAAAACAA
>CM059274.1:10691809-10744309 GCA_030347295.1 Setipinna tenuifilis
CTGAAGGACCAAGTGGCGCTCTCTCAAACACCAGTCTGCAGCTCTTGCTGTGAGGAATTAGCAGGGCTAGACAGAGTTTGGCAGACCTCACACAACTGAGATTCTGTGCCGTTTTCATTTAGACACATACTGTACCATTTGCTGCATAGTGATGTCATACCTGGTTGCTAAGGGTCCAATATGCATTTGCCGCACGATGCGAAGTAGACAAAAAAAAAAAAAAAAGATAATTGCAGAGAGGGATTACAAGGGAGGGGTCTTTTGGGTTTATTTAATTCAATTAACTTTATTTTTCTATTTGGAAATTAATGCGTGGAGAAGCTGCGCGTACACACACACACACACACACACACACACACACACACACACACACACACACACAAGCAACCTTTTTACGTGGTCTTAGACACTGTGACCTTCAACAGTCATTTACAGGCCAGACAGCTAGCTTTTGCTGGTTCAGACGCTGCTAAATGAATAGTACAAGCTTAAGCATCTCCTTGTATCTTTCTCTACTAAAAGATATGAAGATAATATATTTCAGCATCGCATATAATATCCAACAGAAAGAAATAAAACAAGATAAGATGCTTATTCAGCTAACTACTGAAGTAAATACACAACAGGTGTTATTAGCATACTCAAATTACATAAAAACATAAACCCAACATGTGGTAGACAGAACACCTTCACATCCCACACCAGCACCTGGTCATTAGAGATATCTGGCAGCGCAGAGGAATTTAATTTTAATTTTTGTTTTCTTTATCTTTATATCACACCCCATTAAAGTACAGCAAATAAACATACGATGCTAAAACATTTCTTGATATCAGACCCTTCCAAAAGATGGAAACGAAGCACTTGTAGGCCTCTCCATACATGATATATAAGCAACTCTTCCTGTTACACTGTACTCAAGTTAATAAAAATAGGCTTAAGCAGTGCAGCATATGAGTCTAGGGCAAAGGAAAGACAATCCAAAAATGCTCAGGCAGCCCTGCATAGTGCTTTGTGGTACCCTGAAACAATAATAAATATAAATAAATATTATAATGTAATAAACAGTTAAGCGTCGTACCTCTCACTGAATGAAATAAACAGACGATGCTTAAGCAACTCTTCATGTACTCTGACGTAAATAGACAATACAAGCTCAAGCAGCATGTCAAACTGTACTGAAAGACAGACTTTAAAAATGTTTAGACAACCCTGCATAGTACACCATGCCAGAGCAAATTAACAATAAAACAGCAAAAATGATAGCATCTTATCGCCATCATCAAGTGAAATAAGCAAGGAAAATATGCATTGGCTGTTAATAATACCACATTCTACTGTAAAAAATAAACTGAAGATCCTAAAGCGTTTCTTCATAACAGACTGAACCCAACTGAAGTACATGTATAAGCAGCTGGATCATATCTTGCTGATAGACATTAACTATCCTTTATGAAGCTGATCATATCACACTATACTGGAGGTCTGTTGCAGACACCAGCAGTCATGGGGAGAGACCAGGGGGGTGTTAAAAAAAAAAAAAGCAAATACACTAAACATGCTCAAACAGTTCTCCAGTCGCTTCGCGAAGACTGCGTTTACAGACACATAAGCACATACACACTGTGTGCTGTGCTGTGCTGTATTGTGGTGTGCCGTGTAATCACAATGACAAATGTGAATCACTTTAAGCAGACTGAAATGATGGCTAACACTTCTAGACACAAAACTAAGCGTTACCGTTTACACTGAACTGCTAACTAAGGAACAATTAAATGAAAACATTTCAAGGAATTGTGTTCTATGGGCAGAGGTGTAGCAACACAGGCAACTGTTTGGGGTCCCCAGACAACCTTAAAACTACAGCGGTGGCAATGCGGTTTTTTAATGAAAGTGGTGGCTTTTTGCCCAGGGCCCCAGTTGCCTTTGTCTACACAGTCTGCTGAAGTTAAACACACCTCTGGTCCTGTGCTGGGCCAGCTCTGTATAGGAGTCGGCTGCTGACCGTGCAACCCCACACACACACACACACACACACACACACACACACACACACACACACATACACAAGGCTAAGGCTAAACTCACTCTGGCTGTCTGACCCAAAGCTGCTATGAGACTGTCTCCCTCTCTGCACCACTGTGTGTGTGTGTGTGTGTGTGTGTGTGTGTGTGTGTGTGTGTGTGTGTGTGTGTGTGTGTGTGTGTGTGTGTCACTGCCACTGCCCAGGAGCCTTTCACATACACACTCTGATACACACACATTTGTCTGCCCCTGCTGTCATCTCCTGCTGTTCCTGTCTGGGTCCTCTGTCTGCCGCCCCCCCAGTCGCTCTCTCACACACACACATACACACACACACACACACACAGGCTCCTGTCCGACCATGTAGAGGCTAAGCCAGCACCTCCACACACTCGTCGTGAAGGTCAGAGTGTACGCATATACACACTGAAATCTTCCCTCTCTAAAGAAAAGACTGAATTTGCAATGATTTGACCCTTTACAGTAGGTCGTCAGATAAACGAGAAAGTCGAACAAGCCGCAACCAATCAGAGCGAAGATGGAAAATATGGGCAAAGACGATGTCACTTTAGTAATTACACATATCAGACGCTGTCATCTAAATAGTCCTCTTAAAAGTTTTTTTTTGTTTTTTAAGTTAGTGTCCTCTTTGCTAATTCACTGCCTTGTGTGGCTTTAAAGGCATGAGAACAGATGTGGCTATTGGACTATGGCATGTGTTTCTCTAGCTTAATCCTGCCCCGTGCTGCTTAGGGCTGAAATATACTTGCTGCTAAGTGTGCTGGAAGTTTATCTACTGTATGCATCATGGCTGCCATGCGCATTCTGTGGTCATTTGGTGCATAGGCTGCTCACATCGATGCATGGTAACGTGACACTATGGACATTATCACTAGTGCCACTCGTTAAAACTAACACAGTGACCATGCAATACTGGCTTTTTACGATTTCCGCGTCTGTTTGTTGATGTCTGGAGACCGCCGGTATCATGGGTTTTGGCCTCACAGGTTACAGCAAATATGTACACAGACGCAGCACGTTGTGTACGTGTACATTAGGTCACATCATGTATATTCTAGCCTTCGGAGGGACTACACTGGAATGATGCTTCAGGGCTCTGGTGGGCCTCATGCAGTAGAAGTCCACCTGCTGTGGCATTATGACGTGACATGAGGCAGAGATGGAGATCATCTCAGACTCATGGAGTGGCCTTTTCTCTCTTTCTTTCTCTCTTCTTTCTCTTCCTCCTGTTTGATGTTTTCTTCTCTCTGTCTGTCTTCCCCTCTCTCTCTCTCTCTCTCTCTCTCACTCAGTCAGTCTCCAAATTCTCTGCCATTGGTAATCAGATATTAATAGCTCAACTGGACTAATGAAAATAACTCAATATGCAACAATATTCAAGCCGTTACATGTATGTGTGTGTGTGTGTGTATATATGTGTGTAGCTCTGTGCTTTGTGTGTGGGGGATGTGTAAATGAGTGTGTGATATTGTGTGTTGACCGTTTTCTTTGAACAGGACTGAACTGTTTGAAAGTTTTCTATCTGGTTTGGTCAAAAATTGCTGTAAATAAATCTTGATGTTTGTTTTGTTTTTGTTTGTTTTTTTCTTGTACAGCTAAGGAAATTCCAGTAGGTTCTTTCAATGTCAGATGCAGGTTGAAATAAAGAATCATCTGTCGAAAGTTTGCTATGTGAACAGTATGTTCTTACAGCCCATCTCACACATGTTCAACGACACAACCAAAAAAGTACTCAGACTTCCCCACGTATTGATCATGTTGGTATAGCACTAAGGATAGAATAAAATAAAACTTAACCTTCTAATAAAATCAGTTAAATTAATTTTGAACTGCACACATCCATCTATCTACAGTCTCTTAATTAAAATATACCCATTTTCTGATTCAAATTGTTTGCATGTTGTCACAAAGCAGCTAAACTAATCACATCACTGGGCTTCTTAGTCTAAGAATAAAAGGAACAGCGGTAGTGCCCATGTAAGCCCACTAGAGGGAGTCAGACACTAATGCTTACTGCTTAGTGCTGACACAAATGTGTTTTGGCCTGGCTGACAGCCCTGTGTATCAGTGCAGAGTTGTATTAACACAACACAGTACATGCATGCAGAGGTTTTATTCGGATTTTCCCAACAGGTTGGGACATTTGTATGGAGTTTAAATGTTCAGTTTGGCTTTAGGCAGCACAGGAACACCTTGGAGAAGGCCGAGTGTTTCCTAGGCTTCGATGAAGAATCATCCTTAGGAGACAGAGAGGTTGAGGTGCCCTCGGATTGGTCTGCTAACAGAGGGCAAATTCCACAAATCAGTATTATTATTACAATTATTCATTTATGTTGTGGCTTGATGAATATCAAGGCAAAGTCCATCTACGGCTGAATGTATGAGAAGATGATGAATGAAACTTGCTTGTGTTTTGATTCTCCTGTACAGGGCCCACTTTCGTTTTGCCTGATATGCGTCTCTGTAGAATAACATAACATTTACAAAGGTATGTTGGGGAAAACAGGCATTCTATGATAACATTAAATATAAACAAATATTATGGCGTCTTGAGAATTTATTTTTTTTAAACCAATATTACTTTAAATAAACAATGTTAATTAAGACATTTACCTTCATATTCAGCCACAATTTTGAAAGCTTCCAAGGTCATGAAGTCTTCAGGGTCTCTGCATCATTTGGGTCACTTGTGTTCAGTAGTTTTTTAGCTGGTCTGCAGCTGGTAGGTGGTGCCTGCTGCTTGGTAAAGTTGGGCTCAAAAACATCACCTGGATGAACACCCTGCACCCTGCACTTCATTGCCGTTCAACTTTGAAGGATTAAAGTAAGGCTGAAGCAGACGCCGCATTTCGCTTTCAGCAAAGGCATACATTGTTTCCAAGGAAGCATCAATTTTCATTTCTAGTTTGTTATGTGTCTCATGTTTGTTTTGCCTTTTGTTAAGCACAGAATCTGATGAGCTTTTCCCATCAATTAAGGCAATGACTTCAGGACCCTTGTTGCTATCTACGAGAAAACTCTTAATTAGATCCGTGAGTTCTTTGGACAACTTCTCAGCACCTGGCAGTGCATCATATATCTCAGGGCTGATGAGTGATTGTGAGGGAGATGGTGTGCATGGTTCAGACCCTGAAAAGCATTCATCTGGTTGGACATTAGCCCCCTCCAGATTATTAGCTGCAATTCTTTTAAATTGCTGCACAAAATATGGTTTAAGCAAATTTCCAATTTCGCTTTCAGCAAACTCGTAAACCATTTTGAATGAATCATCATTCTTCATTTCTCTTTGGTCTTTTGTCCCATGTTTGCTGTTGCTATCTGAGAGAAAACTCTTGGTCAGATCAGTGAGCTCCTTGGAAAATTTCTCAGCACCTGGCAGTGCATCATATATCTCAGAGCTGAGCAATCGTGAGGGAGATGGTGGGCATGGTTTAGAACCTGCAAAGCAGTCATCTGGTTGGACATTAACCCCCTCCAGATTGGCAGCAGCAAGATGAGTTAACTGCTGCAGAAAATGAGGTGAAACCCCCCGATCAGATCTGTGAGATTTGTTAGAGCACTGCATAGCTGAGAGGATGGTCCTCATTCTGTATTTTGCCTCCCTTGCCAAAGCACAGATTAATTTAAAGGTGGACCTCTCTGAGCCCTGTGTCTCGTCAGGAGTCACCAACAGGAGATTTTTTAAAACACAATCCTGGACATCCCTGGCTGTCTGTTCCATTGCAGCTTCCAGTGCCTCAGGGAATGAGGTTTCTGACCCGTAGTTTGGCTGGATTGAAGGAAACCTTCAGGAACATGTAAAGACAAAAGAACAAATAAATACATCACTCAGTAATTACCTGAGTTTCTTTAAAAAGGTGTCTTTTGATGAGACTGAGACTGATCAGCTGGACTGAAATATTCAATAGATATAGTATATATAGTGATATGAATAGATTGTAATATGTATGAATTCTCTTCTGTGTGTTAGCTTCTATTTTAGTGTGATCATAAGAGAAAGGAACGAGGAAGCTTCTTTACACTGGGGAGATGCGTGAAGTGCTCGGGGATGTGCCAGCAGATTTGGTCTCCTGCAGCATGCGTATATATGCTGGAACAATGACCTTCATGGTCCTCAGAGTCACAATCTTCACAACTGGCATGCATACTTCCAAAAACTGCTCTTTCGTCATCTGACAACAACATCAATAAAGTAAAACATCTCCAGCAATGTAAACACCTAAGGTACCCCTTGTCCAGTTTTACCTTGTACCCACAATACTGACACCACATTATGATGACATCACAGTGTGGCAGTGTACACTATCCTTGCCACCTTTGTCTAATTAGCTACTCAACCATAGAATGTTATTGTATATCTATACTGTTAGTTACAGAAGTTTGAGTCATTATATTATATTATATTATATTATATTATATTAGGTTCAAACTGATTATCTTATGCATTTGTATGTCTTTCTATTTAAAATAGCCAATATGAAATAGGCATTCATAACAGCCTCAAAGCAGATGGATTTACTAGAACACTGTTAACATTCTGTTCCAAATATTCTAAGCCATTGTTATGCTGCACCACACCTGCAGTCCACACACAGCTTGTTTGTCTTCAAATTACTTCACTTGAAATCTTAATTATGAGCAGTACAACAAAAGTGTGAGGGTCATGAAGTCTCAGAGTGTGTGTAGATAGAAGATTTTCAGAGAATCGCACAGTGAATCACACTCGACATTTGGAAAAATTACTCTGTTCTCACCACTGCGGGTCATATGGAATATATACAGTAGCCTATATACATACAGTAGTCACTTAGAAAAACGTGGGGTTACGTATGTAACCTTGGTTCTCTGAATAGAGTAACGGGTCGCCAAGACCTATGGGATACTTCACTTCACGATGTGATGTACTGAGATGTTTATATCAAAGAAATAAGCGTCACGTCAGCCACGCCCCCCCGCTCCCTTGGGAGCTGGCCCTTAAGTGGGCAAGTGACGCGACATACTGCCTTTACTTCACTCGAACGCCTATATGCCACCTGGTCACATGAGCAACGTGGAAGCTTGGCGACCCGTTACTCTATTCAGAGAACCAAGGTTACATACATAACCCCACGTTCTCTTTCATGACGTAACAGGTCGCCAAGACCTATGGGAAGGCAATAGCAGAGATGTTGCGAATGTGATCGCGAGGCAGTACCAACCTTAGTCTGTAGTTTCCAATCCAACTGTAACAAGGCCAAGCAGCTGCACAGCTTACTAACCTGTAAAATAAGTAACAGTAACGCGACAAGGTGCAACAGCACCAACAAGTCAAGAACTATATACACTTAGTAGACACCTTCAAGTGTCTGGGTTCACTGAACGTGCAGTATCCAGTACTACAGACCCAAAAGGTTGTTCAGACACCACATCAAGTCTGTAGTACTTCATGAACGTTGTGGGCGTAGCCCACCTAGCAGCCTCACAAATGCTGCCGAGGCTGACCCCTCGAAACATGGCCCATGAAGTGGACACACCTCGAGTGGAATGGGCCTTTACCCCACAGGGGGGAAACATGTTGGCCCTCTCGTAAGCCCTTGAAATTGTATCAACGATCCACTGGGCCAAGCGTTGTTTAGACAGGGGTTTCCCTTTAATGTCAGCTCTGTGGCAGACAAAAAGTTGCTCCGTTTCCCGAAAGCTATGCGTTGCCGCAATGTAGGCTTTCAGCGCCCTAACCGGACAAAGTGTATGAAGACGGCGTGCCTCATCCGAAGAATGCGGTGGAGGGTAAAAAGCTGAGACAGTTAGAGGCTGCACTGCATGGGATGATGGAATCACCTTAGGAAGGAAGAAAGTGTTCGGTCGAAGTACCGCTTTGGATCCGTCCTGTGAAGTTATAAGGCACGATGGGTTTGTGCTGAGTGCATGCAGCTCCCCAACTCTCTTCGCTGCCCAGCAGCCATAAGGCCATGTAAGAACTCCAAGACAGCTGAAAATGAACAGGAAGATAAAGACTCTGCCCGCCAAGTGCACCAGTCATGAAAAACATTCCACTTGTACTAGTACAGGGTCTGCGTGGATGGAGCCCTAGCTGCCTGTATGACTTCCATAACACTGGAGGATAGCCCTGCTGCTAACAGCCTGACACATTCAAGGGCCATGCCCACAGCTGTAGACGACCTGGATTGGGGTGCCAAAGCCTGTTGTCTGCCTGAGACAAAAGGTCGGCCTGCCGGGGCAGCTCGAGCGGCTGCCCTGTCAACAACTGCATTAGCGCCGCAAACCAGTGACTCTGAGGCCAGTTGGGTGCTATTAGGAGGACCTTCGCCCTCTCATGGCGGATTTTGTTCAGGACCTGGGGAAGCAGCTCTATTGGGGGAAATGCATACAGGAGACCAATTGGCCATCTGTGTGCGAACGCGTCGACCCCGAGTGACCCCGGTAGACCCTTTATTGAGAACCACATACGACAGTGGTGTGCGGCCTGCGATGCGAATAGATCGGCGACCCAGGTAGGTACATAGCTCAGAGGGATGCCAGGTTGCCATGTGCCCAGATGAGGAGCTCCCTGGCAACCTGATGCAGGGTCAAGGACCTCAATCCCCCCTGCCGATTCACCTGTGCCACCACTGTTGTGTTGTCGGTGCGTAGAAGGACGTGCTTGCCCCTCAAGATTGGAAGGAAGTGCTGCAGTGCTAGATGGGCTGCTTTCAGCTCTAGCACGTTTATGTGGGCTGTCGCCCATGGTGGGGTCCATACACCGTGGACTCCCTGCATCCGTTGTCAAGGTCACCCTGTGGTGAACCATCCCCAAAGGCACTCCGGCCATGTTGCGCAAAGCCCTGCGCCACCACTGTATTGACTTTCAGCAGCTCGCAGTGACCGATATCTGTTTGTTTCTGTCCTTTTTGGGACAAAACTGGTACCTGAGGTACCAGCGTTGAATTAGCCTCATGTGCAGCAGCCTCAAAGGAACGACGTGGGCTGCGGCAGCCATGAGGCCGATGAGCCTCTGACACTCCAGTGCTGTGACTCGTCTTCTCAGCTTGAAAAGTGACAACGTTTTCGATATTGACGCCACTCGCTCCTGGGAGAGTTTCGCTTTCTTTGAGGGGGAATCCAATATTATGCCCAGGAACTGAGTGGACTGACTGGGGACCAAACGGCTCTTTTCCCCATTTACTGTCAAGTCTAGGCTTGTCAGATGATCCACGACCATCTTTGTGTGCCTCAAGGCCATTTCTTTGGATACAGTGCATATGAGCCAATCGTCCAGGTAATGTCGTGGAAAGTCTCCGTCGCTAGCAGCCTGCCAGCCTGCTGACTCTTTGTTGGTGTTACTTTCTATCAATTAAACTATTCACTTGTTGAACTAAAAAAAATAACTGAGTCTGACCGCTCCCATTGAGGCAAGTTGTTGACCAGAACTTTATTCACAACAGACTGCAGAGTAGAAACAATGCATTGTCTGAGTGAACCTGTTGCTGTCAGTCGCCGAGCCAAAGGATTGATCAATCGGAGAGTTGTTGGTTGGATGCGTCTCGGAAGATGTCCCCAGCAAGTCTCAGCTTAACCGTCCCGGGCTCTGGCCTTTTATTTTGTTTGAGCCTAAGTTCCTTATTCCACTGCAGATGGCTCTCAGCCAATTGTACTAAGTTCCTCTTTTCTGTGCAGATGGGTCTTAGCCAATCAGCGTCGCCCACGCCATTTCATATTGGTGGTTTTCCACCCATCCTAATCCTATGCATGTATGTATGACCTAAAGGCATATGTGTGTGCATATGTGTGTGTGTATTTGTTCCTAGCTGTGCTGTAGTTATAACTTGTTTGTCCCACCATATGGCAGAAGCCCTATACTTTTGTGTACATATGTGCATACAGAAAACACATGAACAGTTTATCTGGAAATGGTTTGTTTTCACTCCTTTGTCTGAAAGTGGTTTGTTTTTCATTCCTTTTCTAAGTAAGACATGTTCATCTCTGCCTTAGATCTGCTCTTCAGCTGTGCACTTCCCCTTTTGCTGTTGCCTTGTGCATCTTGGGCCCCTTGGTGTGCGTGTGTGTGTGCAAGCAACTTCTTAGTGACATGCCAGTTCTATGTTACTTTAACTTGTGTTTTGTGTTGGCCTCTACTTCATTACTTTTTATCCCAACTATTTTACTACAGTAATTTAAAACTCGAACTCCCGGCCGCCATACACTTGGTAAAAGTGCGTGGGGCCAGAGAAAGGCTAAATGGAAGAACCCGGAACTGGAACACTTTGTCGTCGAATGCAAATCGGAGATACTGCCGGTGGCTTGGGAGAATGGGGACGTGGAAGTAGGCGTCTTTGAGATCTATCGTCGTGAACCAGTCGTCTGGTTGCACTGACTGAAGAATGGTTTTGAGCGTAAGCATTTTGAAGGGGAGGGCCGAAAGATACTGATTTAAACGCCTCAAGTCCAGGATTGGGCGCACACAATTCTTTTTGGTAGAAGGCAAGAATAGCGGCAGAATTCCCCAGTCTAGCCGCAGAGGACGCACTGTCATGTGTTCTGCGCAGCAGACGGTCAGAGGCCCTGCAACGTTTGTTGGGCAGCTCTGGGTCAGAGTTATGCCGCAGTGAGGTTGGCAAAACCAAGGCTGCAAAAGCTGAATCCATGCGTGGAAAGTGACCAAAGCCATTTTCGTCAGCTCCATGAACTGAGGATAGGCGAGTGCAAAGGGCGGGCATAGCTGGAGAGCGGTCGTTAGGTTTGTCCCATGTGCGCTGAAGTTCACGCACATAGTCATCAAACAGCGGAAGGCGGCCGTCTGTTCTAGAGGTGTTGAACTCATCAAACCTATAAGAACTACCAGGCTGAGCTGGAGGACGCTGTATATTGAGGTGTTTACATGCACGGTCGAAAATGTCCGTAAGAGAGATTTTATCGACATTTTTCTCACTCTCTGAAGTGAGAGCCACAGAAGCCACTGAATGATCAGGTTCTGAATCGTATGAATGTGAGGCCCTGGTGGACAACACATCTGCATCGTCAACCTCCACGCTCTCCGTCTCCACAGTGGACTGCTGGGGTGCAGTAGGAAGCCTGGCAAGAATGTGGCCAAGCGCAGCCTCAATGGTTGACATTCTTTCATCCAAAGCCTTAATGTCTCTGCGCCTATGTTTAGACTTGTGCTCTGGAGAACGAGAGCACTGGCGTTTCTTAAAAGGCCCATCAACCTCTGATTGCCTAGCACTGTCAGCCGTGGAAGCGTGGGCCGAATCGTCCTCAGAGTCAGATGCTCCCCCTAGCATACGCTTAAGCCTAGATTTAAGCGCTCTAGGACTGAATTTCTTGCAGTGTACACAAGTGCCGTCGTTCTGCATAGCCTGTTGTGCATGATCCAAACCCAAGCAATCCACGCAGAGCGTGTGTTCATCAGAAGCAGGGAGCTGTCTACCACACTCTTGACAAGGATGAAAAGACATGGCTCGGAGAATGCAAAGATGCGTTGGAGAAACGTGGTGCGCTTCGAAGGGCCAACGTTTGTGTCCCGAGGTCTGCACCGAGTGCTTCTTTGTCGGAGCAGTGCCTCGTAGCCCGCCAAAAACTGTCCGGGGTCAGAAGCCTCGACAAGTCAAGTAAGGACGTGTCGAATTTTTAGATCAAGCTGAGATCGTAGGAATGCACCGTATGTCAGACACAACTTACTCCAAGCTCAGGAGTTGAGTTGCAGACTGGTCAGTGTCAAAGTCAAGATGGGACTCGCACACCACGGGCAAAACGCGGGGCAACGTTAGCAATTCAAGCTGAGAGAAGCTAACGTTTGTGTTAATAGCAGTTGCCACACAGTAAAATAGAAGAAAAACTATGCTAAACAAACCCGACAAATCGACGGAACGGGCAAGACAACTATTCACTAAGCACAAGAGGTGCACAAGTGAAAAAAGAAGGAAAAACAAGGGTAGATATTACCTTAGGGTATCCAAGTTGTAGTCCAAAATTTTACCTGAGCCGTACATCAGAAGTGAGAGTGAAGAAGAGGCAGTATGTCGCGTCACTTGCCCACTTAAGGGCCAGCTCCCAAGGGAGCGGGGGGCGTGGCTGACGTGACGCTTATTTCTTTGATAATTCTTTGATAATTTGTGATCAAAAATCATTGCGTGTTTCATTCGCGCCGACAATGAGGGACGATTGTAACAAATGGCACCTTGCGTTCAAAGTTAAAAATGAACGTGATTTCTTATCAGATGTGTTAAATTACACCAGTAACTAATAGAATACACTTGTATGTTGATGATCATATGGCAAAATAAGTCTAATTTGCTGCACTGTCTTTGAAAACAACCGTTAAGTAAAAAGTGTTTCATTCGTCACGGCTCTCCCCTACAATACCGCACAATAGACAAAATACCAAGGAACAGCTTTTAGCTCAATGTAATAGAAACTGCTATAATTAAGAAATCAAAGGATTAACCTGGGACTCTAAATAAAACTGCCAACGACCTTTTTAACAAGTCCGTATGTTCATCATTACACAACTGTCATTAAAACTGGAACTTTTTAAATGCCTATATCTCTTAAATCATTGAGCTACAAGTTTAACTATCCTTCTGACTCACCAACAACTTATACGAGTGTCCAAGGGGTCAGATGTTTAAATGTCTAACAACAATACAACAGTAAGGTTGCAGATGCCTTGGGAAAGCTCTATGCTTTTACCACCATGATGAAATATTCTTGTACAAAGCTGTAGTACTGAACAGAGGTGGAAAGTAACGAATTACATTTACTCACGTTACTGTAACTGAGTAGTTTTTATGAGTGCTTTGTAATTTTCTAAGTAGTTTTTGAAATAGGTAATTTTACTTTTACTCGAGTACATTTAAAGCCAAGTATTTTACTTCGCTACATTGGAAGCCGCCCACGTTACTGAGTAAAACAATATTAGGCTCGTTCGTGTAGCACACCGGTCTGTCTACGGCTGTCTAACTTCGGCTACATGCGTCAGCAAGAACTCCGCCTCGCAGCATGGGCGGGTGTTTAAAAGGCGGCGGTCAAGTCGGACACAAGTCTTTTGTTTACACCACCTGATCTTCGTAGTAGATGGCGGAGAAGTCATGTGCTGTGCGTGAGGGACAAGAAGGGGGCGGGCGGTTGTAGTAGGGTGCATTGAGACTTCAAGTCAAGTCGAGTCGTTTTTTTAATAGCACATTTAAACAAAACAACAGAGATGTCCCAAAGTGCTGCACAACACAAGGATGAAAAATAACACGGCAAAACCATAACCCAAAGATCATTAATAGGTATAGCCTACTGACACAAAGCAATACAATAAAAACGAGATTAACAAATACATAAATAAATAAAAGATTGAGCTTGACAGCATCAGATACACGCCCCAGAACAAGCTAAAAAGAGAGAGAAAAGATATGTCTTCAAACTGGACTAAAATAACGTACATATCAGATGAGAAGTTCCGTGACAGAGCGCTACACAACATCCGTGTCCAGACGTCAATGAACTTTAAACCAACCAGGGCAAAGTTGCGTCACCACGGAGGCGTTAGTTAGACGATTGTAGCCGCGGAAAAGCAACTGCAAGCGGCTGCACCTTTTGTCTACAGACGGCTACAGGCGGCTACATCACATGGGTTTTTTAGGTCATCTGACCTTGTGACGTTTTTGTGACAGCGCCACGCCTTTCTGGCAACTCTGACACAAAGTCTAACTAAAATGCAACATTTCCATCCCACAATGCATCGCTGACTACAGCCGGCTGCAGCCGTCTGTAGACGTCTACCCTTATCCAAACGCGCCTATTGATAGGGGGGGAACCCGGAACTGAAAGGAAATTGCAATGCGTGGGTTTGCGCGGGGCAATTCCATTGTTCCACACAATTTGGATGAAGGCGTTGGAACAAGATGGCTACTGCGGAGCATGTAGGATGGAGAACCAGAAGATGGTACATTACATTTTGGAGATGAAAGCCATAGAAACCCTTGGCCAAACCTCGAAGACCTATTCGCGTTTAAACGCAATAAAGGTAACAACATACCGTAATCATGCAATGTAACGTGTCTGCCCCACCGAACCGAGCTTTCAACGTAGGCCTACAACACATCAACATCCAATCTACGAAAGCATGTGGTGGTAAGTAGGCTACACATATGGGCCTATATGTTTTTTGATTGTTATATGGTAGGCCTATATATTGTTGTTTGGTTAACACCTTACGCTGTTAAGCACAATCTGGCTTCATGATATGAATTATTTTCCACCCTGATCACTAACGTTTCGAATGAAATATCCAGGACTACGGGAAATTAATCACCTCACGTTTAAAATTGGCTTTAGAGGACCATCAGAAATAATAAGAATGTAGGACTTTAGTTTAATTAATTTTCTTAATGCATGTTGGCTATAGTAGTTCATGGGTTATTGCCCGGACTAGCTTCGAGTGGACAGTGCTAGTCCATCAAAAGTAGGCTATGGATTGGTTGAGAATGCAAGCTTTGCATGTTCGCTAAATCTGACGTTAAACGAAATGGATGTTATGATGGTTTTAAATATTAGAGGGCGATCCTACATAACTACACTACACACATCACGGCAGTTAATTTTTAGAGAATTTACTGTTTTTTTCTGTGATATCCTAGTAGCCAAGAGATCACCACAAAATAACACAACTCCGAACAGCTCCAGATTCATTATCCCATATAACTTCAGCTTCTTCTAGAGAAATTAAATGGTAGTACTGTAACATTTAGTTTACCGCAGTTTATGCCTATTTACTGCAACTGTACTTACGTGCAGCAACATTATGAAAAAACCTGCATTTTTACTGTAGTGATTTTTTTTGGCAGGATTGCAACATTTTCGTGTCCGAAATTCTGCATAATGCAGTATGTTTGCAATGTTTTTGTGTCCAAAATGCTGACCAAATGCCGAAAACTGTAGTACTACTAGCCCTACAGCAAAAATGTAGGTTTTATGATAATTTTTTCAAGGGTGCGAGTGTTCTAGAATAGGCTTACATACAACTGTAGCTCTTAAATCTTAGATATTATTTTGAAATGTTATTCTGCCTAGTATCACCTTACTATTCTGTACCCTCTTCTATTGTGTACCTGTGTATTCACAGAGAAAGCATCCATCAAAGCTTGCTGATTTCAGTGCATGTACACGGAAGTCACAACAGGAGCAAGGAGGCAAAAGTAAGAGCAAGCTACTGTCGTCCAAAAATGAGTTATCAACAAAGTAGAGACAAAGCCAAGCCAAGTAGTGGTAAATGACAAAACCCTCGAAGGTTTATTGTAACGGATCCGGGAGCTTAATACAGCGTGCACCCAAGGCTGTGACCATACAAACTCCATCATATGGGGCACACCGCCCTCCTTATATACAAGTGTGACGCCTTTGTTTCGTGTGGCGGGAGATCCGGGAGATCTGGTTGGGGGTTGGGATACGCGGTGTCAATGGAAGCACGCCCCAACATACATGCATCTTTGATTTTTCTACTACACTACCAGGCAACCAGGCCAAACTTGCGGTTGGTGGTGCAGTCCATGTATCTCAAGGGACAGCTAACAGGCTCCTTATGAGGTTTATTTGCGAAGGTCACCACCCCTTCTCTTTGGTTGAACAGCCAGCATTTAAAGACTTCACAGCAGCACTGAATCCTCAATACAAAGTGCTCTCCAGACCCTCAGTTAAAAACGAAATTGCAGAAACTGCCTGTGAAGTGAAGGCCAAAATGATATCACACCTTAGCAATGTGAATTATGTTGCCACTACAACAGATTGTTGGTCTGCCCACCAGAAAAGCTACATAGGTGTGACATGCCACTGGAATGATAGGGAGACCTTCGAAAGTAAGTCGGCTGTGTTGGCATGCAAGAGGCTAAGAGGGTCACACACCTTTGAGGTGCTTGCCGGTGTGCTGGATGACATCCACTCTCCATCCAGAATATGGGGATAAGTGGTTAGAACCACCACAGATAGTGGCTCAAATTTTCTGAAGACCTTCTGTATTTTTGGTGAGCAGAGCCAAGACGGATGATGAAAATGCAGAGTCAGACCAGGACTGTTTGGAATTGGATGATGATGTTCAATTCCATGACACATTCAGCATCCTAGAGGAAGACAATGGCCTGGAGTATCAACTGCCAAAACATTAAAGATGTGCATGCCATCTACTTAACTTGGTTGCCACAGCTGATGCTGACATTGCAACAAATGAAGGATGCCATCAGGAGTGTGTGCGAAGAACTGAAACTGAAAATGTGAGTTTATTTTTACTTAATTTTTTTTTTATTAATTTGCATTTGTAACTTAACATTTGTCATAATTCACGATGATTAAACAGAGTGCTGATTATATAATATAATATAATACACATTTTCTGCAAAATCCAAATCCTTCTTTGTAAGAAACTTGTTAAGTTGTATGTGTTTTATTTCATCTTGTGTTTTGTTTTATTTATGTTGCATAGGTTGTCAGGCAGAAATGGCTTTCCTGGACGAGTTCTGCTGCGTTATGAGGTCAGAGGTAAAGGCCTTGAACATCCTCCAGTCAGAGAGCAACACGCACCTTTGGTGGCTGCTCCCAGTCATGTATGAATTAAAGTTCAAACTGAGAAGGCAGAAAGTGTCCACCAATATGCGTCTGCCACTCATCAAGGTGCTTCAGCAAGGTGTCCAGAAGCGTTTTGGAGAGATGATGGAGGACTGGGAACTTATTTCTGCAGCAATCATCCTTCCAAAATTTAAGACTGGCTGGACTGACAATGCTGAAATCATTGAAGCAGGTGTGATTTCATTATTTAATGTCAGTAATATATTTTAGTGTTGTTCATTTGTTAATTCTATGCATGCATAGTAATGCATAGTAATAACATTTAAATGTAGAATATGTCTGTTATCGGAACTTGTAGCTGTTTGTAGTACTATTTTAGAGCAAATAACATATAACTTAATTACTCAATGTTGTTTTTGCATTAAACAGGGTTTACTCTATGTCAGACATCACCTTGACCACATGGAGACAAAAGAGGAGCATGGTGGACAAGGATAACATCCATGTGATGAAGAGGATTTCTTCACCACCATGAAGGCCAGAAGGTCAGAGGGTTCAGGGGAGTTAAAGGGCTACCTTGCCTGTGCCTCGGAAAATATGGAACTTTGAACCTTTCCAAATATAAAACAACCGTCTCTGAAACTCAACACAGGCCTTCCAGCCTCAGCCACCTGTGACCGTCTTTTCAGTACTGCTGGTTTGTTGTTCACAGCAAAGAGAGCACGGAGTAGTGCTACAAACTTTGAAAATCAACTCCTGCTTAAACTGAACAAGAGCTTTGCAGGTCTAATGCTGTAGTATCCAGGAGGCCGAATAGTCTGTGGGGCATGGCACGTTGTTTTATTTCTTATCGGTTTGCAATATATGCAACATTTCCAGCATCTTCCAACACTGGTATTTTGATTTTGGTTTTAATTTTCTTTACAAGTAAGAGCACTATGCTACTGAGCTCAGTTATGAGCTGCAAGGTTGATTACGCACTTTATTTGGCTAAAAGTTGATTACTTTTCCCTTGTCCCCTTTTGTAAGTCGTTTGGATAACTGTAATGTTTGCCTGCACAGTTTTGGGCATCAATGACATGATGTAGAGACAAGTGGTCAACGTGATTGACGCCACTTCTTTGCCAGCCTAAACAAAACTACTTGAAACATTAGGTTTCATTAATGTTTTGCATCCTTTAACAGTGCTTAAGCATTCAAACTGAAATGATTGGCCCATCGGTAAAGCGAATATGCGTCTAAATATTGCTGTAATTTCTTCTTTCATTTGTGTTTCTGACCAATCAGATGTGAAGAATTTTTTTCCTATAAGGCCATTGTGGCCGGGAAAATACACGCAGCACAACAAATGTATGAAATTTCGGTTTATTCTGATAGTAATTAGATCATAAGAGTTTCCCACTGAGTTAAAACGAAAAGACAGGCAAAGAAGAATGTTATACAAAAAATAATAATAATTTCCTACACACTACACTTCTATCCAAACAATGGGCGGAAATCAAATTTAATCCGACTTTAACCCAAGTTAACCAGCTACGGTGCAAACAATACAGACTGGGAAATACGGCAGTGGCACAGCTGATGAAAGAAAGAAAACAACCCATTTACTATGTCATGCAACTTCATATTCGAATTAATTTGTAAAAAAACACACAGTTTCGGAACAAATGAACTGCAGCGATACTCACTTTTAACACACAACTAGCCTGCGCGTTTCACCTGCAGTCCTCCACTGCATCAGGCAAATCAAGCACCATCTATGGTTTACACATCAGCACATAAACTCATCTTTTACACATGAACTCATTAATCTTTTAACAGTCATATTTCATTCAAATTATCCACTTACACAGCCTATCCAAGAGCGATTTCAGGACTTTACTTGTTTACCCCAACTCACTGCTATTCGGCATGTTTTCCTTATTCAATCTTGCCCCTTCCTGATGACCTCAAGCGATGCGTCCGTTCTTAAAGGGACCAACACACTTATCACCTGGCTACACCATTTTGGGCCAATCTGGCCCCAAAATCCCCCCTGGTGATGCGCAAAGTCAACGCTGATGAAAACGGCAAGCACACCACATCTCTGGTATAATGCTTTGAGGCATGTCTTCTCCCAAAGCGAAACTGAGGCCTGAACCTGAAATCAGTGGATACACACAGAATCCTGTGCATTACAAGGAAGCAATATGTTTTTATTTCAAACAAACCAACTAACTGATGGCATCATCAACATCATGGGGTCTCCATGCTATTGATCTATTATTAGGTGGTCCAACAAAACTTTTTTCCTCAAAATTAGCTATTAAATCAATTATCTATTACATGAAAATACTGGTGTCGTGTAAGAGATACCTCCACACAGATTGAACAAGGTCAACAGACCTACGTCACGTGTAAGCATTCCTAAAAGCAAACCAGTTTACAAAGAATGAACATGTAGCTTATGAAGTCGCATGCAAGCGACTATACAGTAAACAAATAGGTAGCTAGGTTAGATGGACATAAAAGTATACGGTGCAGTATGCCATCCCCGTTGAGGTGGTGGGTGTGGCTGGCACAGGTGGGTTGTAGCTGGTTGGAGCCTAAAGAGACAACCAAAATATTAGCAATGTGTTAGTAATGTTTATACACCCAGCAGCCAAAAACGTATATAACTGGCAAAAGACAAAAGAAGGAAGAAACAAAGAGAGTTTTATGCTGTTTTAATGCATTCTTGGTACATTATTTACATTAAGTTGAATATCTTTGAGATGTCTGACTGAAGACAGAGACAGATTTCCACACTGTACACCCGGATAAGTTGAATTTACTTAAAAAATTTGAGGAAACCGGTTGCCTTAAAAAAATTAAGTAATGTGTAATCAAAATTTGAGTGAATTAAACTTAAATGCTTTATGGGAATGGAATCACTTTTTTAAGTACAACAGACTAAATGCCAAGTTGATTTAACTTAAAATCTTTAATTAAACCGATTGCTTTGTATAGTCATTAAATGTAATATGTTAAGTTCATTGCACCAAATTCTAAGCGCATTTAATTCAACATCAATAGGCATATTAATTTTAATTAACAAAACAGGAACAAACAAAATTTTGTTCCTTCTCTTTTATTTTGCTGTAGACGTTTAAACTTTAAACATTAAACATCTTAAGGCATATGGGAACATAAAAAGATGCTTCCAACCTTCCTCTTTATGTGATGTACCTGTGTAACATCACTTCTGATGCTTGAACAGTGCAAAAAGTAACATCACAACAAATGACATCAAAATATATGGATGAAAATTATAGTCCTCTGTTTAAATAAAAGATTCTTGAAGTTTGTAAAAAAAATTGGAGCAGAAAAAATAAAATAAAATAAAATAAAATACTGGTAAGATTTTTATAGACAGAAATACTTACTTTGAGAGGAAGTATCCAACAGTGAATTACCACACCAAAATAAAAGGCCTCTAAAGCAATGTCTACAACATCAGTGTCAGAGTCTTCCACAACAGCATGCTACACAAAAACTACAAATGACTTTGACAACATCACTTCTGATGCTTGAACAACTCCATTAAAGTAACATCACAACAAATGACATCAAAATATATATGGATGAACATAACATTATAGCCCTCTATCTAAAAAAAACATTCATATACCACTTCACAAAAATTGGAGCAGAAAAAAAAATCCATTCAGCAGTCAAATCCTGGGTTCACAATATTGAACATTTTTGAGAGAGAGAGAGAGGGGGGGGGGGGGAGACAGACAGAGAGAGAGAGAAGTGGCACAACTACTTGAAACACTTACACTTCAAGTTGATTTTTCAGTGTCTGAATTCTGGGTGCCAGCTCACGGATGCTGACTGCAGACAGGAACGATGACACTCGACCCCCCACTCCAATACCGCCCCACTGCGCCAGTCAATGCGGGGATTATGTCGTCGGAGCCATGGCAGGCCGAGGATGATGGGGGGGCCCCGGGGAGGGCAGCAGGTGGAACCGGACACGCTCCAGGTGGTTGCCCGAGAGCCGCAGTTCCAGGGGTTCGGTGACGTGAGACACTTGCCCCAGCAGATGGCCGTCCAGAGCCCGGGCCGGCACAGGGGATGGTAGGGCGGTCAACTGCACCCCCTGGTGGCGGGCAAAGGCAGCGTCCATGATGTTGGCGTCGGCCCCGGAGTCTATCAGGGCAGGCAGGGCGAGGGTTTGGGACGAGAGCCTCAGGGTGGTCTGCAGGAGAGGCTGGCCCGTTTTGGAGGCGCAGGTGGTGGCCGAGCTCAACCGGATGCCTCGTACTTCTGGTGAGCTCGCCCTTTTAACGGACAGCCAAGGGCTACATGTCCTTCGCCCCCACAGTAGAGGCACAGGCCCCCCAACAGGCGGCGCTGACGGTCTGCAGCTATGAGGGATGAGCGGCCCAGTTCCATGGGCTCCGGAGATCCAGACCTCCGGGCGGGGCCCGGGGGAGAGACGCCTCTACTGGCAGGTCGGGGGGCTGCAGGAGCGCCGCGGCCCCTTTCGCGGCGGCGGGCCTGTACCCGCCTATCTATGCAGTTCGTTAAGGCAATGGCATCATCCAAAGTGACGGGTGTGTCATGGGAAACCAGTTCATCTTTGATGTAGTCAGCCAGACTATGGAGGAAGACATCTACCAGGGCCTCGGCGTTCCAGGTGCTGTGATTGGCCAAAGTCCGAAAGTCAATAGCGTAGTCAGCCACTGAACGCCAGCCCTGGCGGATACTGAGGAGGTCCCGGGAGGCCTCCGAAGCGGCAGACCCCACCCCGAAGACCTTCCTCAGCTCTGCAGCGAAGCGAGCAAAGCTC
This sequence comes from Setipinna tenuifilis, assembly GCA_030347295.1. Taxonomy (NCBI): domain Eukaryota; kingdom Metazoa; phylum Chordata; class Actinopteri; order Clupeiformes; family Engraulidae; genus Setipinna; species Setipinna tenuifilis. The sequence goes on from CM059274.1 coordinate 10,713,192, forward strand.
GAGCACGCCAAGGTGCGTCGTTGGTACTCAGAAGTACCCCACAGACGAGCCCTCCCTGTCAGGAGGTTAATAGTGTAAGCGACCCGGGCGGCCTCGGTGGCAAAGTTCCGGGGCTGGAGGTCGAAGGTTAGTTGGCAGTTGGTGATAAAGGCCTCGACCTCCTCGGAACTGCCACCGAACCGCTCGGGGTCGCCGATCTTAGGCTCCGGACCGCTGTTCACTGGGGGAGGTGACGCCACAGAGGCGACTGGGGCAGCGGCAGCGCCCTGCTGGCGCAGCGCCTCGACCCCGGCGACCAGCTGGGTGGTGGCTCCGGACAGGGCGGCGACATCACCGGCGATCTGTCGGTGCATCCGGACGGATTCCTTCAACCAGTCCATGGCAGAGGGGAGAGGGGCCTCGGTCTGGGAGTCCGGATCCGTAGGCACATTACTCGGGTTCATTATGGTCAGTTCGTTCTGTCAAGGCCTAGGGCCTGGACCAGGAAACCAACAGAACAAGGGAGTCGGCCCCGAAGTGTAATGTGCCCACTGGATAGTTTTATTGAGGGTAGGGGGAAAAGGGAGTATTGTCCGGAGCCCCTGAGGGGACTTGATGAGGGTGGGTCGAGCGGGGCTCGAACCCACAATCCCAGGGGTGGTGTGCAGCAGCAGTGCTGTGCTGAGCTGGCAGTAGCGGAGGTAATCCGGAGACCAGAGGGGAGTCGGCACAGGAGGGCTGAGCGGGGATAGAACCCGCGACTCTGGGGGTGGCAGGTGGCAGCTCTACCGCCTGAGCCGGTGACGGCCGAGTCGTCGGGGCGAACCAGGATAGGGGCAGCAGGCGAAGCGTGGTCGGTGAGCCGGTCCGAGTCGAAGCCAGGGGAGGTCCGGAGGAGCACAGGGAAACTGGGAAAAGCACGAGCAGACAGAACGGGGAAAAAACACGAGCAAACACGAAAAACGAGACTGCACGAGAAAACAGAAAAACCCAGACAGGAAACTGAAAACTGGAGGAACAAAGCAAACACGAGCAGGAGACGGAGCCGAACAAGGAAAACTATGACAAGGCACGAACAAAGGCAGCAGGGAGACACAGGAGTCAGGATTCAAAACTTTCCGCGGAGAAACAAACCTAGGTGAAGAGACGAACTGACAGAGGAGAACTGAAACCAGAGGGTTTAAATAGCCGTGCCGTGCAGGTGACCGTGATAATAGAATGAGGGCTTAAATGAGGAAGTGCAGGTGAAGTGCGTTACACAAGACGCAGACACAGGTGAGGGGGATAATAGAATGAGTGCAGGGAAACAAGGAAACGAGTGCGAGATAGGATTTAATAATGAGGGCCGTGTCGGAGAAACAAGGAAACGAGTGCGTGATTAGTTATGATAATGAGGATAGTGTCGGGGAAAGCGGAGGAAAGCGTGATCAAGGCAGGGCTCACAGAGAATCGTGACACTTACACTTCAAGTTGATTTTTCAGTGTCTGAATTCTGGGTGCCAGCTCACTTTTACCCAGGTTGAACATTACCTGTTGGACAAAGTGAAAAGTGTTTTTTATGTAGTTTGGATAGTCCAGGTGTAGGGCGTAAATCAGCCCAAAAAGGACACAGAAGGCCTGAGGAAGGTTGGGCAGCTCGTCCATCACCACACTGCCTTCCAGGATGATTGCCACTTTGGACGGATTCAGTTGAGGACTTCCCTCATCAATGCAAAGGATTCCCACTGGAGTCTGACTGTACAAGTAACTGCTAGTTGCATCCTGACAAGAAATATTGACAAGTACAGGGACACAATCATACCAGTTAGATACTTAACATGAAAAGTAGAAGAAAATAGGTGAACTGAATGTAGTTATTGAAAGGACAACAAAGACTGGTCCTATCTGGATCTATGTGTTGCACGTATTGATTCCAAAACTGTGTTTGGTACCTTGGCAGCTAACTTTCAGTCCAGTCGCGTTGAATCTTTCATCTTTTTGAAGACTGCTCACAGGGACCTTTATATCACTATGCAATGAATATTACTGCCAGCACAGTTCCCCCAAGTAATTTAATTTAGGCACTCAAATGTTGGTTTCTAAGCTCAAACAAGGTGTTTGAGTGCAATTTTTTTAAATAACCAAGATGTAAAAAGAAACCCAAAACTAGTGTAAAGCGTTTGCCTAAATGCCAACTGGTGACATGTAAGGAGCATGACTGGGACTGAAAGTGTGTAAACTGTCTTGAGGTCTAGGTGTTTACTTCAAAATACTTAATGTGAACTGAGTGCTTTAGTTTAGTCATGCATTATTAATCAATAATGTAAATATTCAAATAGTTGTTCCAAAAACAGTCACAAATTCGTGTACGTACAGAGACAATCTTAAAAAAGGCAGAGGGATCATCTCCCAAGATGACTGATAGTCCCCGAAGACAAAGGCACCTGATGTCTGTTGGTTCCGTGGCCTGGAGAGTGCAAAGGATATAACACAGTTCACGAAGGATATTCAATTGTATCCCACCCTTACAAAATTGTTCAAACAAAAATGAGAGGACAGGACAGAAAATGAGAAGATGAGGCAGGAGATGAGAGAATTACATGAGAATAGAGAAGATGAAAGAGAGATCTAAGGACATGAGAGATAAAACAAGAGGAGAGTAAATAAATGAGATTTGAAAATACAAAAGGTAAGAGTCTGTCAGTACATAATTCGGGTTGCGCAGTGAATGGCACCAGCTCAATTGTCGGGATAATTTTGATAGTTGGCTTCTCTGGAAGTTCAGAGAGATCTGTGAGGTTGCACAATTCATTGTTAAACTCTGGATCTTGGTATTGTAAGGTAAAGCTATAGTTGGTTTGGAGAGTGCCTTTGAGCCAGCCAATCAAATCTTCGAGTGTGCCTGGTGGTGTTGTCATTGTCATCTTCCTTATATCTCCCTCAGAGACAATAACCCTCATAGTTAACTTCTGTGGCACAGCCATCTGGGGAGGAAATGATACAGGTATTTAGCAAATAACAAATCGTCTCAGTGTCACCATGAGGTCTCCTTGTACCTTGTACGCTGACTACGGAATGACATTTAACTCTGACAACTTGACCACACACATAGTGACTACATCATTACAGTGAAGTTGGTAAGATCGTTCACAGTACCATGCTGTCATCTTCTGACAAAGAAAGACAATGTCTGCATTAACGGCAACAATTTTCTTAATTTGAACAAATTCAGGGAGACCTGAACACGAGCCAGTAGTCAGCATCATGTCTACATGATACTTGATCCCATCAACACATACAGATGACGCATCAAGCACTGACCATGGTGTTGCAATTTTTTTAGCAAGAACTGTCTGAACATTCAAAGGCAAAGAGGCAAGCAAAACCGGGGTAACCTTTGTCATCTCAACTGATGGTCTGAACAATGAACTACAGTCAAGATGGTAACTGACTGTTTTCTGGTGTTTGGAAGCCAGTGTCATGGCAACATTCTTGAAGTTCTGAGCATTGCGGATTGCCCTTTTAAAGAACTTGTGTTTTCCTTCAAAACGCATTGTCCAGACCTCAGACAGGGGACCAAATTTGTTCTATATAGTGATGCTTTGGCCTTAAATGAACACCTGGAAATACTGACTGTAGCAAGTGCCTGTGCTCTGATATTTTACACTCCAGGAAATGTAGTGTCTCTTCAGTATGCCTTGGTGCCACAGCAAGCTCAGTGATGTCTTTGAGCAGCATGAGAATTTCCCAAGTGTCATCACCCTCAGGAACACAGTGACCAATAAGAAATGGAAGTAGGCTTATGAGACACCAATTCTCATGTGCATTTCCACCAATGGTCCCTTTGGAGGAAAATCCCCTTCCAATCATCTGAGGTCGGTCAGTTTTGTCCGTGTATGTGTATTTAAAATGCCTGATTGTCTGATTGAGCATATCTAGTGTGAAATGTAAAGGAGGCTTTGGAAGCGCCAGCTAAGTGTAATGTAATGTGTTAATGGCCCCGTTAGCTGAAATTCCAAAGGATGTGATTTATGCTGTAGTGGTCAACACATCTTCGTGCAATATTTAACTTGCATTTCCGCGTCTTTTCCCCCTCGACTTTAGCTCTGACGATGTGAGTATTACCGTTTCTACAAACATAAAAGACATTGGTGCTAGTAGCAAATCTCTACTGGCTGTCATTAGGTAGTTCGGTTAAGTTAGCTGTGACAAAATGATGTGATTTTCAAAACTCACTCATTGAGGTGGGCTGTGGTGGTAGGCCAATGGTGTTTGCTGTTGCTGCAGCAGCTGAAAAGCTATTAAGTGACGCTAAAGGATCTGCTGATGGTGTCGGCCAAGGCTGATGTAGACATGACGACTGACCGTCAGTGGAGTGTGTGGGCTTAGTGTTACTTGGTTGAAACCAAACGGGCAGGCAGGTAAGAGCTTTGCTTGAAGCCAATGTTACATTCCAAGTGAGCCCTCCCATGTCTGGCTGTAGTGATTGCAGGTCACAAAATCAGTGTTCATAAACAAAATGGTGCCCATGCTGAAAACCCGGACTAGGCTCTTCAAATAAAAGATCTTCACATGTTTTTTGTTCTTGTATATTGTTATATTATCATAATATTATAATACACGATTTCCCTTGATGAGGGTCTCCTCCCTGGTCATTTGACACTATAGTATTCCGTACTACAGTCTGATCTCCGGGAACTCTTACTTTGGTACATTTTGAATTTACATATTGGCTAAATATTTAGTTCCACACGAAACATTTAGGTGTAACATTTAGATTTAGATTTATATGTAACATTTATATTTATATTTAACATTTACATTTAACATTTAGATTTACATACAGTATAACATTTAGATTTAACATTTATATTTAGCTTTATGTTTAACATAACATTTGACATTTAACATTTATATTTAGCATTTGCATTTAACATTTATGATTTAGGCTATGTGTAGTATTTAATATTTATATTTAACTATATAACATTTCTTTAAGTTGATAAATATTGCTTTAAATGTGCAAAAAAGTAACTGAAAAAATTCACACCTGTATTTGACGCACAATGACACACTTTACAAACGGCACCACACACACACACACACACACACACACACACACACACACACACAGTTTTTGTAGCACTTTTAGTGTTTGAGTACAATGTGTATCAGTGCAAAGTTGTAGTAACACAATACTTGCATGCAGAGGTTTTATTTGGATTTTCCCAACAATTTGAACAATCATCCTCGGGAGATAGAGGCGCTGAGGCGCCCTCAGGTTGGTCTGCTAACAAAGGGCAAATTCCACAAATCATTACTATTATTACAATTATTCATTTATTTTGTTGCTGATAGTAAGTCCATCCACTCCTGAATGCATGAGAAGATGATGAAGGAAACTTACTTGTGTCTTGATTCTCCTGTACTGGGCCCACTTTCATTTTGCCTGATATGCGTCTCTGTAGAATAACAGAACATTTACAAAAGGATGTTAGAGAAAACAGGCATTCTATGATAACATCAAATGTAAACCGGTGGTGCCTTGAGATAATTTCTTTTTATAAAACCAATATTACTTTAAATAAACAATGTTAAGACATTTACATTCATATTCAGCCACAATTTTGAAAGCTTCCAAGGTCGTGAAAGTGTTCAGGGTCTCTGGATCATTTTGATCACTTGTGTTCAGCAGTTTTTTAGCTGGTCTGCAGATGGTAGGTGGTGTCTGCTGCTTGGAATCTGGATGAACATCTGCACCCTGCACTTCATTGCCATTTGCCGTAAGGTTTTCAAGGAAGCATCATTCTTCATTTCTAGTTTGTCTTGTGTCTCATGTTTGTTTTGCCTTATGTTAAGCACAGAGTCTGATGAGCTTTTCCCATCAATTAAGGTAATGACTTCAGGACCCTTGTTGCTATCCACAAGAAAACTCTTGATCAGATCAGTGAGTTCTTTGGACAGCTTCTCAGCACCTGGCAGTGCATCATATATCTCAGAGCTCAGTGATTGTGAGGAAGATGTTGTGCATGGTTTAGAACCTGCAAAGCAGTCATCTGGTTGGACATTAGCCCCCTCCACATTGACAGCGGCAAGATGATTCAATTGCTGCACAAAATGAGGTGAAACCCCCTGACCAGATTCGTGAGATTTTTTAGAGAACGTGTCAGCACCTGGCAGTGCATCCTGTATCTTAGAGCTGCTGGGTGTTTGTGAGAGAGATGGAAGACCAAGAGTGTCTTCTGCAGCAGTGGACACGGTGTCTATCATTTTTAAAAGGACGTCTTTTACGTGCTGATCCTCTGGGTGTTCCTCCATGGTTTTAGTAACAATGGTCTTATCATCTGCTGTGCTATAAGCCACTTCAGAGGTCACACTCTCAGGAGTGAAAGCTGACGTTTTCTGAGCTGCCTGTGAAGCAAGGCACACGTCAATGCTCCTTTTGACCTCATGAATCATGCGCTCAGCTCCATGACGTGAGCACTGCGCAGCTGACTTTCCAAAGTCTCAGAGGATGGTCCTCATTCTGTATTTTGCCTCCCTTGCCACAGCACAGATTAACTTATAGGTGGACCTCTCTGAGCCCTGTGTCTCGTCAGGAGTCACCAACAGGAGATTTTTTAAAACACAATCCTGGACATCCTTGGCTGTCTGTTCCATTGCTGCCGCCCCATACACACATACACACTTGTGCACAAGACAGGCTGACAAATATGCAATTTCACTACATGTCCACTCTCAGGAAATCAATGTATGCAACAATAAAACTCCTTACATCCTTAATACAAAAATAAAATACGTTCACATTCAAAGTGGTTTCTTACCTTCTCTGCCCTTATCCATTTTTGCTTGATCTTGTTGAGATATCATTAATCAGATTCTCATGAAATCAAGTGTTAATTAAACTGAATGACAATAAACATCATGGGGATGAGTTGAGATACAACAACAAACTCACATGTGTCTCAGTGGAGCTCTTCACAAATGTACTTCTTATACTAGTCACATACAATGACATATGTTGGAGATGCTTATGCCATAAAGAGAAATTATGATGACATCACAGTGTGGCAGTGTATACTATCCTTGCCACCTTGACTAATAAGCTACTCAACCATAGAATGTTACTGTATATCTATACTGTTAGCTACAGAGGTTTGAGTCATTATATTATATTATATTATATTATTACCTCCGCCAAGGAGGTTATGTTTTCGACGGCTGTTACGTCCTCCCACCACTAGGGGCACCGCCATATTTTTGCTTATCAATTGCTGCGCTTCTGTGTTCTCGCCCAGGTGCAGCCCATGGATCCAGTTCCCGTTTTCCCATTTAAGCCAGGGTGGCAGACTGGCTCGCTCGCTCTCTCCTGGGCTCCACCTGTGTTTTGCCTATTGTTTGTTATCTCCCATTTTGACCTTATTTCCCCATTTGTCTTTATTTTCCCTTTACCATCTTTTTGTATATATTAGATCTTTAATTTGTAATAAAAACCCCTAGACCAACGAGCGCCCCTGACTGTTCTATCTGTCAGTGTTACAATTTTAACATCTGTTTGTAACAACGGCGTTGGTTTGTCTGTTTGTTTGTCTGTCTGTTTGTTTGTGATCAACATAACTCGAAAAGTTATGGATGGATTTTGATGAAATTTTCGGGATAGGTCAGAAGTGGGCTAACTTAGAATAGAACTGATTTGTTTTTGGTGGTGATCCGGATAACCATCTGGATCCAGGAATTTTTTATTCAGTCAAGTTACCAGTGTAGCATGGAATCTACAGAGACTTTTATTTTGAAAGGAGGGAATATAGGTTGGTACGGAAATGAGGCTCCTGTTGCGGGTCAAGGAGTTGTTGAGTTTTTGGTTAGAGGGTTCAGTGAAAGACAGAGGAGAGTTAGAGCGGTAGTGGTGAGCAGCCCAGTAGTTCATGTTGGCAGTGGAAATTAGATAAAGTACTTTCCTGCACCGAAGAGCCAACCAAGTTCGTGTGAGCATGAGTGAATGAACCCACTAGTTAACTATTACACCAGTAATAAAATGTTTTAACATGATTAATGTCTTAAATGACAATAAGGTGGAGACTTAAGCTGCCTTGGCGGAGAGTGCTTTTCTAGTATTATATTATATTAGGTACAAACTGATTATCTTATGCATTTGTATGTCTTTCTATTTAAAATAGCCAATATGAATTAGGCATTCATAACAGCCTCAAAGCAAATGGATTTACTAGAACACCGTTAACATTCTGTTCCAAATATTCTAAGCCATTGTTATGCTGCACCACAGGACCTGCAGTCCACACACAGCTTGTTTGTCTTCAAATTACTTCACTTGAAATCTTAATCATGAGCACTACAACATAAGTGTGAAGGTCATGAAGTGTCAGAGTATTTGTAGGGAGAAGATTTTCAGAGAATCACACGAGTCACACTTGACATATGGAAAATTTACTGTCTGTTCTCACCACTGTGGGACATATGGAATATATATAGTATATACATATAGACATACAGTAGTTACTTAGAAATACCATGCAACGCCCGCACAATAGACAAAATGCCAAAGAACAGTTTTTAGCTGTGTTCAATGTAATAGAAACAGCTATAACTAAGAAATTAGAGGATTAACCTGAAACTCTAAATAAAACGGCCCATGATCTTTTTAACAAGTCCGTATGTTCATTACACAATTGTCATGAAAACTGGGAGTTTTTAAATGCCCATATCTCTTAAATCATTGAGATGCAAGTTTAACTATCCTTCTGACTCTGTGACTAGAAAACTCACCAAAAGCTTCTATGAGTGTCCAGTTGATGGTGGAGTGATATGCATCCCAGTGGTGCTTACTGAAGGGGTCAGATGTTTTAAAATGTCTTTAAACCGCTGTGTTAATACAACCATACAACACTAAGGTTGCAGATGTTTTGGGAAAGCTCTATGCTTTTACCACCATGAGATATTCTTGTACAACGCACTGAAAAACCTTTTTATAGCCCACCAAAACAAATATATCAACGATTTATTACAGTTACCTGTCAAACGTGTGGAAATGCTGCCTTAAACTGCATAAATTCCAAGGCCACAGTGGCTAACTTCACGGAGTGATACCATTGTGGTTACATACCAGATGACAGCTGTATCTGTTAAGTGTTTCCAGCCACAGTCTAATTTGCCCTGCCATATCTAAATATCCAACGTGTGTCACGAAACGCAGGGACCAGGGAAACAAGACAGAACTGGAGAGAGGACCCAATTGTGTGGCGTAACCCCAAAGGCCTTTATTCAGGGATTCAGGGTACACAGTGACAGACAAACAGGACTGGACAGACAAGACATCTGGGTAACAGGAACAGAGTCAATCAGGGGAACAAGGACAAGGACTGGGACAGAGTCAGGATACCCAAAACTGGGCAGGCTCGGTGGTGCTCGCTTGAGCACGTAGGCACGGACAACGTGGGACTCGAACCCACGACTCTGGGGGTCAGAGTCGCATGCTCGGCGCATCTGGATCGAACCCACGACTCTGGGGGCCAGAGTAACATGCTCAGCACATCTGGGTTGTGTGGGGATTGAACCCACGACTCTGGGGACCAGAGTCTGGCGCTCTACCGTCAGAGCCGACAGTAGTCGAGTCGTGGCTGGCGAACTGGATCGGTAGCCGTGGCTGGAGACCGGAGCGTAGTCGGGGACGTGGTCCGTGTCGTAGCCATGGCAGAAGACTACGGCGTAGTCGGCGTACCGGTCCGGGTCGTAGCTGTGAAATCAGTCCAAACAGAACACGGAAAATACTGGAGGCAGGACTGACAAAACAGGACAGGAGACAAGGCACAGGCAGGACAAAATCCAGGGTACAAAAACACAACATGATACTGGCAAACACTGGGACTGGACTGGAAACTGAGAACAGGCAGGAGAACGGAAAACAAGGCTGATAAGAACAAGACGGGGTCAGGAGTCAGAATACTAGAAAGGAAAAATACACCGTGGGTAGCAAACGAACCGACAGGGAGGGAGTGAAAAACCAGGGTTTAAGTAGGGGAAACTAAACAAGAGTAAACGAGGCTTAACGAGGTAGTGCAGGTGAAACCGATTACAAGGGAACAAGGAGACATGGCAGGCAGGTGGGGCAAATCAACATGGAACAAGGAGACAAGACGCACAGGTGAGCGAGATTATCGTGGCAGTGCAGGGTGTAGGAAGAATAATTGAAACTAATAAGGTGATCAGGAGAAAACAAAGGAATAACACAGCACTGCCAGAAAAACCCCAACGGAACACCGTGACAACGTGAAAAAATGTATTCCCCATACCAACGCATACCAGCATATCAGGCAGTGTCTTTTGTTCGCATTACTTTTAATTACTTCAGTTAAATAAATAAAAAACAGGATTAATTTATTCAGGACTGCTTTGGTGTAGAAAAAAAATAACATGAACCTGCAGCATTGCCCTGCACGCCCTCGGAGGCTACTGCACACGCAAGCACGCACACACGGTGAAAGATGGTGCATCTGTGTGATGCTCTGAAACAGCTATAAATTAGTTACAAAATGACAAGATGTTGCCCATTACTGACTGCTACCGTGGGTTTAGAACTACCAATGAAATCTAGTTCGTTGTTCTTTATTTACCAAAAATCTGATTTCATAAACCACCGGCTTTGCCATTAGCTAGCATGTTTTCTGCTATATTTAGATTGTTAATTGGCTAGAGGGTTAAAGTGGTGACTTACAAAACTCCTCTCTTGAAACAAATAATAAAAACAGGATTTATGTACATGAGTTAAGTCAGAAAAAGCTTTATTCCAAGCAAGTGCAGGGGAGTTCATGCTGGCTGTGATATTATAACCAGGAAAAAAGCCTACCGGAAGTAACCATTAACCTAGGCCTAAGTCTAAACATTACAGTTTATACAAACATTACCCCAACAACACCAGACATGTATATTACCTTTTGCTGGAGAACAAGCAAGGTATTACGTCCTTAGAGATACCTTGATTCGATTTCCTCTAATATCAAACCAAGTTAGTATCACAGTCAGCCATATTTGTTGTTTATGTTCAACTTTCTTTGCCTGGAACACTTTTAGGTCAAACCTGGTACACTCCAAGTGGGATATATCTGACATTGCAGCTTTCTGGAATGCAGCATAAGTGTAAACAGTACAGTTTGTTTATACAAACATTACTCCTCCCTCCTCCCAGCACCATGGCCTCAGAAAATTCTGTGAGAAACACTGCTGTTTATGGTATGCCACACACAAACACACACACACACAAACACATTTCTAGCCCCAGGCTCAAGCAAAGGTCAGCGTTATCAGATGTGAAACTAACATGAATGAATGTGAATGGCAGCCATCCTAAAAGATGACAGTTACTATGAGTATGCCACCTGAACTAACAAGGAAGATGAGAAGCCTGACGGGGGAGTGATAATCTATTTACCTCTTCAAGCCATCTCTTCTTCACTCCTTCAGCCTATTTACCTCTTCATGCTGTCTTCAAATGCCATGGCTCACTGGTAGGAGGGCGCATCTGTAATTCAATGATCACTCGACCTCCGTAAGTGACAAGGTCTCGCCAAGATGCGGAGGGAGCGGGAAGATTTATATATGCATGCAAGTGTGTGTGTGTTTTTTGTGTGTGTGTGTGTAAAGCAGGCAGATTTATATGTGCATGTAAGAGTGTGTGGGTGTATTTGTGTGTGTGTGTGTGTGTGTGTGTTTGGATAGAGTGGGGAGATTTATAAAGGCTTTAGAGCCAGAGGCAGGGCTGCCCATAAAAGTGTCATGCGGAGCGTCTGAATGATGCCACAGATACGCATGAATAAAACACTGCAATGGAATTTTGTACAAGGACATAGAGGGAAATAGATATAAATGTGTGTATGTGCACACAAACACCTACACACACAGCTATTTGAGCTAGGGGTCTCCTACACACACAAAGTGAGTTTGTGTGAGTCTGTCTGTGTGTGTGTGTGTGTGTGTGTGTGCTTTTGAGGCCAACAATTTCATAACAATCATCAGGTGTTTAGTGTGAGGTGTTTAGTGTTAGGTGAGATACAAGCACACACATACACCCAAACACACACACACAAGCACAGGACATCAAGACTAGACACAACACAGATTACACACACACCAGCACAGAACACTCTTGACGAGACTAAACAACACACACACACACACACACACCAGTACAAATCATGAAGACCACACAAACACAGTTTTGTGGAAGAGAAATTCTCAATTCTCTCTCTCTGCAGACTTCACAGTAACCATTCAGTGGTTCAAAATACTACTCTTCCATCCCATCTTACAGGAACTCTTTCCCTCTCTCTCTCTCTCTCACACTCACTCACTCACTCACACACACACACACACCCACACACACAAGGTGACTCTGGTCTTACAGGAACTCACTTTCTCACACACACTTCATGGCTTCTGAGCAAACCTTGACTCATAACATCCTGATATTCATCTGCCTGGTGTGTGTGTGTGTGTTCATCTACCATGGTTAATGAACTCAACTGCACTCCAAAAAGATAACTCCATGATGTGCTATGCATATGGGCGTGTATATGCACGTATGTATGTGTGTGTGTGTGTACATGTGCACACATGTACGAGCATGTGTGTGTATATGTGTTTATGTCATTCGTTATGCTAAATAACTCAATTACAATTTAAAGAGATAACTCAATGAACTATGGCAAACTGTGCGTGTGTGTGTGTATGTGTATGTCTGTGTGTGTGTGTGCTTGCGTGTTTGATGTTCATGCGTCATGCTAAATAAACTTAACAACACTCCAAAGTGATAATTTTACAACAGGCTGACTAATTGTGACGCAATATCTTACACAGTTGGAGTCTGGTAGGTCCGATACCAGCACAAAGCCATACTGGTAAAATAGTTTCGTCAAGACAAAAATCTTAGGACAATTTTATGCTAATTTCTGTCATATTTGTGAGATACGGGTTTTTCTGAAGACGCAAGAATGTGAACACTGCTTGCAAGTGATGCTCTGTGCCTCTCCCCTTCTCTTAGCTGCGTACAGAGATAAGCGGTGAAATAGATCACACCTAGAGAAAAATAGACAGACAGACAGAGATAGATAATGACTTCATTAGGGGCAAAAAAGAGCGGAAAATGCTCTCGAAGTCTCCTAAGAATCATCATAAGTGTGCAAGTGTGTGTGTGTGTGTGTAAGACGTGACGACAAGCAACTGTTTATAATAGCCTCCTAAGAGTGATTGTGTGTGTGTATGTGTCTGTGCGTGTGTGTGTGTATGAGAGGCTCCTCAGAGGCGTCTTCTCCGTAATGCAATCAGGGATGTGTTTAATTACTCCCTCATGCTGGGAGACTCCAACACCCAGAGCAGCATACAAATAACACAACATGCAGAGGGGGAGATGGAGTGATAATGGTGGAAAGAGAGAGAGGGAGAGAGAGAAATAGGTGGAAAAGGAGAGGGGAGAGAGCAATAGAGAAAAAAGAAAGTGAGAAATTACAGTTGCACCACCTCTGCAGTGTAACTTCTTCTGTCCCAGTGAGAGAGTGTGAAAGTGTGTGTGTGTGTGTGTGTGTGTGTGAAGGAATGAGATAATAGTTTAAACTCCACTTCTGTGTAACTTTTCCTGCCGCAGTGGAAGTGTATAAGATTGAGAGATAGAGAGAGAGACAGACAAAGGGAGGGAAGGAAGAAAAGAGAAAGGCAGATGAATTAAGTGTAAGAGCAAGAAAGGGAGGGCTGGAAGGGAGGGAGGGAGAGAGAGATAGAGGGAGGGAAGAAAGATGAGGGGGGAAAAAAGATGATGAAAGTTTTTTTTTTACTTCTGCAGTGTAACTTTTCCTGTCCCAGTGAGAGTGTGTGAAAAAATAGAGGGATGAAAAAAGAAAGAAAGAGAGAGAGAGGGAGATAAACGTCTCAGCAGGTCTCCCTACTTCTGCAGTGTAACTTTTTCTGCCCCAGAAAGTGTAGCCTTGCTGATGCTGAAGTGACACTCGTCACAGCAGAAGGATCAGTGGGAGGAAGCTTTGCCCCTGGGGTGGTAAACACACTCACAAACACACTCACAGACATACACACACACACACACATAAACACACACATAGTGTCAAGCGCTGGTGTTCTGTCCTAGTTACCACGTCATCATCCCAATGCGTCTGCAACATCTCCTAAGGGGGTTTAGGAGAACACCACCCATTAGCGTTACACCTGGCACTGGCACACACACACACACACACACACACACACACACACACACAGGCTAAGGACAGCAGCAATGTACACGTCTGATGGACACACAAACACACACCTCTGACCTGCAGACACACGCACACACAGGTTTAATACACACTGATGCATAGATCAACAGCCCCTCACTTTTGGGGATGTGCATCCACTTTTCACTTTAAGTTTTTTTTTTTGCCAACTAAGCCAAAGCCCTAGCTAATCATCGCTGTTAAAACTCAATCTTTGGATGCAAAGTTTGAAGTATACATTATGAAATATAGATGCACTCAAAGCACTGTAAACCTGACTCTGTGCCAGTTTCCATCTCTGGAGAAAAGCCAACCGATTTTGTGGAGCGAAGTGAGAGACACACAACGTGGAAGCAAGCACACCATGTTAAATATTCATGGCTTAAACACCAGAGAAGCACCAACAAAACACTGAATTTAACAGTGTGAAAAAAAGTTTTGGCTTTCGGAGTTTTCACAGCTTTCCTGGTGTGTGTGTGTGTGTGAGAGTTAATTGTGTTTATCTGACACTGTCTTGCTATGGAACGGACATAAGAAATGGAAAGGGACAGAATTCTGATCTGCCCAGCCGGTCAACAACACTGGGTGTAATATGTGTATGGGATTTAATGATGCTTATATCAGATCCTCCAACTTGCTACTTTAACACATCCACATCCACATCCAAACACACACACACACACACACCTGAACATAGCCTACATCTCATCCCAAAGGGATAGAGACATGCCGTTAACACGATGGCAAATCTGACATAATGAGTGCAAGGTAGGTGTAGGTGTGTGTGTGTGTGTGTCAGCATTAAAGAGGCCCAGAGGACTCACCTACCTGGTCTGTGGCTCTTTCAGCATGGCTGGCATGGCTAGAAGGTTATCAGCAGGTCAACTGGAACAGCACCTGTCAGGAAAGGTCAGTTTCGCTGTTCTATTTTCTTGTCCATAGCTTGAGAGCACTTAAACACCAGCTTGCCTAAGTTCACAGTGCAGACACCATCTTGGAGTACAACTCTTCGAATGCAAAACTCTTTGCTTACTGTTGTTGTTGCTGTTAGAAAGTAGTCCGATACCCCACAGACAATCCATGTTCTCTACAACAACTTAATCCACAATTCAAAGTTAGTCTCAATTCACGCATGTTAAAATGTATAGTATCAGACCCTAAATCAGCTTGCGTGTGTATTCTACCTGTGGGTCAGTGTGGAGGTGACTTAATCAGAGACCGCGAAAAATGTCGGACAGTCCGCCATGAAATTTGCATTGTCCGCCTTAGGTCGCTGTTGTGGCGGACATGTTGTCCGGTATAGGCCTACAAGTCAATTTGGGAAGCGAGGCGAAATTTGCCATTCATTTCTATGGAGGCAGGCAAACACATGCGCGAAGTCGAGTGAAGCGAAGCGAGGTTCTAGGGGCGAATTTCGCCTGTGTGTGAGAGTGCCGCGTCCAATGAGATCAAAATGTAAAGATTCCAAACGATTCGATACGCCGCTGTGACCTAGCTGTCAGAATGGAACACTCGCTCAAATCGCCCCTACGAGTGTCAACTACGAGTTGTCAGTTGAGGGAAAAAAAACGCATATTGACACCCTGTTGGAACTGTAGGTTTTGTATTTTGTTCGGGCCTTTATGGAACGATTCCTTGCTTGGGCGAAGACGCGCCCTGAACCCACTCAACTTTCGACTTCTCCAGTGAGTACGTGCATCGAATCACCAGAGGCAGCGCCAAAAGCTAAAGTCGTGAGGAAATTCCAAGAGGCATGGCGTGTGGGCAGACCGTGGCTGCAATACGATGGCAAGCTAATGTTTTGTAACGTGTGCAGAAGTGACCCGGCTACGTACAATGCCCCAAATTTTAGCCATCTAACGAGGGGCAAGGCTAACTTTGTGAGGGGGTGTGATAACTTCCGAAAATCCACAGTGACCGATCATGAAAATAGCTCTGTGCACGTGAAGTTGGATACAGCAAAACGAGCTAAATCAGACGCAAACACGGAACGTCAAAGTGTGCCGCAATCTCAGGCTGCAAGAAGCCTGATGGCTTTAAAAGCACACCAGAGAGGGCGGCTCTCTATATTGTTCAGAAACGCCCATGGTGTAGCAAAAAATAACCATCCGATCAGTGATTATGTGTGGCTGCGAAAAATAAAGTCAAATTTTCTCTGTTGATCTAGGATGTACTACGACACTTGTCAAGGCTGTCTGACTGGCTACAGAAGACTGAAGTGACAATAGCGGATGTTCTGCCTCTGACTGGTGCCACGATGGATCTCTTGGACGATCTTAAGATGGGGTAAATATTTACTACCTAATAAAACAGCTCATTAAAAATATGCTGTTTTTAAATTAATATTTGTAACAATATGGCGAATCCTCCAAATAATGTTCATTACTTTATGCTCATTTTAGTTCATATGGAAGAAAACAAAAACTATATTTTGTCATGCAGCAACAGTGTGGAACTACAAAAGGTTCTTACTCACAAAGCACTAAATGGGCACAGCCTACGTGGTGCTACCCCCAAGATGGCATACAAGGAGCCATTTATCTCCAGCCTGTCAAACTGCATAAGGTCCCGCTTCGTTGACCTGGAGGAGCCACTGATGCTGGCCACGAAGATCGGGAGCCCGAGACTCTGGCCTAATGACTACAATGAAGGTTTTTTTTATATGATTATTAGGTTTTGTTATTATGATGGCTCTGCACTGTTGGTGACAGAAGAGTTGACACATGTTGGGTTGTCTTCGCATTTGTTGGATTTGCTTACTCACTTACTTACTGTGTTCAGTGTTAAATGTTGCCATGTTGGATTTTATTTTGGTCATATTCAGTTGTTTTTTAAATTTGTTATGTTGATGTTACGTTTCCTTTTGAATTATTTTTTTAAAGCCATTTTCTTCTTTCTTTCCACTTGTACACAATCTTCTTCCTGCAGAATTTGGGAAGGATGAGGTCTCACTGCTCGCTGGGCATTTCCAGCCAGAGTCCAAGAATCTACTACAGGAGTGGCAGACCCTCAAACGACTTGTTTACCGGAGGTGAGTCTAGTCAAGGAATCCATCCACCAAAGCCCATATGATCAATCCTAAACATGCACTGAGCCTGTACAATGTTGATTCTATATTAAAATCATACTTTTTCAACACCCATATATATTTTTCCGCGACTATATTACTCTACCTCTGAACAATTTACTATTCTTTGACATTGTGCAACTGTCATAATTGTATACTGCAGTTTTGGTTCTGAAGTCCAGACCAAATCGCCAGCGGAGCTCCAAGTGGCAGTGAAGGACCTGGTCAGCCCAGACATCAGAAGGCTCCTGGACCTCACACTGGCAGTGTGCCCTACCTCAGTTCAGAATGAAAGAGGCTTCAGCCAAATGAAGCTCATCAAAGGGGACAGGTAGGTTCATATCCTTATGACTTTCTGATAAATGGATTTTAGGATTGTTTTCCTCCTTATAATTATGTTTTCTTCCTTATATATTTTAAGGAGGCACAATCTCACAGGCGAATCCCTATCTGATTTGATGACAATCCAGGCAGATGCGGCCAACATCCTTCACTTCAATCCCAACCCATCGATTGACCGGTGGATGGTAAGAATTTATTACTCTTTGACTAGTTAACCCTTAACGTACTGAATTTCCTAAAGGCCTTATCTTCTCACATTGCAGAGAATTATTTTAAGACAACTGCTAATTGGATGTTTACTTTTATGAATGGTGTTATAAAATGCTGGCTTAGAGGGGTACAAAAGACCAGGACTAAATCATGATGGTGTTGACTCTTTACTTCACTCTCAGGGAATACCACTGAGGCTGGGGTTACAAAAAGTAAGACTGGGTGGTAGGCATGTAGAGGCACTATTGTTACATATAAGTTAAGTAGATAGGCCAAATGATGGCCATAACATTACTGACAATGTAAAAAAATAATAACTAGAATATACTTTATGGAATAATTTTTCTTGACCAGGTTACACCTTCTGGACGAAAGCGTTGGGTTAAGTACTGCCGAAAGAAGTTGTCGGCAGGCCACAGAGTGGAGGCAGATGATCTGGAGGAAGAGAAGAGAGAGGAAGAGGAGGAGGAGCAGAGAGAAGAGGAGCACGAGGTGGAGGATGTGGTGGAAGATATGGCCAGTGATGACGAAGATGGCTATATGAGCTTCGATGAGCAGACAGAGGAGGAGAATAGCCAGCTCTTGGAGCGCTATCGACAGTTTTTGTAGTTTTTTTTGTTGCCCTTTTCGCACATTTTAACACATTTAATGCATGGCCTATTTTATGAGCCATGTCCATGTTCTCTAAAATTGAGTCACAATTATTTGTAATTTGTATGAACACACTTTGACTTGCCGCGTTTCGCTGTTCATCCGCCGTTGGGTGTCTGACATAGGATCATTTTATGTCAGACATTTTGTCTGACATAGCCAAAAGTTTTTCGCGGTCTCTGCTTAATTACCAATTGGTCCCAGTGATGAGAGAGATGGTAGATATGGTGATCATCTACTTTACATCTCCATGCTGAGAAGAATTGATCAATGCACCTTTGAGCTATTTTAAAAAACTGGTTGATCATTGGTTCATCTAATGCTTCACACATTTTTCTTTGTTAAAGAAAGTCAAGAATTGCCTGGAGGCAATTTACCAATGCAGCACAGATAACCAATTGATAATGTAGGAAACATCAGAGAATTGTACATAGTCATCTGCATGGATGTACCAAAGCATTTGCAACTTGCTCAAAGAAACTGCCTTTTTGATGTGCACAAGTGACACAGTGATGTGAAGTTTTGGGTCCAAGAATGTGAACTTGTATGTAAAAGTATGTACAACGGTAAAAATCTCTCTGGTTTGTAGACAACACTGTGGCATTTCTTTAAAATGTGTCTATGCCCACATCAATCGTGTGTGTGTGTGTCTGTGTGTCATCAAGTGTGGCTGATTAGCATGATCACCTCAGAGGGTATTTTATTTTTGGATGAAACTTCATCCTCATCTTGTCTCACACAGCAGGGAGGCTCCAGTTCCAACTCCAAATCCTATTCCTGTCAATGTTTGTATGTGTGTGTGTGTGTGTGTGTGGTTGGGGGCTGTATATGATTTTTAACATGTTTGACTGTGTGTGTGCATGTGCCATGTGTATGCATGAAAGTATGGGGTGGGGGGAAGTATGTGTATCTGTTATTGTGAATATGTATATGTTTGTGGTTGGGGTCGAGGGGGTTGATTAATTGTGTTTACTGTGTATGTGTGTGTGTGTGTAGCTAGCTGCACGTCCCCTTGACAGGGAAAGACACTAAGAGAAGTTTGTGCCCTGTGTGTGTGTGTGAGAGAGAGAGAGAGCGCTAACCCAGTGATGCATAAAAGAGTCTCATATTGCAATGCCACGTTACATTGTAGTGCATAGTACTCTGCGATGGATATAACACCACATAATATGATATATCACACTGAATCCATCTATTTTGGGGGGTACATATCAGTTTCCTACACATTAATCTTTCCTTCCTTTCACTGCGTCTTAGTCTCTTCCTCTGATAAAAGCTGAGGGAAACAAGGGAAGGATGCAGGATGGGCAGCTCAAGGACACACCGACATCTACACTAGTCACACACACACACACAATCCTTTATGCCAAAATATGGTGCTCATTTCACTGGTTCCTCTAGTGCTAGATGCAGCTATAGCATGACTCTAGCATGGGTTTCATTTGAAGCACAAGTCTAATTTAACTGGTCCCTAATTGGAAAGATAAAAACAAAAATCAAAAGACAAATAATAAAAAAAGATGACATACAAAGATAATTAACAAGAAGGAAGAAAGATAATTAACAAGGAGGAAAATAATTAAGTACTGCTAACACAGGAATCGGGATGGAGGGGCTGAGATAACGAACATGTGTGTGTGGGTGCATGTATCTATGTATGTACTGTATGTGTGTAAGACTATAGCATACTGACAGGTTAATTACTTATCTGCCATGCTCAGGGCATTTGTGGCAAACATCCCAATTAACTAAGAAGGCTTGGAGCCCAGCGATGGCAGATGTCACAGAAGCCAATGCGCAAGATGAAGTCTTAGGCTATTACTGGCTGCCACCATAGCTTTATATAACACCTGTTATTGCTGAATGGTTGCCCAATGTAAATGTGTACATTTCATAGAACATTGATAATGTAAGAGTGTATGTATGCATGTGTCCATTCTTTCTTCTGATGCATTATTAGCGATGGTTGTTGAAGTGAGGTGAAGTTTTGAGGGCTAGTATACTGTAACTACTGTAAATGGAATAACATTTACATACTCTCTCTCTCTCTCTCTCTCTCTCTCTCTCTCACACACACACACACACACACACACACACTACCTGTTCCAGATAATGAAAAGTAACTTTCACACCTTAAGCCATTTGGCCTATAATAATAATTATATTAACAATGACTCTAAACTGTTCTTTTTGAGAGACGTCGGCCAAATGTTGTCTCATACTGTGTGTAAGAGAGGCTTATGGGCCAGTCAAAATGACAAAACACAACAGTTGACACAGTGAGTTACCAAAGCACTTTAAGCTTTGAGAGGACACACACACACACACACACACACCTGTGGCTGAGTGAAGCACTTTAAGCTTTAAGAGGACACACACACACACACACACACACACAAACACACACACCTGTGGCTGAGTGAAGCACTTTAAGCTGGGAAAGGTAAGATGCCTCCCCACGGTTGCTAAGCAAAATCTGCTCAGAAGCAAAAGAAATGTCAACAAGTAGTGAGAGACTGCTGCAGAAGAAGAGAAATATATAACAGTGGAGAAAGGAGATAAAATAAAAAAGCGAAGGAGAAAATGAAAGAGAAATAGTCGCAGAGAAAAAAGGAGAGAAAATAAAAGGCAGGGAAAAAATAGCAGAGGAAAGAGAGGGAGAGAAGATGAAAGGCAAAGAGTGAGTGCATGGGAGAGAGGGAGAGAAAATGAAAGGCAGAGAGAGCAGAGGAGGGAAGGGTGAGAATCTAAGAGAATGGCAAAGAGGCTGAAGGTGGGATAGAGAGTGATATATAGAGAGAAAGACAGTGGGAGAAAGTGCGAGAAAGAGAAACAACGAGAGAGGAAGTGTGAGAGAGGGAGGCAGTGCAAAGGAATGCAGGAGAGAGAGAAAGAGAGAGAGGCAGGCAGAGAGTGACAGAAGAAAGAGAGAGAAGGAAAATGAAAGTCAAAGATGGTAAGAGGTTGACAGATTTGGAGAGACTGGTGAGGATAGGGGAACAGATAGAAAAAAAAGACCTAAAAGGTAGGGTGTGGTGAGTATTCTAGCTCATAGAGGCTGCCATGCATCATCCAGGTGGGGGCTGTACCCTGGTGGTGGTTAGTGACCCACCCCTCCTTGCAAAGTGCTTGGATGACTTGATTAAGTGCTACATAAATGTAAATTGTTGTTTAAGGGAGGGAGGGAGGTAGGGAGAAAGATAGAGAGAAAAAAAACTTCAACATTGTTTCTTCCCTATGCAACCTCCACCCTCTCAGTAACGTAATGAAGGAATTGATGAGTCTATTTATATGCTCTCTATATTTCACTCCACAATAACCCACTAATGACAGCCAGCAGGTCAGCGTCGATAATGGACTCCAAAACTATGTTGCCTTTGTCTCTGTGCCTTCCCTTCTCTCGCTTTCTGTCTTACACCCTCGTGTACACCCTCGCATACACACACACACACACCAGCACAATCACAAACCCAAAGACACACAGTGAGTTGTGTTTCAGGAAAATATGTATGTGATCCAATTCCATGAACTCCACTGATTTAATTTGACTAATTCCACAGTGCTAATGAGCTGAACTATTTGATGCTGATGCAAACCTGCCTCTGCCCCCTCACTGATGCTGTGGTGCATTGCTCATGACAGATACTGGACTTACTGGAGCTTACTGCTCGACAGACAGACAGACAGCTACAGTAGCCTGCTACACTACAGACTGTTAAAGTCAGATAGGCCGCTACAGACAGCTATGCAGTCATCCGCTACTACAGACAGCTATGCAGTCATCCTCTACTACAGACAGCTATGCAGTCATCCTCTTACTACAGACAGCTATGCAGTTATCGGCTGCATAGGGACAGACACGACTGGGCTATATCGGGCTACATCGGGTCTGTATTGGGGCTACATCAGGGTATGTCAAGGGCTACATCTGGGCTATTTTTGGTTTAGCAATCAGTGCTGTATCATTGCCATGGTCTTATCAAGGCTTCATTGGTCCAGATGAGCAGATGTGCATTTGAGATGTCCAAGTTTGAGTTTAAACTGCGCACACGCACACACACACACACATTGAATGTGACAGGAAACTGACACTTCCCCGCACCTCCCATTCCGCCCCCCCCCCCACTCCAATCAGTCCCTATTTCACACATCGCTGTGACAGACAGCACTCTCCACACACCCCAGAGACATGTCCGCCTGACACACACACACACACACACACACAGACGCGCACACACACACGGACACACACACACACGCGCACACACAGCAGCAAACACACAGTCAGCAGCTAATGCCAGTCAATCACAACCCGTGCCGCTCCTAATCTCTCAGCCACACCTGTGTCCATTTGCACTTCTGGAATATTCAGAAGAGTGTGTGTGTGTGTGTGTGTGTGTAAAATGGCATAGGTGTGAGAGGGGCGCGCGCACACACATTTACAGACCTAAATGAAGTCATAGCCATTCTCAAACAAGTTTCCACATGCACTTAATGCACAGTGCAAATAGGTTTCGGTGTGTGTTTGTGTGTGCGTGCGTTTTGTGTGTATGGTTATGTCATGTGTATGTCTACGACTGTGCGACTGTCTACGTCTTTGTGTTTTATGTAGTCCACTTGTTGATGGCATAGAGCCAAATTAAAGCATACTGTGTGAAAACTCAGAAGTCACACTGTAGCCAATCCATTCTGGGTGTGCTGCAAACCTGTGTTTTTTCTGTGAAGCTTGCCTGCCACTGTCTTACACATACACATAGACATACACGCGCACACACAGACACACACCAGTGATCTGTTTTTGAACGAGGCAATGCCTCCTGGACAGGCTGTCCATAGTGCTTCCCTGTTACCACCACCCCACCCCACCCTGCCCAGCCCTACCCCTGTGGAGTGTGGTTTTGTACCTGATTCTAGAGCAGATGAATTATTATTAATAATAATAATAATCATCTTTCCTTGTACAGTACATTTCATACAAAAGATGTAGCCTAACGTGGTTTGACAAGTTGGCAAAGGGACAAATTAGCAGGTTGCCAGTGTGCGTTTCCCACATCTTTAGTGCCTGTTTAGGGTCCTCTGTGGAAGGGCTGAATGACACCAGAGCATTCTTTTACCCAGCATCCTTTTCATGTAGCCTATTTAAAAGTCATTTTATTCAGCATCCTTCTTATGTAGCCTATTAAAAGTCATTTTTTTCAGCATCCTTCTTATGTAGCCTATTAAAAGTCACTTTGTCCAGCATCCTTCTTATATAGCCTAATGAACATCTACAAACCTACTCTCTTCAACGAAATGAACTGTTGTGTAAGGCCTTATTGGAATGACTAATACTACATATGTAAACTAAGAGATAAATGGGATGTAAACATCTTGTCTTTGGTAACAAGCATCACTTGCACAGGGCATCAGCCACACAAGACAAGCGTGTGTGTAAGTGTAAATGTAACAGACATATAGTAGTATCCTACTTTAGCAAAATATGGCGTAGCCATGATTCCAAGAAGCACCCCAACGTACGTCGACTATTCTATTATAGCACTTGTCAAAAACACATTTGTTGTGTTTATGAAACATGATAGTGGACAAACAAACAAACTCTGCACTCTGCAAAGGACTGACGGAAGGACTGACGGCGTTTTCTTTACCTGGAGCAGCTGTTGGTTTGTACTGCAGTACATCTAGCAATGCCACTGCCTAGACAGACAGACAGACACACACACACACACACACCAGAGTGGATTTACCAGACAGAACAGAAAACACCTCATAGTGTGTGTGTGTGTCTGCTGAGGTGTGAAGAGAGAAAATGTGGAAAAACGAGGAGAGAAGGAGCAAATACACTCATGCATTCATGGACACACAGCCACATACACAAGTGCGCGCGCACACACACAGACACAGACACACACACATACACACAGGCCAGGGGCAGCAGGTAGTCTATCCAGATGGGGCTGCACTGCTGCTGCCTCCAGAGACGCTCAGGCAGTGAAATGAGCTGGAAGACACCGTCACATGTGGCCAATGTGCGTGGTGTGTGTGTGTGTGTGTGTGTGTGTATGTGTTTCGGTGGGCTACAAAAGGGTTTTTCATTACTACAGCATTGTACAAGAATATCTCATGGTGGTAAAAGGTGAAGTTGTAGTCTGAACAGTTCATATTAGTGTAGGGCTTTTTTACTTGGAGCAATGACAAAAAGTGCTAACCTCTACCTAAGTTCAGGAGAGAGGTAAGAGTTAACTGGAAAAAAACAGGTATAACTACAGAGTTGAAAATAAGTTAAAGAGTTGAGACTTTTTATTGAATTAACCTGAGCAGTACAATGGCACAGATTTGAACCTGGTTATACATATAAATAACAAAGGAAGAGCTCTTCAAAATAAAAATAGAAAAACCTTTTTGTCCTTCAGTCCTTAAAAAAAAATAAAAAAATACACATACACAGTTCCTGGAAACACTTGTGTCAAAATGAGGTCCTCAAGTGTGTGTGTGAATCAGTGTAAGTGCTTATCTGGTGCTGATCATGACTCAGAAGAATCCGCCTGGGACAGTCGCACGGCTGGCCACTCCCGATTCCTTGACTGTCTCAGTCCTGCTGGGCTGGGCTTCCTATCTTGAATTCAACTCTACTCATACACAAAAACCAGTCTGCACAAAGTACAGAAAAATAAGTGCTCTGTTTGTATGTTTCTGGTCACGAGACATCATTCATTTCTTTTCTTAAATTTACAATTTGTGCAGGCATTAACTAAGGATACAACTCATCACTCAATTGCTCATCACTATAACCAGTAAAACTGTAATTAGCACTTGTAATACTTATATGTAACAAAAAATCCAAATAATAAAATATACATTTTTAACTCAAAACAGTAGGTCTTTTTTCTACATTGCTCTTGCTGGCACATCACTTTGAAACCTTTTTACCTTGCACATTATATACAATGAAATGTAACATAATTGCGTACAATGCAGCTATATGGAAACATGAATCATGCCTACATCTACAAACTGCCACGTTTCTTGTAACGGCTCACAGCGTACACACTATTTTCAACTCTGCTGATCCTGAACAATGTCCTAGCATTCGTGCTAGCCTCTACCCACATAAACATGATGATATGCATTATGCAATATACCAAAGTGGGGTAAAAACATTAACATTCCCATAACAATATGGATACCGAAATTCGAAATAAACTTGAAACAATATTCTCATCACATATACTTTGGCTGGTTTTTAAAAAGCACAATCCCAATACCAAATTCGCTGCTAGTTTGCCTACGTGGTTAGCAAGAACCAACTTAGCAAAAGGCATACGTGACTCACCGGAGTTATTAACACGATGAAACTGGAAGAGAGAGACAACTTGGTTTTCTTGCTCACGAAGTTGTTTTAAGTAAAACATGAACTAAAAAGACAACTGAACGAAAATCATTGGTTTTTACTGAGACACCTAATCTTTTTAAAGCCATTTCGGGAGCTCACTAAAAGTGTATTCACAACAACGTTGCATGTCGAAGAGGAAAGGTAGAAGTTAGAAATGCTTGGGCGATTGCTGCTCTGTAGGCCGCATAGTGCGCCATCTACAGGCAAAACCTACCGCTACTACACCACTGTTTTTTGTTTTTTTTTTCAAATGGGATACATAGGCATGTTGGTGGCAAATCTGGGCCATGAAACCAGTGGCACAGCCAATGAAAAGAAAACGTATGTAATGGCTACATACATGGGTAGGCTAGACAAAAAAACTGGAACACTTTTAAACAAAAAGACATAGAAATGCATAAGATAGTCAGGTTTTCTTTTTGTACCTAATATAATGATTCAAACCACTGTAACTAAATAGTATAGATATAATTCGGATTTCATTTCTATAAACAGTCTATGGTTGAGTACCTAATTTGTCAAAGTGGCAAGGATAGTGTACACTGCCATACTGTGATGTCATCATAATTTCTCTTTATGACATAACCACTTCCAATATATGTCATTACATGTGACTAGAATAAGAAGTACATTTGTGAAGTGCAACACATGTCAGTTTGTTGTATCTCAACACAGCCCCATAATAATGTTCATTGTCACTTGACTTAATCACTATGATTCCATGAGAATCTGATTAATAATGTCTCAACAAGATCAAGTAAAAATGGATAAGGCCAGAGAAGGTAAGAAATCACTTTGAGTTTTACTTTCCTTTTTTTAGTTTTAAGGATCATATTATGGATTATATCAAGGAGTTATATTGTCGCATGCATGGATTTACTGAGAGTGGAGATGTAGTGAAATTGCATTCTGTTAGGCAGCATATCCTGTGCACAAGTGTGTATGTGTGTGGAACATATTGTGTCAGTTCGTAGAGTGCTGTGTGTGTGTGTGTGTTTGGGTGTGTCTGTGCGTGTTTGTACTGCATAGAGTGGAGTAATGGTGGTGTTGTTGGGAGGATGACCTGTATGGTTTTGGCTGCATGGTGGTGGGCAGGGAATGGTATAGGGCATGTAATGGGGGCAAGCCAGTGGTGGTGTGGGTAGGGGGTAAGGATAGACAAGGGCCTATGTGGTGTCAGTATTGTGGGTACGAGGTAAAACTGTGCAAGGGGCTCTGTGGTTTTTTCTTTTAAACTGTACTGTGTCCCTAGGTCACATGGTGCTTATACATACAATGTTTTTTGCCATGTTAAGCCACAAGACAATTTACAGCAGTTATTCAAATGCATAGCTGATCATATCGACGTATTGAAAACATTGCATCTTCATCTATCAGACAATTCTGAGGAAAGACAGCCAAGTCCAAAGGCTCCATCAGACTTTTGGAAGGACCTGCAGTCTTCTCCTCTGTGCAAACATCTACAGGATATCCCTGATGAGTAGGTTATGTCCCACACATATCTAATACTGCCACAGTTTAACTGCAGATTTACTGAAACATGTAACATCAGGCACACTGACATGTATCTCTGCTTTTCCAAGGGAATGGATAGAACTATGCAAAGTCATGCATCATGCTGTAAGTACCTATTGCGATGCGGAGTACCTCAGATGTTTACATTGCTAAAGAACCTTCACTTTATTCATTTTATTGTTACAAATTCTGTTCATTAAACCAGATGACGAAGGAGCAGTTTTTGGAAGTATGCATGCCAATTGTGAAGATCGTGACTGTGAGGTCCATGAGGGTCATGATCCCAGCGTACATCCGCATGCTGCAGGAGACCAAATCTCCTGACACTCAGGGCATGGCAGGAATCTCATTCCCTGACACACTAGAGACGGCAATGGAACTTGTAGCCAAAGATGTGCAGCAGTGTGTTGTAGAAAATCTCCTGTTGGTGACTGCTGATAAGACACAGGGCTCAGAGAAGTCCACCTATAAGTTAATCTGTGCTGTGGCAAGCGAGGCAAAAGACAGAATGAGGACCATCCTCTCAGACATTGGAAAGTCAGCTGCGCAGTGCTCGTGCCATGGAGCTGAGCGCATGATTCATGAGGTCAAAAGGAGCATTGACGTGTGCCTTGCTTCACAGGCAGCTCAGAAAACGTCAGCTTTCACTCCTGAGAATGTGGCCTCTGAAGTGGCTTCTAGCACAGGAGATGCTATGACCGTTGGTACCAAAACCATGGAGGAACAACACCCAGCGGATCAAGAGGATCAGCATGTGAAAGATGTCCTTTTAAAAATGATCGACACCCTGTCCACTGCTGCAGAGGGCACTCGTGATGTACCATCTCCCTCACAATCACCCAGCAGCTCTAAGATGCATGATGCACTGCCAGGTGCTGACATCTTTTCTAAAAAACTCACGGATCTGATCCAGAGTACTCTCTTGGAGAAGAACAGAGATCCTGAAGTAATTTCACTTATTGCAAATAAAAGCTCATCAGTTCCTGTGCTCAACACAAAGTTAAACAGACATGAGGAAAAAGACAAAACACAAATGAATGACAGCGCCTTTGAAATGGTGTATGACTTTGCCGAACAGGAACTGAGGCGTTTGCTTCAGCCATGTCTTGTGCAGCAATTAAATCATCTTGCCGCTGCCAATCTGGAGGGGGCTAATATCCAACCGGATGACTGCTTTGCAGGTTCTAAACCATGCAAACCATCTCTCTCACAATCGCTCAGCTCTGAGCTATATGATGCACTGCCAGATGCTGAGAAATTTTCCAAAGAACTCGCAGATCTGATCAAGAGTTTTCTCTTGGAAAGCAGCACAGGTCCTGAAGTAATTTCTTCAATTGCCGCGAAAAGCTTATCAGATTCTGTGTTGAAATTGAAGGAAAACAAACGTGAGGAAAAAGAGAAAAGAGACATGAAGAATGATGCTTCCTTCCAAATAGTCTATGAGTTTGCTGAAAGTGAACTCAGGCATTTGCTTCAGCCATGTTTTGTGCAGCAATTAAAGAAAATTGCAGCTAATAATCTAGAGGGGGCTAAAATACAACCAGAAGAATACTTTGCAAGTTCTGAACTATGTGCACCACCTCCATTACAATCACTCAGCAGCTCTGAGATAAGTGATACAAACAAACCAAAGACCCTGAACACTGCACAACCTGGAAAGCTTGCAAAATTGAGGCTCAATCTGAAGGTAGGCGTCTTAACATTTCGTTTATAAAGTAATTATTGGTTTTATACAATCTTTTAAATCTGAAGCCACCTAATGCATGTTTTCACTAACATACCTTTGTAAATTTTATATTATTCTACAGAGACATATGTTTGGTAAAGCAAAAGTCGGCCCTGTACAGGAGAATCAAGACACAAGTAAGTTTCCTTAATCTTCTTCTCATGCATTCAGGCTTGGATGGACTTAGCCTTGGGTTAAATATTTACCATCAGCCACAGAATAAATGAATTAATTGTAATAAAAATAATGATTTGTGAAATTTGCCCTTTGTTAGCAGACCAGCCTGAGTGCTCCTCGGCCTCTCTCTCTTCTAAGAATGGTGTTTCATCGAAGCCGAAGAAATACTCAGCCCTGTGCAAGTTGTTTCTATGCTGCGTTAGGCCAACCTGAGCTTTTAATCTCCATACAAATATCCCAAACTATTTGGAAAATCTAAATAAAAACTCTGCATGCATGCATTGTGTCAATACAACTCTGCACTGATACACATGCACTGCACACAAGCTATCTGCGTCACACTATGCTGATTACATATTTCATAGATATCTCTCCCTTGTACACACAGACATATACACATATCATATGCACATATACATGTTTCGGTGGGCTACAGAAAGGTATTTCAGTACTACTGCATTATATAAGAATATCACCTTCAACTCTTAACTACACTCCAACATCCACTTGCTCTGGCTACCTCTGGACCTGCATCAACTCAGGCAGGAGATATCAGGACCAACACTGAAAACATAACGCCAGAAAGTGACAGGTAGAAAATATAGGCTGTGTATTTGTAAAGGTGGGGCCAGAAGATAATAGGTTTATTGATCTTCATAAAAACATTTGCAGCCATTTGCAATTTGTGTCATCACTTGCTTGAGTGAGAATGTCACCAAAATGCGACCATGTCATATGTCTGGAAAACATGTGGGAGCAAGACACTTATAGATTAATCTTACAGACCTTTGCAGTAGCTTCCCCACAACTGCAAGGAGCTAGCTAACGCCTCCGTGGTGACACAGCTTTGACAACCCCCCTCACCCCGTCATATGACCCCCCCCCACACACACACACAACACATGACTTCTGTGTCATCTGCTACAGATATTGGGAAGGTGTGAGCTAAGTCACATTGATGATTTGTGTTCGACTTCAGTGCCGCATTTTAATGCCCACCCCCCTTGTGACCAGCAGTTTTCGTTGACGTATGCAGACTGACACAGCAACTGCAAGTGTCTTGCTCTCGCGAGTTTTTCGGTCATATGACATAGTCGTTAGTGGGGACATTCTCACACCTTTCAGGCAAGTCTGACGCAATTTCCAACAATCATGCAACATTTTTAGCCCAGAATGCATTGCTGACTGCAAACATTTTTATCAAGTCGAACAAGCCTAAGATTTGGCTACATTTTGATTTGATGAACAAATGCAATAAAGAGAGAAGAGGAAAGCCATGTTGAAATTTGACTACACACCATTTTTTTAAACACCACAGAATCCTTGAATAAATGTATTAATTTAATAATTTATCTGAGGTGCCAATGTACTTGGACGTGCGTTCCGGCCCACATTTAACCCCGATAATAGATAGAAAGAGAGAGAAAAAACATTTCGGAAGGAAAAATGGTTGTCGAGAAGATAAATAAATTTCAGGAGTTATATGACAGGTGAATGATAGATGTATACATAGAGAGTCATATTAAGTGCATGCTTATAATGATGATAATAATAATAATAATAATATTCCCTAGGTTGCCTAAAAACATCCCCTTCTGACAGGTCCCTGTGTCTCTCTGAGGTCCTCATCTCCTTGTCACCCTTGTTTCATGACCTCTCTTCTCTTCTTCTCTTCCAGAATCCCAGTTGCATGGCATCAAGTTTTAATTTGTATCTCTGTTTTGCTTATCCTTTAGGGAATCACAATAACAATACGCCATTTTAACAGCTGATTGACAGCTTATTCCAATGGCTTGCAGGTTTGTTTTCACT
>CM059274.1:10746809-10759309 GCA_030347295.1 Setipinna tenuifilis
TGAGCTAAAACCTCAAACCCGTTGAGTTTAGCCTCTGAGTTAGCTTCCTCATCTCACAGTACCTTTCTCTCTCTCTCTCTCTACCTATCTCTCTGTGTCTCTCTTTCAAGCATCCATGCACCCATGTGGAGTTAGCATTGCTATCAGTGTTGCACAATGAAGGCTGTCTACCCTATCTCTTACTTCTTTCTCTGTCTCTCACCCATGTGCAGTTACCATCGCTATCAGAGTAACTGTATATGTTATCTCTCCCGTTGTCTGCCTCTTACTTTACACATCACAGTCTCTTTCTTTCTCTTGCCATTGTGCTCACTGAGTTAGCCTCCCTATCTGTACAGCACAAGGGAACATGAACTGTTACACTACTGTACATTACATTAAGTCAAGCTAAACAGACACTCTTATCCCAAGCGTCTTACAGTATGCTAACTACAGGGACAGTCATTATTTACAGTGAACTAGCTACTGTAGCCTACAGACACAGTCCCACTGTCGCTGGAACTGGAGGGGTGAAGGCAGTGGCACAAAAGTGATATATGCAGCATATGCATTGCAGGGGGGCGCCAGACCACAGGGGGCGCCAGAGAGAGGTTATGACTTGTGAGTTAAGGAATATTTTCAATATTCAAAAAGAGATGGCACCAGGCTACTACATATTGCAAGGGTAACCGGCACCCAAGTGGCGTTGTTTGTCACGCTGATCACGTCTGATCATGCACAACACCGGACCAGCACTTTAGGGAATAAAGTGGCAGCTCAGCTGCATGATCTAACCGCATTCTCCGCAGCTCTCTGCGCTGTATGCTATGGTGGTGACGAAGGGCGGTGGCAGCGCCCCCCGCTCCGAGACACAGTGTATCACAGTGTAGGTTAGACGAGGAGGAGGAGTTTTACTACTGTAGTTTCAGTTGGGTGCGGGGGTTAACCAGACGCTGTAAATGTGTCCATTTACTTATACGTTAATTCTACCCTTCGTTCCTTCTGTAGAAAATGGTCTGCCATAGTGCTCTGCTAGCGGGCTAGTTCAGGAGAGCTAGTGGGCTAGTTATGTAGCACTAGCGCCAACCTACCTAACAGTATGATTCTAACGAAACGAAATTAAAAACGAACGAGATAATTGTAATAAACCAAAACAGAAATAAGTGCGTGTGATTTATATACATTGTAAGAAATGAACAAGTATTTTCGCTAAGGAAATGCTAACAAATTGGTCACTGCTTGTCTTACAACTTCGCATGCAACATCCGCGATGGGACTGAGCTCCAGCAGCCAAGTGACCGTCTATGTATCAAAAACGCCAGCCAATCAAAACTGGATTCAGAGGTTCACCAATCAACACGGGGACTGCTTGAAGTCCGCACCAGCAAAACTCCGCCCACCATTCCATTCACCCCCAGAGACGCTCTGCGTCCCAGGGCGGGAGAAAAAATGGCATTTCTCCAATGACCATCCAGTTTCCATGCATAGAAAATTAGGGGTCTGTGCTGGGCCATTAAAGTGCATTGACACTGGACGTCTATGAGGAAATGCGTTGGCCATAGGCCATGAGAACAAAGTGGAATGTTAAGTTAACAACACCAACTCAGTTGATTTGTGATAATTGGCCTTTTATTAACAAACTGGTGTTTGAAATGAACATGTTTTAAGGCATTTTGTAAACATTTGACCATTACATTTTTTATACATTTAAGACATGCAGTCTTAGAGAAATCTCCTCTGGTCTCCAATTGTAAATTGTGTTGTGTCACATTAATGTTTAGGTTAAATAGCCAGTATGTATTGCGTCCCCTTTCAACAGAGCGAGTACAATGTTGAGGACAAGTGGTTTTAAAGGAGGAGAAATGTTTTTTTTGTGGTTGTTGTTGTGGTAGCAGGGGGACCAATGGACCCCCACTTTTGGGTCTTTTTTTGGAGATGCTGGACGTGTAGTGCGTCCAAAAGTACACCCTTTGATCTTAGCTTGATTGCTTGCTAATAATGTGTATACAGACAACATTATGCATATACAGTACAGACAACGTGAAACTATCACACGAAACTAGAGAACCACGCCATTGTAATGGTACCACTGGCTAAGCACTATCTGTAGTGAGATACAGAGCTTTGGAATCACCTAAAAACAACTTTGCAACATTCATCAGATGTCTTGCATTCATCTGAACACATCTTACTGTCACGTATCACGCTAATGCCTGTTCATAGAAAGTGTTACCAAAACATTTGTTTGCTTCAAAGAATGAAAAAGAAACTTCCAAGCAGATATTATTAGATAGTGTTTTGGGAGTGGGCGGCATAAATATGCATGTGTGTGGGTTGTGAGTAGTCTAATTGTGGGTTGTCACCTTTCTTTACCCCTGGACGTTAAAGCTTGCATAGTGTCGTTTCTAAATGACTTTAAAGTGGTCAAACCCTGTCTGTCAGTATCTACCATGATACTGGTCAACTAATGTTGCGTGTGGGCCTTTGACTGGGAAGGGTGACCCTCTGTGAGTCGCTCTCCCAAGCCCCCCCACCAACCCCTCACCCGGTTACTCCACTGGCTATAATTGGGGCTTTCGGAGGCAACAGCTGCAATTAGCACATCAGAGGAACATGGAAAACAATCATTACTCGTAATGGGTGGAGAGTCGCCTGGACCAGAGGAGAAACATCAGAGTGAGAACCAGCTAGCTCTGTTTGGCCGAGCATACAAGGAATGGGTAGTGGATGCAACGTGGATGCAATGTGCAAGCATCACGTTAAATAATGGTGGTGGACATATCTGAATGAGACACATACAGGCAGGGGCCAGGTCCCTGACATTCTCACTTCAGAATCAGATTTATTGGCAAAGTATACTTACATAGTCAAGGAATTTGACTCTGAAAGACAGGGGCACCACGGACAGGACAGGATTATTCAGGGGGGCAGAGCTTCACAGGGGTCCACAGAAGACTATGATTGGGGTGGGGGCCACAATTTCTAGCAGTGCCTCTGCCGACAGATGTTGACTCTCTAGTATACATTTAACATATAGTGATTCAATAGGCAAAAGTCTATACAGGTGCTGGTCATATAATTACAATATCATGAACAAGTTTATCTATTTCAGTAATTCCATTCAAAAACTGAAACTTGTGTATACATTTATTTCACACAGACTAACATATTTCAAGTGTTTATTTCTTTTAATACTGATGATTATAACTAACAACTAATGAAAACCCCAAATTGAGTATCTTAACAATTAGAATATTGTGGAAAGGTTCAATATTGAAGACACCTGGTGCCACATTCTAATCAGCTAATTAACTCAAAACACCTGCAAAGGGCTCTAAATGGTCTCTCAGTGTAGTTCTGTAGGCTACACAATCATGGGGAAGACCAGCTGACCTGACAGTTGTCCAAAAGACAACAATTGACACACAAGTAGGCACAATGAGGGCATATTAATGTTGTGCATGCTCATACTTTTCATGTTAACACTTTTCAGTTGGACAACATTTAAAGTTTTTTATATATATTTTAATTATTGTTATTATTATTTAGACACTGAATTTGTGATTTTCATTAGTCAGTTATAATCATCAAAATTAAAGAAATAAACATTTGAAATGTATCAATCTGTGTGTAATGAATGGATATGATGTACAAATCTCAGTTTTTGAATAGAATTACTGATATAAATAAACGTTTTCATGATATTCTAATTATATGACCAGCACCTGTACTTACTTTAAGTCAGTTAGCAGAAGACGTGAGTAAGGCCAACTGCTGCAAAATGGCACTGCTATGTATTAGCTCTACCGGTGTAATTGACACATATGATTTTGTCAATTAGCTCATCATCTACCTGGCTCATCATCTACCTGGCTGAAGAGTTGTGATGATTCCATCCCATTGGGTCAGTGGATGGCTGGAACACAGACATGGAGAAACTACAGAAGAGAGGAGGTCTTGTAGTGTTAGGTAAGAATGTTTATTTAAAAATCCAGTTTCATACAGAAATAGTAATTTTTATCATATGGATAACCATACTTCAGTCATGCATTCTCAGACTGACAACCAATGTCAAAAAGTACAACAGAACAACTGATTTTTTTCCGATAAGTGAATCTGTGCAAATACCAAATACACTGAAAAGCAATATTAGTACACCAACACAAAATATATAACAATTCAATAATATCTGAAGGCATCGCACAATTCCAAGAGTTCAGTGAGAATTTTAAGGCCATTTTGTACAATAATGTTCATCATTAACTTCTATAATCTTCAAAACACTCTTAACAAAGAACGGGTGCGTCTCATGGAAAATCTGCACATGCAAACATTGTGCACGGTATATTTATATATGACAAGCATACATTATATTATTTGGATGTCATTAGTAAACAATGACCGAGCTAGTTACTAACCCGGTCTGTTAAAATCACTCACGCTCTTGCATACACACACTAACCCTCTTACACATACACACACACACGCTCACACAATACTCTCTCTCTCACACACACACACACATTTCCTTTTACTCACTTACAGACAGACACATACACACACACACACACATGCCGTGCGCATGCTAGTACTGCTGACTGCTCGGGTTGGGCTACAAAAAAAGCCGTGGCACTGGCCTTTCACCGCCAGGAGTCGGGAAAGAAAACACCCTAAACTTTAAAGGAGAAGTTCAGTGTCAGTCAATCCATAGTCATGTTCTTTAAGGTCACAGAGTGCTGCTGACAGGAAAAAGAACAAGAACATTTCCGTTTCATTTCTCTATGCCCCATTCAGTTAGTTGATAGCTACCTGTTCATTTTTCAGTCTATCTTGCAGCAAATGTTCTCGTACTTTTTCCTACCAGCAGCACTCTGTGACCTCGAGCAACAGGGCTATGGGTTGATTCACATTGAACTTCTCCTTTAAGGTTCTTCAAAAGTTTAGTCCTTCACGATTACCAAGTTATTAAGCTGCAATACTTCATCATCACCTACAGCCGTCTGTCAGCTGCACTTGTTTATCCCTTGTCACCACGGAAACGGCACTGACCTCACGAGCACCTACGTACATGATCATGCGGTGCACTCTGCTCACAACAGCGGTGACGATGGCGGAGGCGTCTACAAGCGTCGGCGAAAGAACGCTAACCTACTGCGGAAACGCAAGCCCCTCATGCAGAGACACAACCCACCCCGACATACACACACACACACACATATACACACGCACAACCAACAGCAGGGAGGAATACACTTCCTTTTTGCCCCCCTGACTCTGAGTCCTGCTTGTTGTTGGAGATTGCTACATATAAGTCCAGAGTTTAATGGTGTAAGACACAACACTGTTGTTGTGGAAAGAGGATGATCTTGATGATAAAGGCATGATCGTGATGGCACATGCATGTGAATGGCACAAACAAGGCGGACTTCATGGTTGGGTAGTGGTGGTGGTGGTGGTGGTGTCTAGACGGGTGTATTTTGTCATCTAATGAAATTTAAATGATGTGATGACTAAATAAATTAAATGAAAAAAAAATTCTGTGTGGCTTTAACACCAAATGAAACCTCTTTACACCAGCATCGTTTCTGCAAAAACAGCACTCAATGCCTTTCTAGCCTACCTTCATACAGAATTTTTCAGTTATGGCAAATTAAATATAAAACAAGGAATATGATTATGAAATACATAAAAAAAATAAAATTAGACAAATATAATTATAAAGCATCTAGATATGGCAAGCCAAACCCCTAGAGTATAGGAGCAATATGGATGTATATGATAGCGCCACTGCCTAATTGTCACAGTTAAGATGCATATAAATATGAGAAGGTAATATTTTGAATGACTGGCCTAAGGGTTCAGGCTCATGTGTCATATTACTGTGATACTTCAAAATAAAGTATGTACAATGTTAGGATTCTGACTGTCACATCAGATTCCTCTCTTCTCTATGTGTGTGTGTTTGCTTGTTTGTGTGTGTGTGTGTGTGTGTGTGTGTGTGTGTGTGTGTGTGTGTGTGTGTGTGTGTATGTGTGTGTGTGTGTGTGTGTGTGTGTGTCATTCTGGCAAACAGATGATTGGAAGATTGGTCTGACCTGACCTGTGACCCCTGACCCGGAAGTAAAAACTGGGTTGTGTGGAAGAGTGTCTTAAATGTCCAGTTTTCTCTTTTGCACTGTGACTGTCAGTTGGAGCTTTCATAGCGTCAGAACAAAAACACTTAGAAAGAGGGAGAGACAGGAAACAGAGAGAGGAAAAGAAAGAAAGACCAAGAACATAAACATAAACACACACACACATACACACACACAAAACACACACAGTCATTCACTCACATACTTCACATTCAACTGCCAACTTATTCACATTTACTCCAACACTCAAAATTCTTTTAAATTCACACCCTTACACACACACACACACACACACAACAAAAACACACACATACATAGACACACACTAACTCACAGAACAGCATTGCCACTGGCAGAAGTTAAGACAATGTGAACACGTTTCTGTGTTTTTGACCACTGGGCTCCAGGTCTCAAAGCTAGTTTGAGAGCAGCTGCGTTTAGAACACATTTACTTTAGTTTTATTCTAAAGTCATCTTTTTACTTTAACTCTCACACACTGATGGATAAAATATGGGGTAATAGAACGAAGCTTCAAAAAGGAAAGGAATGACTGAGTGGTTTGTGTGCGTGTGTGTGTGTGTGTGTGTTTGAGTGTGCGTTCCTATGTGTCTGTATAAAAGAGAAAGAGAGAGGAAGAGACAGTCATTCAGAGGGAAAGAAAGAGAAAAAGAAGGCAAAAGAGGAAGTGAGCTGAGAAAAAGGACATCCAAGAACAGAGACGGACTGAGAGAACGTGAGCTTCAGCGGGCAGCACAATGTGATATGATGCTGAATCCCTTGGTTTGACCCTTAACCCTTAAATGAACTCTGACCTTTGCCCTCTACACAATGCAATGTGGTTCCTGCTACAAGCCACAAAACACCTGTGGCGACAAAGAACAAAAAAACTCCATCGTGCACGGAGGATTAAGATATTCCAAAGTTAGTAGTTAAAGAGCAGTTAAAGAATGCTTATAAAAGTATACAACTGTAAAAATTAGTCACATGTAAACATTGAGTGTGAGGAGAGAGAGAGAGAGAGAGAAAGAAAGAAAGAAAGAAAGAAAGAAAGAAAGAAAGAAAAAGAAAGAAAGAGAGAGAATAGATAGATAGATAGATAGATAGATAGATAGATAGATAGATAGAAGAGTAAAAAGAGAGTTAGTTAGTGAGATTGAGCGGAAGTCTATGTCCAGTTCTGTACAACAGTTGGGTGAGTTTGTGTCCGCAAACACAGGCGTGTCAACCCTCTCCTTGGAGACTGTTCCCACAGAAAGCACAGTCTGCTTGCTTGTGTGTTGGTTTGTCTGTTTGCCTTTGCTTGCTTGTTTTTGTTTGTTGGTTGGTTTGTACGCATGCTTGCTTGCTTTTTTTTTCCTGGACATGAGTAGTGAAATCTCAGGCGTGTATCTACAAGCTTCTCCATCACGGCATGCATCCATCCCTCAACCCATCCATGAAATAACTCTTCAAGCTGTCCACCCCACAATCAATCAATCAATCAATCGATCGATCAAAACAATCAATCAACCAACCGACCAATCATCCAATAATATACTATATTCTGCACACACACAGCCATGCACTTATCCACCCATGTATCCAACATCTGTCTGACCAGGTATCCATCCCTTTATCTATCTACTCTTTCATTCATTCAGTCGTTCACAGTTCCTCTTCCCGTTCTCTTCCTTTGACTGCAGAGAGGAGAGGAACTCAGCCATCGTTGTTGTTGTTATTTGTTGTTGTTGTTTCCCAGAATGCCACTGGAGAAAATGGCGTCTGCTGATTGGTCAGAGCCCCGCTTGAGACGAGAGCTCTGCGAAGAGGTGGAAGTAAACAAGCCTGACCCGGTTCCACCTGAACCACCAGTTCCGCCCCAGAACCATGTTCCAGCCCAGTCCACGGAGGCTCCAGTGTGTTCCATTTCCATAGTGCAAGGAACAGAGGAGAGAGAGAGAGAGAGAAAGAGAGAGATAGAGATAAAGAGAGAGCAAAAGAGAGAGAACGACAGAGAGAGAGAGGGAGAGATGGACATCAGGGGTGTCGCGTATCCCTGTACCTCTCCCTCACAACTATCACTGAGTGACACAGAGAAGATCCAATAGAAACAGAGAAAGTGGGGGTCTCGTGGGTGGAGTCAGGGGCGGGGCCAGCCCTGTCAGATCTGCGTCTGGAGGGCGTGTCCTGGGGGTGTGTATGGGGGAGGGGCGGGCAGGGGTTTGATGCCACGGGTCCTCATGTAGGACAGGAACTGGTCAGGGATCTCGGCCAGGACATCCTTGGCCAGTCGTGCCATGCTTAGGATGTGGTTGCCGGTTCTGTCGATGTAGTCACGGAACGGCACAAACTGCGAAAGAAAACAAAGAATTAGAAAAGGTGAAGAACCAGAAAGGAAAAATGAAATTACTAAGAATGAACATCAACATAAGACAACTGCCAAGAGACGCTGAAGCCAAGATATGTTTGTGTGTGCGTGTGTGTGTGGCTTTTTGTGTGTGTTTGTGTGTGTGTGATAATGATGCCCTGTGCATGATAACATGACCAGTATTGATACAGCAATGCAGAGAAGAGAGGGAGACAGAAAGAGAGAGAGAGAGAGAGAGAGAGAGCAAGAGAGAGAGAGAGAGAGAGAGCGAGAGACACCGAGACAGTGAGACAGAGAGAGAAAGATGAGGTCCCCTGGGCACCAGAGCAGACCAACTAGTGTGTAGTTGCCATCTCGCCTGAGGGCTGTTCATGGGATTCAAAGACTGTCCAACATGGCCGACCATCTCAACTTTCTGTCACATAACCTGCCTGCCATCATTACCAAGCGGTCTGTCTGTCTGTCTGTCTGTGTCTGTCTGTCTGTCTGTCTGTCTGTCTCTGTTTAGCTACCTGATTTTCACTGTCTGTCTTTCTACCCGTTTTTCTTTGTCTGTCTACCTGTATACCTATTCTGTCTGTCTGTCTGTCTAACTTGACGGCTATTCCCTCTACCAAACAAAACCTGCCTCTTTCACAGCATGCTTATCGCTACAACAAGCTGTCTGTTGAGAACAAATGACCTCAACCAACT
Source organism: Setipinna tenuifilis (assembly GCA_030347295.1). Classification (NCBI taxonomy): domain Eukaryota; kingdom Metazoa; phylum Chordata; class Actinopteri; order Clupeiformes; family Engraulidae; genus Setipinna; species Setipinna tenuifilis. The sequence goes on from CM059274.1 coordinate 10,755,964, forward strand.
TAATTCCGCCTCCAATTTTAGCTGTAGTGCTGTCTATTAATTTTAAACAAACATCCATTTAGTTCAACGCCCTTTTTGAGTACTGTTTAACATTTAACACACACACACTCACACACACACCCCTGATAAATTAATCATTTGCATGAAAATAAAATTATGGGATGCCTTTGGTAGCAATTAATTATCCACACACACACAAAGTGTTTCGGTCCAGCACACAATGACAAAACCCGCTGCCCATGTGCGGTCTAATCAAATTCCCTGCAGGCCTGCACTGTTTAGACAAGACAGCGGAGGCTTCCTCGGACCGCCATGGAGGCGCCTGTGCTGTGTGTGTGAAGTTGTTAAAAAAGCCCACCAGCAAGAGGATGAATGTAAACATTTATTCTATTGAAAGAGTTTGTGGACGAGTTTTATCTCTGGCCTAAAAGCACAAACACACACACACACACACACACACACACACACACACACACACACACACACACAAGCGCACATGCATGCACACACACACACAAACTCATACATACACACACACACACACACACACAAGCACATGCACACACACACACACAAATGCACTCATACACAAATACACATCACACACATATGCACATCACACACAAATGCACATATGCACACGCACACGCACACGCACAAACACACACACACACACACACACACACACACACACGGTAATCAGTCTCACTACAGTGCCCCTAATAAGTGAAATCAGGCGTGTTGGGCTAATCTGGAGGCTCATTAATGAACTCAGGCAGGTGTGAAGAGCCGGGCCCAGTCTTCATGGTCCACACACTGTAGCTCACACACACACATAACCCAAGACACACACACAACACATCACACATTTGCTCTCCACACACACACCAACTCACAGACCCACAGGACTGAAGACACACTCACGGACAGGCAGGCAGACAAATGGATGGGCAGACGGACGGACAGACAGACAGACAACTCACAGACCCACAGAACCGAACACCCCCACTTAAGAGTTTAAAATGCAGTCTAAGGCCCATTCTGTATGTTCACACTCAGTAACACACATGCACACACACACACACACGCACACGCACGCACGCACACGCACACACACGCACGCACGCACGCACGCACGCACGCACACACGCACACACACACTTTAACCCTTCCAAAACACAGTGTTCCACTAGCAGAGTGAGTCTCTGTTCCATTAACGTTGTGAGTTTTATAGCTTCCTTGATTTAAGCCACTGAGGGACCAGAAGCTATTGGGGAGAGCAAATCAGCTGTGTTTAAGTAACTAAAGCTGAGTAGTGTATGTGTGTGTGTGTGTGTGTGTGTGTGTTTGTGCATACCTGTACGATATCTCTCTCTGCGTAGCGTCCCCGTGATGAGATCCGCACCTCGTCTCCATCAAGCTCAACCATGGCTAAGAACACACACACGACAGCAGTCAAAAACAAGGGTGTGTGTGTGTGTGTGTGTGTCTATAAGTGTGGAAGGGGTCAGGTGCTTGTAATGAAATATGCTGATATCAGCTGTGTGTCACTGAGTTTCAGTAGCTAGATGTGTGTGTGTGTGTGTGTGTTAGGGTTTGAGGGGGCGGTGGCTAAATGTGTGTGTGCGTTCCCTGGAGAGTGTGGAGAGAAGGTGTGTGTGTGTGTGTGTGTGTTCCTGATAGAGAGCAGTGTGTGTGAGTCTGTGTCTGTGTATATGTTATTGTGAGGGTTCCCCACATTGTGTGTGTGTGTGTGTGTGTGTGTGTGTGTGTGTTATAGTGATGAAACTGTCACATCACACCCTTTACGCTTCTGTGCACTCGGCACTTTCCTGCTGAGATCTCAGAAGGAGCAGAGGCTGCTTGGTGTGCCTGTGTGTGTGTGTGTGTGTGCGTGTGGAAGTACAATCATGCTCGCATATCTGACAGAGTGTGTGAGAAAATGCAAGAAATACAAAGAAAAAAAATGGAGTGTTTAAAAGATACACCGAGAAAAAGAAAGAACATGCATGCAACAACCACATATTAGAAGAACAGGACTAAGACAGGGAGGAGGGGAGATGGACAGACAGAAAAAGAAAGGGAAAAGGAGGAGAGAGGGAGACTGTTCTAATAAAAAGACCGTGCGGAGAACCAGAGAAAGTGATGAGTAAAGAAGAAAGGAGTAAAAAGAATGCAGAGAGAAACTGAGGCAGATGAAGGCCGACAGAATGGCACAAAGAGAGAAGAGGGAGAGATATGGTGGTCAAATAGAGGGAGAGACAGAGACAGGAAGAGAAGGAATCTGAAGACGTATAGTAGGCAACAGACAGACAGATGAAAGAAGGTCTGAAGATCCTAGAAACAGACAGATGAACAAACAGGCAGACAAACAGACAGATAGATATGCAGGCAGAAAAACAGACAGAGAGAAACATACATACATATAAAGATACAGAAACACAGACAGACATATATACAGAGAGACATATATACAGACAGACAGGGATATATGTAAACAGACAGAAGGAGGTCTGAGGATTTCAGGGGCAGACAGACAGACCGACAAAATTAAGCCTGTAGACCTTAAAGAGAGAAACAGAGACAGACAGACAGATGGAGTGGAGGTCTGGAGATCTTACCATCAAATTCGGCTGGTCCCACCCCTACTATGATGATGGACATGGGGAGACACGAGGCCTGGGAGAAAGAAAATAAATACACACACACACACACACACAGTCATTGACAAATGTGAATGAATCATAGTTATAAACCTACATGAAAAAGTCATTTTGGTGACGTTGATAAGACATATGGTGCCTTTCCTATGTTGTATTATGTACAGTAATTTCCTCTCGGCAAGATGTGTGTGTTTGTTCTTGTGTGTGTGTGTGTGTGTGTGTGTGTGTATGTGTGTGTGTGTGTGTGTGTGTGTATAGTACTAGTAACTGCCTGTAAGACATTAATCACACACTCCACTGGGCTCTCCGGGACACAGAGCACATATGATTCATAAAGCCAGAATTGAGACGTCCGAGAGATAAACAACTTGCCTCAGGCTACAATAGGAGTGTGTGTGCGCACGTGTGTGTGTGTGTGTGTGTGTGTGTGTGCGTGCGCGCACATGTGTGTGCGTGTATGTGTGTGTGTGTGTGTGTGTTTGCATGCTTGTGTGTGTGTGGAGGACTGGATCAATAGTTTTACTTTTTCTTCTTTAGAAAAGTGTGAATACCATCACATTATACTGAATATCAAAATGCTATTGATTGTCCATAAGGTGAGGTAGACTCCTTGTCATTGTGTGTGTGTGTGTGTGTGTGTGTGTGTGTGTGTGTGCGTGTACAGAGAGGGTCTCTTACATTGA
>CM059274.1:10774309-10776809 GCA_030347295.1 Setipinna tenuifilis
CTCTGCCCTGACAACCCTTAATCCTGCTCTGCCTCTCTTTTTAGCTCTCAATCAGGCAATCTCTCTCTCTCTCTCCACTCTCTTTGTCTCTCTCCCTCCCTCTCCATTTCTCCCTCTCTCTCTTCCTCCCTCTCTCTGCCTCTCTTTCTCTTTCTCCCTCTCCATCTCTCTCTCTCTTCTCTCTCTCCCTCTCCCTTTCTCCCTCTTTCTTTCTCTCTCTCTCTCTCTCTCTCTCTCTCTCTCACACACACAAACGTTCTCTCATATGAATCCATGAAATCTCCCTCAATGTTTTCTATACAAATTGGCATTAGGACTGCTGAAGAATTTATATTAAACAGGTAGACTTACTCACTGCCATCTACATCCCTCTCTCTCTCTCTCACACACACACACACACACACACACACACACACACACACACACACACACACACACACACACACACGCCATACATGCAGACACTTCAGTGACAATAGACTAATTAGTGATGGCGGTTCTCTTCCTGTGTCTTCTTTTAGGGCGTGCTAATTACAATTAGCTGATTGGATTGTGCTTCCCAAAAGGGCTGCCACTCAAAAGGTCGGCTGCTCGATGACACTGCGCGGCACTTCGCTCTGCTCTCCTAACGAGTGCTACTCATTCTCCAGTAATGAGGCATTCTCTTAACGAGCCACTCTGGTAACGAGAGCCACTTCAGGCAGGTGCCAATCACCAATAGGGGGGGCTGAGAGTGCAGCAAGCTCATGTCCTCACACACACACACACACACACACACACACACACACACACAACACAAACACTCTGCACTGCTGCAGACAAGGCAACACATCAGGGGATCATCTGGCTCTGATAAGGGGAGGAGTTGGTTCTGTTTGGGGGAGGGGTTGGTTCTGTTTGGGGGAGGGGTTGGTCCTGTTTGGGGGAGGGGTTGGTCCTGTTTGGGGAGGGGTTGGTTCTGTTTGGGGGAGGGGCTGGTCCTGTTTGGGGAGGGGTTGGTTTTGTTTGGGGGAGGGGTTGGTCCTGTTTGGGGGAAGAGTTGTTTCTGTGTGGGGGGAGAAGTAGGTTATGGCAGGGGCTTTCCAAGAACAGGGGAGGAACTAGTTTAGATTGGAGGAGTGTGTGTGTGTGTGTGTGTGTGTGTGTGTGTGTGTGTGTGTAAGGTGTCTTGTAAAGATGTCAGTACATGAGAGGGGTTGAGTCCTTGACCTCTGACTGTCACAGGGTTTAGCAGCCATCAGTTTCTCAGAACACTGGTCATTATAGAGGCCCAGTCATGGAGAGCTCATGATGGACGTAGTGGGTAGGCATGTATCTACCCCCATTTGACCCTTTCAACACTCAGCTGTCCTTCAACAATGACATTCTACTGCCCTAACACAAGCATTCTTTTGACCCAAAACAACATTCTACTGCCTTTGAAAATCATTTTCCACATGCCTACAACATTCCTCAACTGTCCCCAAACATTCGTCTTCTGACTGTACTGTTGTGCTGTCACCCCAAACCACCTTTTGTTACCTTTCACCCCGAACCACCTTTCTGTCCTTCAACAATGAAATTCTACTGCCCTAACACAAGCATTCTTCTTACCCACAACAACATTCTACTGCCTTTGAAAATCATTTTCCACATGCCTACAACATTCCTCAACTGCCCCAAACATTCGTCTCCTGACTGTACTGTTGTTTTGTCACCCTGAATCACCTTTCTGTCAGCAACTTTCCCTTTCCCTACAAACCTCTAAGAATCTACCTCCATCAACCTTCCCCTTTCCTCAGCCTCCTTTTGTTACCCCCCACCCCCCAACATTAACCTAGCCCATTACCCCTGTCATAACCTCCACTAACCTCCACCTTCTACTGTCCCTACCATCCTTTTCTTGCCCCCCACTACCTTTCTACTACCCCCATCATCCTTCTCTTCTGCTTTACTCTCTTACCCCTTCATTCTCCTGCCCCCACAAGCTCTCTGTTACCCTCACTCCCCTTCTCCTATCCCACCATTTCTCTTCCTCCAGTATTCCTCTCCTCTCCCATCTCATCTTCATCCTTTTCTTCCTCATTCATCCCTCTTCATCCTTCTCTCCCTCCACCATCCCTCTTCTTTCACCTCTTCATCCTTCTCGCTCTCCACCATCCCTCTTCTATCCCCTCTTCATCCTTCTCTCCCTCCACCATCTCCCTTCTATCACTTCATCCTTCTCTCCCTCCACCATCCCTCTACTATCCTCTCTTCATCCTTCTCTCCCTCCACAAACCCTCTCCTATCCCCTCTTCATCCTCTCCCTCCACCATCTCCCTCCTATCACTTCATGCTTTTCTCTCTCCACCATTCCTCTCCCACCCTTTTCATCCTTGTCCCTGCCTGTCGGGTGGAGACCTTCAGGGGCAGATGAACTCGTTTGTGTCCTTGGAGCTCCAGCTAACAAAAAGATCAATTCCATAGGGCTTAGGTCATCCATCACCCACTGACAGCTTCATTCTCCTCCCTACACAGA
>CM059274.1:10786809-10791809 GCA_030347295.1 Setipinna tenuifilis
AGTCTCCAAGCTAAGCAGTGTAGAGTTGAGCATTTAACATCTTTTTTTTACAGGAAAGATGGAGCAAACTAAACACGACCCCACCATCAACACACACACACACACACACACACACACACACACATAGACACAGACACACACACACAGACACACACACACACACACACACACACACACTCCACCGTTGTCTCTCCCCCTCATTGCCATGAGTGTATTGGGGTCTTATCTCTCAGTCCACACACCTTTGCACTAAAAGCCCCAAACCCCTACACACACACACACACACACACACACTCTGACAAAGATAAGCTGGACTGTGTGGTTTGGTGGTTAGAGGGGGTGACTGACAGCTTCCACCAATGCATAATCAATGTGTGTGTGTGTGTGTGTGTGTGTGTGTGTGTGTGTGTGTGTGTGTGTGTGTGTGTGTGTGTGTGTAACCAGGAGGTGGGTAGTAATCCCATAGTTGTTGGCCAGCTTGTGGTCCAGTGATAAGAGCTAAACCTTGGGACCAGCAGAAACTGCACACCATGTGCCATTGATTTCCCCTCTAGAGTACACACACATACACACTCCAACAATTGGGGGTGGGAAACATGGGGGTGGTACAGAAACACAAACAAAACACACACACACACACACACACACACACTCATTATAATTAATAATGTCTGTCTAGTACAAAAGCATGCATGCACTGCACTGCACACCATATGGACTTGTTTAGATACGCACACTCACACACATCTGCACACACTTACACACACACACATACACACAGCCTGAATTCCATGCAGAAGTACATCTACATTACAAAATTAAGTTCTACTCCCTGCCCACATACATTCATAGATGGCACACGTCACTTCTGTTAATAATATTTTACAATGCACACACACACACACACACACACACACACACACAGTACACACATACACACACAAAGTCACTTCTTTCAGTAATCCCCCAGAATGCACCTCTGCCATCTGCAGCTGTGTGGATAGTGCAGATATGATTGCTGCGCGAGTTTGTGCATGTGTGTCTGCGCGAGTTTGTGCGTGTGTGTCTGCTTGTGTGTGTGTCTGTGTGTGTGTGAGAGAGAGCGAGCTCTGGTCTTCATTCATTCTGAATGCACTGCAGGCTGTGATTGACAGCCGGCTTCATTAAGGCCCCAGGCTGTGTGTGTATATCTTTGCGTCACCACAGGGCGCTCACACAGCATTAAGAGAAAAGAAAAAAGGGGAGATTTGCTAATTATGAAGGCAACAAGACAAAAGCCCACCCTGCCAAGGTTATTACAGCAGCCTGCACATGTCTCCTTCACAGGACATGAGGAAAAGACATGTGGGCTATGGGTGCGGTGGGAATTGGGAGAGGGAGGGCAACACACACACACACACACACACACACACACACACACAGGACTTTCTCATTCTCATACATACAAATGGAAAAAACTAAATGCTCAGCATCACATTTATGTGCACATTCAACTTATTATGTCCTTAAACCTGTAACAGGGAATGGGGAGAGGGAGGGCAATACATAAACACCCACAAGACTTTGTCATTCTCATACATACTGTATGAACAGAAAAAAACGAAGTGCTCAGCACCAACTTTATGTGCATATTCATTTTTTTAAATATATATGTCCTTAAATGGTAACCTGTAACAGTTGGTGGACAGTTAGTCAGACAGTTAGGACAGGCAGTTAGTCAGTTTCTTCACTTTGTGATTAAGGCAGTAACTAATATATCTGTTATTTATATTAATACAAAAGGGGTAGAGGATTCTTCCAATGTGATTCTGCTCTTGTGTGGTCATTGCCCACACCCATATGCCATGTCTTACCTGCTGTGGTTCTTACACAGCAAAAAGACCAGTGTTGAATTAACACTTTCGAAATGTGAAATAACCCCAACTCTGGGCACAGTTGAAATCCAAAAATGTTACAAATTACACTTTAGAAGTTAAAATCAACTCCCAAGTGTTTAACCCTATAATGTCAACACTCCAATTTTTGCTGTATGCTGATGTACCTGACCCCAATCACACCTGTCCAAGACCCCATCCTTGTACCACATGCCCCCACTCTTCACCAGCCTCTCACCTATCCTAGTTCCCACCCACTTCTGGTAGTAACCACCATTCTTATATACAGTCTATGGTAACCACCCACTCTCCCACCTCCCCCACAATATGTCTACAATATGTATGCCTCACATGTATGGTTTTATGTGAATATGTATGCATATGTGCTATATGTTGGATGTTGTAAAGTGAGATCTAAAATGTAAATGAAAACAAATTTCCCCAATGGGACAATAAACAAACTAACTAACCTGTCCCTCCCCACCTGTCCTAACCCCCCCCCAACCTGTAGTTCTTATCCATGTTTTAGCTGTCTGAGTAACCACCCACTCACTTACCTGTTGTAGTCCCCTCCCCCGCTTCCTATCACCTTTATTAGGCCCTGTCATAGTCTCTCACCTGTATAAGCCCCCACCCACTCTCTCACCTGTGGTAGTTGCACCCATGCACTCACCTGTCATAGTCTCCATTGCAGAGTGCCCTGACAGGGATCTTAAAGGCCTGCCACACTGGATTCAGTGTGTTCTTGACCACTTCCGTCTTGTGGCAGATGGTGAACCTGGAAACAAAACACACACACACACACACACACAAGCATGAGTTCTACATAACATCAGAGCAAGAGGGCTGTTTAATCTAAAACAGTCTAAAACAAGTCTACACCAAGGACAATGAATTCTGACCTCGGTGGCAGTCACTGACTGTGAATAGCTCTGCATGTGCAGTGAATTATGTTGTGGATAACTATGCATTTGCAATTTCTCAACCAGTCTGACACCCCACAAAGGCAGAGTTCACACTGTTAGAACAAATTAAAATGGAGAGCAGAATTGTTAATATTCACAAGGCTGCCACAGGTGGTCTGTCTGAAGGCTACAGCCTTGTTCGTGACATATTTTCGTCTCAGCCCAGACACAGGTAATTCTAAAACTCCAACAACTTGGAACTGTAGAATTCTAAGATCACAATCTCCTTTTAGTTCAAACAAAATGTACTTTTTAGTCCAGGAATCATGAGGTGCTCTTGGTCCACGCTTGACTCATAAAAACTCCTAAAACTACTTTGGGTGTGAGCTAAAGACGTCAAGTAGGTGAAGAAGGAAATGTACTCTCTCAGGTTTTTCCCCCATGTTTTAATGCAGTTTCTCATAGTTATTGCAACATGTCCCAGGCTACAAATGCGATTTCTGCATCAGGCTACAAATGCGATTTCGGCATCAGGCCTTCATCGGTGTGTCAGTGTTCTCCTGGAACCCCAGAGGTGCAGGTTACTGCATATCTCCTGCTGTTACTCCTTAGAATTCTAAGATCAAAATCTCCTTTTAGTTCAAACAAAATGTACTTTTCAGTCCTGGGAATCATGAGGTTCTCTTGATCCACGCTTGGGTCAAACTCCAAAGATCAGACTCCAAAGACTCCAAAGACTCAAAAAAACTCTCAGAACGATATACTTTGGGTGCAAGTTAAAGACGTCAAGTAGGCGAAGAAGTGAACACACACTCTTAACTTTTTCTCATGCGTTTTTAAAAAAAAAGTTATTGCACCATGTCCTAGGCTACAAATGCGTTTCTGCATCAGGCCGTCATCAGTGCTCTCCTGGAGCTGCAGGTTACTGCATATCTCCTGCTGTTACTCCTGCCCTTACTACAGTATGTCTGTGGGGCTGCCTGAGGCAAGGCTGTTCTGCTGGGGGTGAGCCCTGTTAGACCACTAAAAAGACCAATTTCAGATATGAAAAAGGCTAATCAAGTAATGAAGATACAAGACCAGGCTTTTTTTTTTTTTGACCTTTGCGGTCGACTGCTAATGTCTGCAGAAGGAATGTGTGAAAAGGCAGCCCTGCCTTTCCACAAACGAGTCAGCCCCCGGTGCTATGTAGCCTGCTAACGCTTGCTGGCAGGCACTAACACGGACACCTGCACACACACACACACACACACGCACACACAGGTATTGGACTTGCAATCGCGGAGCCGGCAACCGCGTTTGCAGTTCTTTGCAGCGGCCAACATTTCACGAACTTTCAGTACTCACCTAATCAGCACAGCACTCGGTGAGGTACCCGCCGAGAACGCTCCATAATCCCATTCCATTCCGTATACCACACATCGCATACACAAACACGCACACTTCCTGGTGCACAAACTTTCTATGCCCTGGAAAAAACACGAGCTGTGGGAACTGGAATGTTTTATCCCCGTAAAAGCCAATCAGAGACATTTATGACCGTAGGGATAAAAGTAAATGATTGTTGGTTAAATTTGTTGTTCTGATGCAGAAATAATGATTTGGATGGATGTATGTTTTATTCTGAGTAATGCCTTTTCATTGAAAGTCATATATATTGTGCATGCATGTATTTTAACAGGGATTTAGAGCAGTAAAATTTTTGTTTGTTAGAATGGTTTCTACCACTTATTCAGTTAATCCTGTAATTGTTTGCAATTAGGCAGTATATGAAAACGGCAGGTTTTCTCAGTTTAGGTGTGGAAGTGTAGGAGAAAGGTTGGTGTTTTGAGACTCTGTTGAAAGCTGTGGTTTTGTGTGCCTATTGTGGATTTATAGTTAGCCTTTGTTTGACAACCATTGTGTTGATTTGTTTTTCTTCTGTTTATTTTGAAGTCTTTTTTTTTGTTATTGCACTTTGAGCACTGTAAATAAATCTGCACTTTCGCATTTGCACCGTACGCTTTAGTTGCCCTTCGTTTATTCAGTTTGGTGGCCATCCCGTTGTGAAAGCTGAGCTGGACGGCGCAGCTATTTCACAGAATGGTCTACATTAATGAGAAAGAGAAAAACAGAGAGAGAGAGAGAGAGAGAGAGACAGAGACAGAGACAGAGAGAAAGACAGGCAGACAGGCAGACAGACAGACAGACAAACAGACAGAGACCAAAAGAGACAAAGAGA
>CM059274.1:10796809-10799309 GCA_030347295.1 Setipinna tenuifilis
TGAGAGAGAGAGAGAGAAAGAGAGATAGAGAGAGAGAGAGATGTTGATTGAGTCAAGTAAAGAGACAGAGAGAGAAAAGAGAGGAGAGAGAGATAGTGATTGAGTGAAGTAAAGAGAGAGAGAGAGACAGAGAAAGGAAGAGATAGAGAGAGAGAAAGAGAGAGAGAGATGGCAAAAGAGCAGGATGCTCCTCAACAATACCAGCAGCCTCTTCAGCTGCAAATACACAACAGTGAAATGACTCTCCATCTCCATTTTATATCCTTTTCTGTCTCCCACTCCCACACTGACACAAACTCACTCACACACTTTCTCCCTTCCCCTCTCCCTCCTCCCTCTTAAACACACACATGTATCACTTTCTGTCAGCTTTTTGCACAAACACTCTTCCCTTCTCTCTCTTTCACTCTGCCTGTCTATTCCTCTTCCCCTCTCTTCCTCTCTCTTTTTTCTCTCACTCTGACTCTTTGTCTTTATCTGTCTCCTACACTCGCTCTGTCTTTCTCCCTCACTCTCTCTCTTTTACTTTTTCTCTCCCTGTGGTTCTTTTTTTCCCTCTGTCTCTGTCCGTGTCCTACCCCTTCAACTGTAATGTGAGAGGAAAGCACTAGATAGTAAGATGGAGAGAAAGAAAGAAAGAGGGAGGGAGGGAGATAGAGACAGAGGGACAGAATGGCATAATTGTATGATGAGATGGACAGAGGGAGGGAGAGATAGAGGGAGAGAGTGGTGTGATGGTATCATGAGATTGAAAGAGGGAGGAAGGGATTGAGAGAGACAGAGTGAAAGAATGGTATGATTGTATGATGAGATTGAGAGAGGGAGGGAGAGAGAGAGACAGAATGAACAGAAAAGAAAGAGAAAAGTGATGGCATGATGGTGAGATGGAGAGAAAGAAAGAGAGAGTGGGAGGGACGGAGGGAGAGAGAGACAGAGGGAGAGAACGGTATGATGGTGTCATGAGATTGAGAGCGTGAGGGAGGGAGAGAAAGATATAGTTGAAAGAATGGCATGACTGTATGAGATGGAGAGAGAGAGGGAGGTAGGGAGAGAGAGAGGGACAGGATGGTATGATGAGATTGACAGAGTGAGGGAGGGAGGGAGAGAGAGACAGAGTGAGAGGAAAAGAAAGAGGGACGTGATGGCAGGATGGTATGACGGGGAGCAGAGAGGAGAGGAGGGAGAGGAGGGAGAGTCTTGATTAGGCTTGTGAAGAGCCAGTTTATCTCTGAGGAGGAGAAATGACTTTAATTGTGCCTGGATTTAAAAACACACACAAGAGCACTTATCACAGAAGAGAACACACACACACACACACACACACACACACACACACACACATAGATACACATAGACAGACAGACAGACAGACACACACACACACACACACACACACACAGATAGACAGATAGATAGATAGACAGACAGACAGATAGACACACACACACACACACACACACACACACACAACCACAAAGACAAGAGCACTGATCACAAATGAGGCCACAAAAACACAACCTCTGTTTGCAGTAACACTGAGAATGACACTGAACTGGTCTTTGAACACTACACTTCTTCAACACTAAAACAGCCACCTTGCCAAGCAGACCACCCTCTCTATATGCCAGTGTAACAGTACTGTGGAAGAGAGGGAGTCATCATCTATCTCTCTCATCTCTCCACTCCCTCATCCCTCTTTCTCTCTCTCTCTCTCTCTACTTCTTCACTCATTCATCTCTACTAATTCTGTCCATCCATCTCTCCACCCACTTCATCTTTCTTACTTTTTCTTTCTCTTAACCTCTCCACTTGTTTAACTCTTCATCTTTCTACTCATCCTGTCCCTCTATCTCTCCACCTCTCTCTCAGCCATCTCTTTCCCCCTCCATCTCTCCTCTCATTGACGCTCATTCTTCTCATCTCATTCTGTCCATCCCTTCATTCATGCATCCCTCTCTCTTATTTTCTCTTTATGTCGCTGCTTCTATTATCTTCCGTTCTGTCCACCTCTTCGCTTATTCGTCCTCTGTAGTCCTCTATTCCTCCTCTCATTCATCTCTCCGTCTCAACATTAATCAATCTATCTCATTCATCATTATCTCTCTCTCCCTCCCTCTCTCTCTCTCTCTCTGTCTCTCTCTCTCTCTCTCTCTTCAAGTCCTTATTCAATCTCATGAAGGTGTTCAAGCAAAGAGTCTATTTCTGACCCATTTATGAGTTTTTAATTAAAAGAGAAAAAAAAATCACACATTTTTAATTATGACGTGAGGTCACTCAGAATGGCCATCTTTATTACTGTAACATTGTCTCACACACACACACACACACACACACACACACACACACATACATACACACATACACACACACACTAGAGCTGGGCTTAGCTGGGTTCTTTTAAGGCCTTGCATGTATCCAACAGGTGGCATCATCACTGGAGAGCACTTTCTCTCTCACTGACAGACGCACACACACGAACACATGCACACATGCACACACG
>CM059274.1:10809309-10814309 GCA_030347295.1 Setipinna tenuifilis
CCTAGTGGCCTCTGAGACCTACACACTCCCCATGGGGTCTCTCTCTCACACACGGGCACACACACACACACACACACACACACACACACACAAACACAAACTCCTACTGGGCTCTAAGACCAACACATTGCCACCTTCCTCTCACTTACAGACACACACACACATAGACACACACACACATAGACACACACACACATAGACACACACACACACAAATTCCCAGTGGACTCCAAGACCCTAAGCACCCACATTCTTCTCTGTCTGACACACAGACACACAGCAATACACACAGGCACACACACATACACACACACACACACACACACACACACTCCGCTATAGGCACTGAACACTAATTCAGACCTCCAGTGATGTATTGTAGGGGTCTGGGGGTTGGCAACAGTGGAGAATTTAAAGAGCCAGATGAGTCTCTGTGGGACCTTCTCTCTAAGGTAACACACACACTAAAATCCCATGGGATTCTAAGACCCTATGCACCCACATTCTTCTCTGTCTGAAACACAGCAACACACACAAACACACTAACAAAGATATAGACGTACACACACACACACACACACACACACACACACACACACACACACACACACACACACACACACACACACACACACACACACACACAGGAAGAAAGAGAAGCATGCCTACTTGAGTAACTAATTCTTGGTGCTACATCTAAGAGTCTCTCTCTTTCTATCTCTCTCTCTCTCGCTCTTTCTCTTTCTCGGTTATAGCTGAACATTCTAGTATTTAGTTTTTTTTATAAAATTATTTCAGAAAGTCGTTCTGCATATTGGTTCTACCTTGTGTAGGTGACTCTGCCAGAGTCACATTCCTTGTAAGTACACTTTGCCAATAAAATTGATAAAGCTAAATCTGACTCTTTCGCCTCAGGTCTGTCCGTGTGTGTAATCACCTTTTAGGTGTAATAAACCCCCGAGCTGTCCTCCACGTTCCTCAGGTTCTCCAGGTTGTATAATGGCAGAACCCCAGCCGGTTCTACCCTGCCAGCAGCCGCAGGAAGGCTGGAGTGCTAGGCAACGCTGATGTCAGAGCACGGTGGATAATGGGGCTAATAACAGGCTCTACTGGAGTAACTCTCACACACACACACACACACACACAAACACGCACACACACACACACACACACACACACACACACAAACACACACACACACACGCACACAAACACACACACACACACGCACACACGCACACACACACACAAGCATGCACATACACGCACACACACGCACACACACACGCACAGATGTAAGCCTTCGGACCACTAATGGGTCTACTGTAACTCCACCAGCACACCTGCTGGGCTTTTGTGCAACCCACTTACACACCACTACGGAAAGTTAATAACACACACGCACACGTGCGCGCACACACACACACACACACACATCTCTAGGGAGAGTTAAGACCTACTCATACTGTTTGATCGACATTGTCACACACACAAACACACACAGACACACACACATTTTTCCTTTGGTGTTAAAGGAGCGATCTTAACCCAAGCTCAGAAATAAGGCTCCCATTTTACTACATATCTCAGTATTAGTTCCCTGTTTCCTCTGAAGAAGGTCTCCAAGTTTAGCAGTGAGGCTCAAATAACTTACAACACAGATACACAGCTCTTCTAAGACTGCGTCTGGGGTTTTCAGACACATACTACACCTCTAGACTGAAGGTCTGGGTTTTTTTTGACATGCTATGAAGCTGCGGTTTCCCTCTTCTGGCTGTACCACCATGACTGTACACAGCTGTAGTGGAGAGAGGATGCTGGGAGATCCAACTATGGCAGGTTTTTATAAAAGCCCACCTCAGGAGGATTAAAGGTCAAAAAAGCCAGCCAATCACAGCACAGCTGTGAGCCATAACAGTTCTGATGTCTTTGGTCTGCTCATCCACAGGTGTGTGAGAGAACACAGGTGTGTGTGAGGGAAAGGAAAGGGGGGAAAAAAAAAACAGGGTCAAACACAGTTGCCATGGCGACGTCGAGACGGATCCATTCCATTTCTGCAGAGCCGTATAAAGGGCAGGGCACCCTGGAGTGGGCTAGGGCCTTGACAAGGATCCAGATCTGGGGATTGAGCAAGCAAGCATCTAGTTTCCACTGGGCCTCTCTACACCAAGATCTACGTCATCTCTTCACCTCTACAGCAGGGTCTACTTTACACCGGCGTCTCTAGAACAGGGTCTAGCCAATACTGCTGCTCAAGAGCAGGGCTTAGTTTACTGGACTCTGATGAAGACACATGGCGTCGAAACGTTAGTTGTTTTGCACCTATAAAATGATAAAAGTAAAAAAGAAGACTTTCGTGCTGCACCAAATCTTTCCCTTTTATGTATGTTGTGTCCTGTCTTGGTTGCACCGGGATTGTCAACCAGAAGCGCGGAGTACGTTCTCCTTTTTACAGGGCTTAGTTTACATTGGGTTCACATTAACAGAGATCTAGTTCATACTAGTGCCTCTACACTGAACGATCTCGTTCATATCTGGGCCTCTAGAACAGGACCTACAGTGATCCCCTGCTATATCGCGATTCACCTTTTGTAGTCCCGCTATATCGCAGAGTTTTTTTTTAATAAATATATGCTTGCTACGTCACTCTGCATGCTGAAGAAAAAAATTGTCAGAATAATATTATTATTTATGGTAACTATACTGTAAGATTTTGTGTTCTTACTTCAATTTTACAATTTTACAATTTTGTGTTTTTATTTATTTCCTGTACTCCTTGTATAACACTCAAGACTCTGGTTTTATGTGTTTTATTCATTACTGTGTTTTTTTTAATTACATATTTTTTTTAGAAGACTCAGGATTACCTCCTTTTTTGGTCACTTCCTTTTCACCTAGGATTTTATGCTTGTCTGTTTCTTAATGTTGCTCTCTGAATGATGATCTGTGATGCACATTAAAATGTTGTTGCGTACAAAATGGACTATACAAATGAAGTTACCTTGCCTTGCCTTGGTCCACAGGCATCACTTACAACCTCCTTATTACAACACTGTACTACCAGTGTAACAAATGTGTTATAACAAAATGGTAATAGGCAATAACAGATCTTCACAGTGACCTAAGACAGGTGCAGCATTTGTTTGCTGACATGAATGAAGCATGTCATTAAACCCCCCACAGACCTCAGTTCTTATTCTCTCATAATAGGACACCCAGTGCCATCTGTGGTGTTTCTGGTATTGTCAACATGAATGCGTACAGGAGTTAAAATGTGTGTAAATGTGTAAATGAGCTAAAGCCTAAGAAGAGAGGAATACAAACACATACACACGCCCTCACACACACACACACACACACACACACACTCACACACGTGAGCACGCAAAACACATACGCACGTGCACATGTAAACACGCACACGCACACAAATGCACGCACGCACGCACACACACACACACACACACACACACTAAGCCTAAGAGAGAGGAATTTCTCAGCTTGACAACTGCTCCTTCTGAGCTGGATAGCTGTAGATGTCTTAAAGACAGATGGGCACAACAGCTTTGGGCTGGGTGGGCAATCACACACACACACACACACAAAGACAAACAACTGCTACACACACATGAAGACAAACAACTGCTACACACACACCCACTCTCACACACACACACAAGCACACACAATGCATACCCCCACTTAAAACACAACAAATGACAACAAATATGACCAGATGAGCAAGATGAGTGTCCCGACAGAGACCCAGCATGCACAGATGGGAATGAGTGTGTGTGTGTGTGTGTGTGTGTGTGTGTGTGTGTGTGTGCGGGGGGGGGGGGGGGGGGGGGGTGGTTTGATATACAGCATTTACTTTTTATCAAATCATGTTTCATCATGTCATCAGGGGGAGTAGGTGGGGTTGGTGGTGGTGGTGGGGGGGTGAAAGAGACAAAAGATGGAAATAAATGAGAGAGATCAGGCCAGAGAAAGGATAGAAAAAGTACTGGTGGCCTCAGTTACATAACTGACATTACAAATTCCGCCTCATGCCTAGATTTTATCCAGAAACGATTCTGGCATTAAAAACTTGTCTCATGCCTCAGATTGTATCTAGTAATGGTTCTGTCCATCAGTGTCTGCACTTAGGCCTGAGGACTGAGATGGGCAGTCATGTAGCAGTCATGGTGTCATGGCCAGTTATGTGAACTTGTAGCCAAAGGGTCCCAGGTTCAATTCCCCGGGGGGAGTGAATGACCAGCGCTCTCCTCCATCCTCCCTCTGTACCTGAGGTGCCCTGACCATAGCACTGTCCCCATACACTGCTCCTCAGGCGCTGTTGGCATTGCTGGCCCCCTGCTCATACGTGTGATGGGTTAAATGCATAGGTTGAATTTGTGCACTGTGCGGTGTGGTGTACTGTGAAATTACAATGACACATGGATCAAAATGGACAAATCCCTTTAAAGATGCAACATTCACTATGTTAAGCTCATGGCATATCACATTCTATTCTTGTTTATGCACCTTATTTAAAAAGCTGCTACCAGGCTGCTTCCTTGTTGGTGTAAAATAACAACACCTCAATTGATTCCACCCACAGTTGTACTTGGATTGAGGATTAAACTCGTGCTCATTGTTTTAAAATAAATAGCTTACTTCTAGCCTAGAAATCTAGACATACCCTAGCAGTAGCAATTGGATTTTTTTTATCCTGAGAACAGTCTAGCCACGACCCATTGACGCTCTGTAGATTTTCTCCTTAATCTGGACGGACCAATCACATCGACCTATCCTTGTAGAAAGTCACTGGGTGAGCTTAACACGATTAGGACAGGGCTACGATGGTGTACTGGTGTAGTTCTATGGTAAACAAGTTCGTGGCACTATCCTATTGTATACAGAGGCAGTTTGAAAGACAAACGCTAATGCTGGCCCCTTGGATTGTGCCTGGCTTATTCATTGTGGCCAGACCACACAATTTGATGTGGGTTAGCTTT
>CM059274.1:10819309-10829309 GCA_030347295.1 Setipinna tenuifilis
AATAACTTGATGCCTTTATTATAATACTCTCAGCTTGTGCCTGAGATTACAGGTCTAACTCTTCACCACTCAATATTTTTTCCAAGACCCAACAACCACACGCACGCAAGCACACACACACAAATACATCACCTACACATTTTTCCTCTCACTGTTTATCATAGTATCATGCACATACACACCAAAGACACACACACACACACATACACTTACACACACATTTTTTTCCTAGAAACTCTTTATCCTAGAACTCATTATCCTAAAAACACACACACACACATATACACTCTCACACACAAACAAACAAACAAACACACACACAAACACATTTTGGTCTCTCACTCTTTACCCTAGAAACACACAGACCCACACAGACACACGCACACACAAACACAGACGCACACACACACACACACACACACACACACAAACACACAAAGGTAATTTTGATCATGGCCGGTGCAGGAGGCATGTGGAGAGCTGTGGGGGGGGGGGGGGGGGGGGGGGGTGATGAGGCTGTCTGTGCTCCTCAGTGCTGCATGGTGATATTTCACTGATGACTACTAAAGATCACACCAGCACCACATGCATAACCCCCCCCCACCACACACACACACACACACACACACACACACACACACACACACACACACACACACACACACACCCCTGCATTTACAGCACTGGCAACCTCACCCATTACCGGTGGCATTTCGGAACATTGCATATTCATGCAGCTTTTTATTTATTTTAAATTATTTATTTAGTTATTTATTTTTTATATTTACCATCTATGTTTTTGCTGTTTGTCTAGAGGGATATTTATGTGTGGTCATTTATTTGTTTATTATATTTACGGATTTAATATTTTGTTTTTTGTATGTAAGGGTTATTTTGGTGTGTTTGTGTGGGGACGTGGATCTCACCTCTCTCCACTCCTTGTTGCCGATTCCTTGCGTGTAGAGAACACATACTGCCAACAGAGAGAGAGAGAGAGAGAGAGAGAGAGAGAGAGAGAGAGAGAGAGAGAAAGAAAGAGAGAAAGAGAAAAAGAGAGAGGAATGGAAGGGAGAGAAAGACAGAAAGAGGAACAGTGAGAGGGAGGGAGAGAGATGGGGAGAAAGAAAGAGACAGAGGGAGGGAGGAAGAGGGAGGGAGGGAGGGGGAGAGAGACAGGGAGCGAGAGGTGAAGAGGATCAAAGAGATCAAAGGAAAGACAGCAGCGTTTAGAGAAATGAGACAGAAAGAGTGTGACAGGGGGAAAGAAAAACATGACAACATTACACACGGGTCAAAACAATCTTTTGATAAACCCTTCTGAGGACAATCTTTGGTAAATATCATGACAAAACACTCAGACCCACCATGAATCTTCTAAAAAGTCATTTCTTTTTCATAAGAATATACTGTACAGTAACATCATTTAACACAAATGTATAATAACACAATACAATGCGGTTTTGGCCAGTCAAGGGTTGAAAAGTGAATGTAAAGGAATGTAAAAGAAAATAGTGGGATGACCACTCAGCTTCAGACAGTTTCTGGTTTGTCACTGGTTCTAATAAACAAGCATATGCACAAATACACAAACACACACGTATGTACACTCATACACACACAAGTATGTACACTCACTCACTCACACACACACACACACACATATGTACACTCATACACACTCACACACACGCACATATGTACACTCATACACACTCACACACACACCTTCTAAACTGAATTTGTTCTAAGGGGCTTAGAGTTTGACATGAACTTGACCAGTGCCATAAACCTCTGCACTCAGGGGCCTTTGGTGGTGTGTGATCAAAGCTGATCTTTTCTCCAAAAGCAGACTCATGCTGTTTGTCGAAAGTGACTCGAAGTCAAAATGGAACTTGTGTGTATAAATAAGCTTCTGCTGTCATGAGCCTTCAAATCCACCCTGCTGCCTGAAGCTGGACATGCTGTGTGTTTGTGTAGCAAAGGGGAGCAGAAGTCACTCCACTCAGCTTTGAACCCAGTTCCTAAACATGTGCTTTGACCGCAACGCCAAAGGGCCAAGCTCGTTGGTATGGCAGTCAAAGCACCCCCACAATCCTAGTGATGGTCACAGTTTGGTAAACACTAGTCTTATGTTGATCTTATGAACCAACTCTGTGGCATATGACAATGGTTCTGAACCAATGTATACTGGCTGGCACACAGCAACATAAGATGAACATCATGCCGTCATGAATGTGTGTGTGTGTGTGTGTGTGTGTGTGTGTGTGTGTGTGTGTGTGTGTGTGTGTGTGTGTGTGTGTCTGGGCACCTGTGTGGGCAAGTACTTATACGACTAGGTTTGTGTGTGTATGCGCATGTGTGTGTGTCTCATATATAGTGGATTAATACAGACATATAGACAGACATACATATAGTAATGCCATTTAGCAAAACCACAACAGAAAGAAAAGAGAGAGAAAAAAGTAACTTACAGAAATGGTCATGCAAGAAATTCGGACATGACTAGTGAGAAAAGCAGAAACATAAACATTAACACAAACACACATGCACAAGCAGACAAAAAGAAAGCCTAGAAGAAAGAAAAAACACACAAAGAAAAAGGGAGAGAAAGAGAAGCAGAGAGGCACAAAAAAAATGAACAAAGAGCATTCCAGTGGAGGAAGAGCAAACCCAGGCATAATGAGCAGAAGAGCACAGAAAGAAAGCACAACGGTTGCAGAGTTCCCCACTGATCAATCACAGCCTCTGAGCGATCGATCGGGAGGCAACCAGAGAAGTGATCAATTCAGCAATCTGACTGGACCCAAGCGATAAGGCAGGCGATAAGGCAGCCACTGGCCTGGACGACCACCATTGCATCATATGCTGCACTGAAGGACTAAGCAAACAATGATAACCGAATGGAGCTGAAGAATAGAATAGTGCTCCTGAGAAGGAACCTTTGAGATAATATAGAGTAGAGTAAATAGAATAATAGTCCTTATCAGTAGAAACCTTTGAGATTATACAGAGTGAATAGCATACCACAGAAACAGAGGGAACACAATAGGTACTGAAGAATAGAATAGTGCTTCTCAGAATGACCCTTTGAGATAATATAGAGCAGTTGTTGTCAAACTGGGGTAAAAGTACCCCAGGGGGTACTTGGATCAATTCAATGGGTACAAAATAAATCTTAGCGTTCAGGTGTAGACATCAATGAATGGATGTTCACATGTGTTCACATTTTGTTTATGCAACAATAATTTTGCAAAAATATGAACTGTTATAGAAGCTGCCTGTGGTGCAGGGGGTGCTAGGTAGAACATGGACTGTCTTAGGGGGTACACTGAACGTTTGGGAAACACTGATACAGAGCATATAGAATACCATTCCTTAGTAGAAACCTGATTATATACAGTAGAGTGAATAGAACAGTCCTATTCAGTAGAAACCTTGGATATAGATGGAATAGAATACCATTCTTTAGTAGAAATAAAGGGAATAGAATAACCACTGAAGAATACAATAGTGAGAGTGAGATTATATTGGCTGTGTCCAAAACACAGGAAAAACTGCAGCCTTGGAAGAGAGTGTTTGGTGGCAACAAGGTTGTCCAAATTGAATAAATATATAAAATGCTGCCTTTTAAGGTACCTTCATTTTGCCTAATTTTGAAGCATGCTGCCTTCAACACCCAACATTCTATCGAACTATCAAGTCAGCTGTTGGTGTTATGGTGACAGCGTTCTGTGTTGCTGTCTAGCCACACATAACAATAGGCCTCATCTGGTTAGAATGTCCTTAATTCTTGAGCAAAGTTCTTTCCATGCATTTACTGTAGATAAACTGGCGTTGTTCAGTTGGGCTGTGGTCTCTTCTAATGATGCAATGTCCAGTAAGGATCTGATCCAGTAGCATTTAACACTGATATCAGGTTTAAACCACACCTTGATACCTTCTTAAGGTGCACGACCTGTTAGACAGTGAAGGCAGCAAGGCAACAAGTCACCTTCCCATTTTAGACATAGCCATAGGGTGAATAGAATACAACTCCTCAATGGGAGCCTTTAAGATTATACACAGTAGACTAAATAAAAATGTTTTCATCAGTAGAAACCTTTGAGATTATATGGAGTGAATATATACCACTCTTTCGTAAAAAACAGAGGGAATAGAACAGACGCACTGAAGAATACAATAGTGCTTCTCAGAAGGAACCTTTGTGATTATATAGAGGAAACAGAATAGCGCTCCTCAGTAGAAACCCATCATATTTTACAGACAGACAAGCAGAGATAACAAGAACCAATACACAGGGAGAGCAGGAATGACTGATTACAATCAGCTACCCGAGGGCTGACCTCCCCCTTGAGAACATGTTTATTTTGCAGAGAAGTTGGGATGACATGTAAAAGATAATGTACAGCAGTTAATATGTAAGGGATAGTGGCCGCCAAGGTAACTGCTTCCGTGGAGATAGTGGCGAGGGGGAGGCACAGAACATCGGTAAATCATTATTGCCATGTAACCGAAAACCTCAAAGGCTGTTATCCCTGTTATCTCCCGTTTACATCTAGAAAAAAAACTATTTTAATCCACAGGTCCCTTGACAGAACAGAAGATAGAATATGTACAGTATGAAGTACCAAAATAATTGATTACTTTATGGTTAAAAAATTACTTTACAACATCTGTTAGGAAAAAGGAGACCATGGAATAAACAGTCATCCGTCCATGTGGCTCACCCTGTCAGCCAATCAGAATATAGAATTCCGTGGCTAAGGAAGATAGCAAAGGATAAACCCTGAGAGAATCCTGTAACGATTTTGACTGACTGGCTCACTTCAGACATTCTTATCTTATCTTATTCTTATCTTATCTACTTACAATCTCAACAATACATAATTCAAATGGTTTTATTAATTCAAAAAGTATTTTGTTCTTACTGAACTGTGTTTCAATCTGTGGTTAAAAATGCAAGTTTATGGCAACATCCACTGATCATCTGCTCCCCTGGCAATGGTCTATTATAGATAGCAATGGTGTGTTATACCAAAATATCAGACCTCCGAACGTTAGGATAGCCTATTCAGTTACACAACCCGTCCTACAACAGGTTCACAATCAGTTTAGTTAAGACAGACATGACTTCATTATTTTACTCTTTTCGAACCATAAATTGTTTCGTTTGTGAAAGTGTTCTAAGACCATAGATTTGGTTATATTGCACTTAAACAGGTTCAGCATGTGTGCATAGGACAGGTTGTGACATGTATGGATTAGATCATAGGGTTAGGACATACTGTAACCCTGAGAAATATATGGATTATGAGGCAGAGAAACAGATAAGATTTTATTCGATATATTTTGGAAGACAACGCAGATAAATCAGCTTCTCATGCTCATACACAAAGACATCTTCTTACGATGATATTAGGGACAAGACAGTAAATCTAAAAAGGGGAATTTCCATTGTGGTCTCTAGAGTCAGCGGCATTCAGGTATCAAATATATGGTAGGGCATGGGATGTAGGGCATGGGAAACAGGGCATGCGAAAGTGTAGGGCATAGGACGTGAGGGCATAGGACACAGGGTGTAGGGCATAGGACACAGGGTGTAGGGCGTGGGAGATAAGGTGCAGCAAACAAAAAATAGAGGAGGCAGCAGTCTCTGATTTTAAGTCAAACAGGAAGTCATTCATAGGCCTGGAGGCTTCTCTCTCTCTATCTGTCTCCATCTCTCTCTCTCTCCCTCCCTCCCTCCCTCTCCCTCTCTCACACTTGAGGGAATCCCTTCTGCCACCGTGAAGGGCGTACTGAGGCAGCCAGGACATCCCCTTGAACCCTTCTCCCTGTGGGAGCCATGCAGGGCCCAAAACTAGCCCGCTATCCCAGCATGCCTTGCTCTGCTCACTCCACAGTCCACAGTAACCTCAGCAACAACTGTGCTGCTGCTGCACCTCAGGTGTGAGCGTGTGTGTGTGAGAGAGAGAGACAGAGAGAGAGAGTGAGAGGGATGGAGAGAGACAGACAGAGAGAGTGAGAGGGATGGAGAGAGAGATAGAGAGAGGGAATGAGAGGGTGTGTGTGTGTGTGTGTGTGTGTGCGTATATGTGCATGCATGTGTACGTACGTATGTGTGTGTGTGTGTGTGTGTGTGTGTGTGTGTGTGTGTGTGTGTGACAGAAATAGATGGCTCATGAAATAGGGGGCAATGTTAAAGGGAAGGAAACAGCAGCGTGGGGAGGCTGTGAGCTCCAGAAAGACATGGAGACTCCCTTGGAGCTCATTCTGCTCTTTTCTGGTGTCCCCCTTATCTCTCCCCATCATGTGTTATCTCTTTTTTTATATGTGTATCTTTCCTGTGTGTGTGTGCACACTGTACTGTATTTTGTCTTGTCTCCACTGTTTCATCAGTTTGTGTGTGACACCAACTGTACCTGGTAAAACGTTGCTTCGTCTCACTATGTAGGCTGCTCTGTACACGACCGCAACAACAATAAAACCCACTTGACTTGACTTGATCTTATCTTGTCTTATCTTAATTCTCTGTCCTTTCTCTTCAAACCTTTGGCAGGTAAAGTAACCCCTAAGGGGTCTCTGATCCCCGCCCCCCCTCCCTCCCTCCCTTTTTTTGTACCACTTATCTCATCTCTCCTCCTTCATGTCTCTCTTAACTTTTTTCGCTCAACTCTCTTGTCACACTAAAGTCCTCCTCAGCTTGTCATCTCCCAGCTCCCAGGAGTCGCCTTTTCTCTCACTTCTTTCGTCCCTCCCTCTCTCATTTCAAACGTCGTGTGTCTGTAAATTGTCTACTACTGTATGTCTTATGCCTTTTTTTATTATGTCTTAACGTCTTTCATTACATGTGCCACTCATGTGGACAGCAAATAAAGGACTTCATTCTTAATGTACACATGACAATATACTTTGAACTTGAAGTTGAACTCTTGTCTTGTATGGCCTGTATCTGTAGTTTCTGTCTCCGTCATCTCTCCTGTGTCCTGTGTGGGTAGTTTCTCTTTTCTCTGTCTCTCTCTCTCCCTATATATAGTGACACCTAACCCTAACCCTCCCTATATATAGGGAGAGAGAGAGAGACAGAGTAAATAGACCTCCAGGAGAACTAGGCGAGACAAAAGACAAGATAGAGATGACAAATATGATTGGTACTAGAGAGAAATGAGAAACATTACAGACAGTTAGAGATAGCAGATGAGAGGGAGTACTTAGCACTTACAAACACAACCGAGATGAGAGGAACTACCCACACAGGACAAAGGAGAGGATGACAGAGACAGGAACTACAGACAAAGGCCATACAAGACAAGAGTTTTGTGTGTGTGTGTGTGTGTGTGTGTGTGTGTGTGTGTGTGTGTGTGTGTGTGTGTTGTCTAGGAGGTGCGTCTTGTACGTCTTGGCGCTGTATACATAGCATGGCCGCCTACTCTGCGCTTCTATATATAAGATGCCCAAACACACAAACACACGCAGATAAAAGCGTTAGTCATGGCCACCCCACGGGCAAACTGGCACCATCACCGCATTCGGCTGAGTCAGAGAGAGCAGGGCAGGGAAGCCACCAACACACACACACACACACACACACACACACAACACACACAAACACACACACACACACACACACACACACACACACACACAGGTGCAAGGACATGCCCCTGTCAATACCTCTGTCAGAGTATGGAGCTTGGGGGTATACTATATTGGATATACTTGACGGAGAGAGAGGGAGGGAGGAAGGGAGGAAGGCTCACCACCACCACAACCGCAGCTACACCTGCACCTGGCAGTAAGGACATGCCCCTGTATGCCAATGTATGGAGCATGAGGATATATCATAGGATGGAGAGAGTGGCAGTGACAGTGAGAGTGAGAAAGAGCGAGAAAGAGCTAGAGCGAGAGAGAGAGAGAGAAAGAGAGAGAGAGAGAGAGAGAGAGAGAAAGGCCAATAAGACAACTGAAGGACTTAGTACTATCTCTATTTTATGTTCGTAATGACATTAAATAAGAGATTTGATAGGCTTTGATCTCCTGCTTCCTAGATATTAATAATTTAAAATACAGACCCTATTTTAATGTGGTATGAGATTCACCCATGAGAGCTAAAATGTTCCCGTGGGATGGAGAGGGTGTAGTGGAGAGCTGGAGAGGAGGAGAGGAGGAGAGGAGGAGAGCAGGGAGGGTAAGGAGGTGCAGGAGGACCACCATGACAGGAGCACAAAGGCCAGAGTTAGAGGGGCCTAATTGGGAAGGGCAACGAGCTGTGCCAGAACAGTGTCAACACGGATATTTCTAAAATTATTCCATTTGTAGGGAGAAAGGGATAGAGAGAGAAAGAGAGACAGAGGCAGACAGAGAGAGAGACAGAAAGAGAGAGAGAGAGGGACAGAGAAAGAAAGAGAGACCGAGACAGAGAAAGAGAGAAAAAGAAAGACAGAGAGAGAGAGAGGGACAGTGACAGAGACAGAGAGAGAGAGAGAGAGAGAGAGAGAGAGAGAGAGAGAGAGAGAGAGAGAGAGAGAGAGAGAGAGAGAGAGAGAGTTTGCACTCCCACTCAAATCATGCTTTAAGTAGCCCTGTAATACTGAGAGACAGCAGGCTATTTTAGGAAGTTAAATTAGAAAATTATTCGTTGATCCTTGGACTAAACTGAATAAGTACTGTGCCGTAAAATACAAAAAGACTTTTCTGTCTCCCTGTTTGCTGCACATTAAAAATCCTGTCTGTGTGATGTAGAGTGCAGTTGCATATGCTATGCAGCCATTTACTGAGGTAAACGATCCGTTAATGTTGTAATTGAGTGATCAATGTTCTGCTGTCAAACTGTGTTGATGTTATATGAGATGTGGCTGCTAGATGTTGACAGTTGGGGTGACACACACACACACACACACACACACACACACACACACACACACACACACACACACACACTACCCTCCCCTTTCTCAATGAAGCTTTGGTCTACCTGCCCCCCCTCCTCCCCAAACAGTTGAAGGAGAGCAAAAATATACATAATAAATTGGGTAATAAGTAACTAATAGTACACATACAATAGGACACTACAGTCAGAGCATATCGTAAGAAAAAGGACTTACTTGGATCTGATTTGGAGAAAGTGTCTCTGTCGAGCAGGTTTCTGCATTGAGAAAAAGAGAAAGAGAGAGAGAGAGAAGGAGAGAGAGACAAAGAGAGATAAAGAGATAAAGACACAGAGACAGAGAGACAGAGAAAGACAGACAAGAGGAAAAAAATAAAGAGAGATTAATTAGAGAGAAAAGATTAATATGTCTTGATCTCATTATAATTGCAACATTATGCATACTCGTAATTGAAGTATTTAAGAGCCCATAACATGAGTGAGAGACCCTTCATGAAATAATGACAAAGGTGTGTGTATGCGTGTGTGTGTGTGTGTCTGTGTGTGTGTGTGTGTGTGAGCAGATGTTTGTCTTCATGCCATTATTGGCTCACTGATGAAGAGAGCGTGGGAGCAGTTGACCGGGTGGCAGTTGCACGGGCCAGGTTAATCACCAGAGACAGGCAGACCAATCAACAGAGCCATAGAACAAGACATAAGAGAGATGGAGGGAGGGCGATGGGAGGAAGAGAGACAGAGCGGGAGGAATGGGAGAAAGGAAGAGAGAGAGAGAGAGAGAGAGAGAGAGAGACAGTGAGAGAGAGAGAGAGAGAGGGGAGGGTGAGAAGGCTGGTAGAGGGGGTAAAGAGCTAGAAAGAAAAGGAGGTAGATAAAAAAGGTAAAGGAGAATGAGGGGAAACAGCAGGTTCATTGGAATACATGAAAGGAGAAATAGGGAGAGAGTAAGGGGGGTGGTACACAAGGGAGAGAAAAGAGAGATGGAAAGTGATGAAAGAGGGATGCAGAGAGAGATGAAATGAGACAGAAGACAGGGAGATACAGTAGAACTACGAATAAGAAGAGACAGAAGAGAGGAGGAGACTGGAGTGACACTGAATTCATCAGAGATGTGTC
>CM059274.1:10836809-10839309 GCA_030347295.1 Setipinna tenuifilis
GGTATCTCTGACCTGCTCTACCTTCTGCCCTTAAGCATTAGCTTGCTGTCGAGGCACAGGTCTCCGTCTCACCTGGTACCTGTCTTTAATATGTCACTATGCTAGACGCCGGAGCGCTGGATCCATTATGCTGACAGAGGGACTGGCGGGATGCCAGGGAGACATGATGAGAGGTTGAGAGAGACACCGACACAGACACAGGCACACACACACACACACACACACACACACACACACACACACACACAGCTGTCGAGAGTGTGAGGGAGCCCTGATAAACAACCATTACCGAACTGCTGATGGCCAGAGAAAAACAGAGAGAGAGAGAGTGAGAGAGAGAGATAGACCACGAGAGATAAAAAGACAAACACAGAAGGAGAGTGAAACTGCAGGAGGAGAGAGAAACGGGGAGTGACTCAGACAGAGGTACACATAATGGATGCGAAACAACATTAGAGCAAGATACAGAGACACAGAATAAGACTTAAAGAGAGAAGAGAAACATGTAGAGGAATCAGCAAGGGCTGGAGAGTGGAAGGGAAAGAGTAGAGTAGAGATACTTTATTTATCCCGAAGGAAATTAAGGACGGATGAGAGGAGAAGAGAGAGTAGAAGTGGAGAGGAGGAAGGGAGGAGAAGGCAGATAGAAAATGTTAAGGCCGTCTTGGCTGTTAAACAACGAAAATCCTGTCTTGGCTGTGTAGTTGATAGACAAACTGTGAGGCCATAGCCAATCTTATAAGGTCACAGACAATCTCAAGCAATCAAAAGTAAGCCCCTAGACAATCTTAACCAATCAAAAGTAAGGCCCTAGACAATCTCAACCAATCAACAGTGAGACCATAGACAACCTCTCACCTATAAACACAGTCACAGAGTCACAATCACAATCAATCAACAACCAACAAGCAGTAAAACGCACACAGAAATGTGTCCTGTGTCTTTAAGAGGAGGTGTGTGTACGTGTGTGTGTGTGTCTGTATGTGCGTGTGTGTGTGTGTGTGTGTGTGTGCAGGACAGAAGTGCTGGGATGTGAAAAGAGGTGGATGTGAAAAGGGTGGGGGCGAGGGACTATCGCTGACAAACAGGTGAGAAAGTGACCTGTCCACCTCAATGACAGGCCTGGGGCCTATCTCTGAGCAAGTCCCCTGCACGCCCACACACACACACACACACACACACACGCACACACAGACACACACACACCCTATACACATTCATTCACACACACACCCTATACAACTTTATTCACACACACATGATGTACACACACACACAACCTATACACATACGCACACACACACACACGTCATGTACTCACAAGCATAATAAAAGATGCATGCATGCACGCACTCATACCAACACACACACACATACAAAAGACTCACAAACAGAGCCACACAAACTGCATGCCTGCATATGTACATGTACACACACACACACACACACACACACACACACACACACACACGTGTCATCTGTGGCACCTCTCCTCCACTCACACCCAGTGGGACCCCTGGCAAGAGCATGTCAGCGGCCTGCCCAGCGTCGCCTGGCAACCACCGTCCAATGGCTGCTGCCGCCCTACTGACTGACAGTTGCTCTTTCCATGCAGAAAAAGATTTGTGTGTGTGTGTGTGTGTGTGTGTGTGTAAGGAATATACGTGTGCATAGATGTGTGTGTGTGAGTTTGTATGTTTGTACACAAGAATGTATACATAATATATATCCGTATGTGCATGTGTATGTGTATGTGTGCTTGAATGTGTATGTGTGCTTGAATGTGTATGTGTACACATGATTACATGTGTGTGCTGAAGTGTGTGTATTTCAAATGAGAAAAGGGTATCTGTGTGTTTGTGTGTGTGTGTGAGAGAGAGTATAATTGTGTGTGTATGACAGAGTATGTGTGTGTATGTGTGTGTGTGTGTGTGTGTGTGTGAGATGATGGCATGTATTTATCCTGCTCACATGGCCTGAGAGGTGTGAGGAGAAGAGAGAGACCTGGGGGGATAGACAGAGAGACAGAGAGAAAGATAGAGGGTAGATAGATAGAATAGGGGTGGGAGAGACAGGGGGGGGGTAGCGGGAGTGACAGAAAAGATTGTGTGGGAAAGAGACAACCAAGAAAAGGAGGAGAGGAGAGGAAGAGTAAAATAAATGACTTTACTATGCTCTCTCTTTCTCTCACTCTCTCTCTCCCTCTCCTGCTCCTTCCAGAAAGCCTGGCCCAGAGGCTTGTGGGATAGGTTTATGTGGCTGAGTTCAGAACATGTTCCTGAAAGCCGCCCCGAGCAAGGGGGATTCCGGACGCTCTGATTGGCTGTCCCAGATAGATGTGCTTGTGACAGCGTTACCGTAGCGACACAGCGAGTTCTGCTAGCGGGCTCGAGGGACTTCACCTCCGTACAGCCAGCAACCAGAAAACTGGGCTTCTTCCCTCGCTCTCCTTTTTCTCTCTCCTCTCCCCTCCCTCGCTCCTCTCTTTCTAAACTCTTCT
>CM059274.1:10849309-10859309 GCA_030347295.1 Setipinna tenuifilis
GTCTGAAAAGCCTCAGATTTTAGCTGATCCTTATCAGAAAATGGTTAAGTTTTTTAAAAAGCATTTTTATTCAGCACCTTAGGTCCTAATGGGCTAAAATGAAACATAGAATATACCTCTGTTAAGTTTTCTGTGTGGATAAGTATGCCGTGTTACATGTACATGTTCACAAATGCCAGCACCTGATTCCCCACAAGACAAACTGGAAAAACAGGTGCAGCTTTCCCGTAATGAGACATTGTGCTCTGTTAAACAACCACCAGTGTAGTGAAAGACTGTCTTTAGTTAATGCACCAATACTGGCCATAAGTAATAATCCATGACCGCTTTCGTATAGTGAAACACTTTCGACGGCTAAAAAAAACAAAACAGCTTTCTCGTAGAGAAAAACTCTTGTTGGCTAAAAAACCAACACAGCTTTCTCATAGAGAAACACTATCTATGGCTAAAGAACCAAAGCAGCTTTCTCATAGAGAAACACTGTTGATGGCTAAAGAACCAAAGCAGCTTTCTTATAGAGAAACACTGTTGATGGCTAAAAAACCAAAGCAGCTTTCTTATAGAGAAACACTGTTGATGGCTAAAAAACCAAAGCAGCTTTCTCATAGAGAAACACTGTCGATGGCTACTGACAGGAACTGACACAGCTTTCCAATATCAGAGCACTACTCTCTGCCAAGGAACCAGGACAACTTTCCTATAGTGTGAACTTTACCATGCAACTCTATTTGTAATTTCTATAAATGTAGTTTTCAGATTCCAAGATTTTTTTTCCAAAAAAAAAAAAAAGATTTCTGTTTTGATGACTTTTTATAATTAAAGTACCAAGCTTGCCCAGTAGAACACTCTCCACTGCTAAAGAACTTGAACTTCCACTTGATGTGTGGAATTCAAGGCTCCCAGATTAAAACTTGTTTCTATCACATAGTTTCAGATTTACTTTCAGTTTCTCCACTGTGCAGTCGTGACGCCATGGGATGGATGATCAGGCTCAGGTATAATTATCACGTCGCACAGGTTCATCTTCATAGCTGAGAAGAAGCCGAAGCTGAAGAAAAAATGACGCTGAGGAGCTGAGGAGAGGTGAAGCTGTAATTAAACTCCTTAAAGGCCACATGGCCTCAGGGAGACACATGTTCTCAGCTGCACTTCCTCCTCCCTGTGTCCACAGTCTCCAGCTTACAGCACATGGCTACTCTGTCCCCTTAATCTTTACTTTCCTTTTATACAGGCTGGGCCAAAAATACGGGACACATTTTAACATGCCTACATCCTGAATTATAAAAATGACATGGAGTACCAAATATATTTGTTGTATTACTGACATTAAACGATTTATGAAACATACTAATGTACCGACACTTTACCTATAAATGTACTATAAAATAGATCAAATGGATCTCTTTTTTTGTCCTATTTTGTGAACTACACCTACCAGTCCACTAGCTGTCCATTCAGTATGTGCAGTCAAAAATAAACAAGACAAAACAAACATAAATCTGCTGTGTTCATACGTGTCCTGATGTTCTAAAACAGGAAACAGACACAGTGGTTCAGACCGGGCCTAAATCAATTCCAGCCAATCAGCACACTTAATGGAGGGGTGTAATCTGATAAGCACATAACATCAACAACCTTCCTCTGAAACTCAAAACCCAATCACTGACTGCATCCTGAACCGATAGAGAGTCTTGTCATTTTCAACATGGCTGTATTTTAGTTCCCTTGGCAGTTGCTTAGTGATGCATTCAGGCGACCTCACTAACCAGCATCAGTGTACAGCACCCACCTGGGTGTTGCATGGCAGCCATTACACACCACAAAGCATTGGATACACAAGCTTTTTAGTTGCTTCTTCTCTCTCTTTTTTGTCTTCTTCCCTGTCTTCAAATCAGTCAACCTCTTTCCATCTTCGTCTTATTCTCTCTCTCTCTCTGTCTCTGTCTCTCTCTCTCTCTCTCTCTCATTTTCTGCAATGCAAGTCAACCTCACCAAGCAGTACAAGTGTACAGCACCCACCTGGGTGATGCATGGGCACTATTATGCACCAGACTGCTCTCCTCCACACCAGCCCAAGCTGGAGAGTGAGGGAGTAAGTCAGTTAGCCAATCACATCCGGGGGAATAATCAGTGAGCCAATCACATGCTTATGTAAAAATTAGAGGGTCAGAACCAAATGAGCTATAGTGGGAGTTTTGGCATCCACACTGGGAACATCATTATTGATTATTCTGTGGTTTTATTTATTTGATTTCTTAATATATTGTCTATTTCATCACTGGGTTATAAGTAATGTGGATGTATAAGCTGTTATGCATGAACACAGCTGTGTGTAAACGATGGTCTGTGTAAAAATAGAACCTATAAATAGATTTACTGTTTTTGTATAAATTGGTGTGTATGAGATGGAAAGTTAACACAGACCCGATAGGAAAAGGGTTAGAATAAGTCACACATGCAATCACACACACACACACACACACACACACACACACACACACACACACACAGATCACACAAAAAAAAAAAAAAATGTTGTATACACACACACAGGAAACCATGAAACATTTTGCACAGGCATGCTCTGCTAAAAGCTCTATTGAACACACAAACTCTCTCTCACACACAAACACACACACACACACACACATATGCAGGTTCTTGATTAGACCCCCTCTGAGTCATCAAGCTGCAGCAATGCAATTATCTCCCTTCCAAACCTGTAGCACGGAGCAACGAGTGCATTTACTTTATCCTGAGGTAAATAAAGGCAGATTGTATCTTTCAGAACAAGCCAAGCATTCCACAACACAGGATGCAAAAGGATGGTATGGAAATACAACTTCTGAGTAATGGTTCATTCACCAGAGTCTGATTCCAGGAAGAGATCTGACATTGTGAAGCATTGAACCGTGACAGCACATAATACAGTATTATTTGTGGTGGCAGAATGGAAGATACGGCTGTGGGTAATGTGAAATATTTTCTGCACTTTTCTGCATTTTCTCTGCGTGTTTTTCCTCCTAAATGGTGTTTATAAATACCCACACACAGACTCACAGATCACATGCGTCTTTCTCCTAACTAGTGTTCATAAACATAAACACACACATATACACACATATACACACACACACACACACACACGATTTTATGCCTAATGGTTTTCATAAATAAACTCCCCTTGGGGCTGGCTGGCGTTGGCTCCATCGCCATGAGGGACACGTCAAGCGTGCTTTCTTCAGCGACAGGCTCATGCTTGTGGGATTCTCGCTCCTACCATCAGCACTGCAGCCTCCCCACTGTGCCTGTCTATTGTCAGTGTAGATGCTTGTTAAGTACAGGTTACTGGTTTACAGACACACACACACAGACAGACAGACACACACACACACACACACACACACACACACACACACACACACACACACACACACACGGCACACTCACACACACACACACACACACACATTCACATACACACACACACACACATATATATAACGCACACACTCACATCCACCTCCTTCATTGTCACACTTGTAATATATGACTGCTTAAGGCAGCAGTGGGTATCCCTTTCCTCCCTACAGCAGTAGTCATGTTCACGTTCACGGTTACAATAGCTAAAGGTTTGTAGGTACAAGCAGTGTTGTGTTGGCTTCAACAGTACGCACAAAAGCTTGCTTGTGCTAATGCAAGGACATAAGGGACTTTTTCCTGTTTGTTTTTGCAGAAGTGTGTGTTTATGTCTGTGTGTGTCTGTGTGGGTGTGTGTGAGCATGTGCGTGCGTGTGTGTGTTTGTGATTCATTTAAAGTGAGAGTGGATAAAATCTTTCAGAGACAGGTATAAACACCACTTCATCATCAAGCTCTAGTCTTATCAGTGCACACAAATGTCAAAGTCATCCTCACCCCCATATAAAAGACAGAGTTTATTAATATGCTAACTGCGGCTGACTTTCACTGCACTACACCTTTATTATTGGCAACACCTGTAGCACAAATGTGTCTTCTAGTTACATCTCATGGCCAGCTGAATACAGGTAAAGGCATTTGTATAGACTGTACAGCATCTTCTAAAAGCAGTCAGTCACTGTAGGGATCGACCCTTATGTGATATGAAACACAGTTTCACAAGGTTATCATGTTTCACTTCACATTGGACTTCAATATGATATGAATACGTGATGTGAATCGGCTCGTGAGATTATCCGTGTTTACTTTATACATGGCTCACTTCATAGCACAAGGACACAGCTACACACACACACACACACACACACACACACACACACACACACACACACACACACACACACCCATCCCCCACAAGCCTATGAGCTCTGTCATTTTGTGGTGAGGCGAGGATGTATTGATCGAGCAGCGCTGCTTTTCTTTTCTTCCACTGATCCACTCGCTCATCTTGCTCCCCCCCTCATCTCTCTTCATCCTTCTCTCTCCCTCTTTCCAACCATCTCTCTCACTCCCTCTTTCTTTCTCTCTCTTTTGTGCCTTCTCCACAGGTGTATTGAGCTGATCCTCTCACTCATCTTGCTCTTTTCCCATTTCCCTTCATCCTTCTCTCTCTCCCTCTATCTCCTTTTTCCCCTCCCTCCCTCCCTCTCGGTCTCTCTCGCTCTCTGCTGTGTCTTCTCCGCCGGCGTATTGAGCGGTCTCCCCACAGGCACTCTCCGCCCAGCGTGAGGCTCTTGCCGGCGCCTTTTGTTGTTTCTCTGTCACTTTCTCCTCTTTTCTTCGCTCCTCTCCTCTTTTCTTCGCTCCTATCGCAGACCGTCGCTGGGTCAATGCAGGGCCCAAAGGTCGAGCGCTCGATGCCTCTGCATCACACACAGTGGTGGCGCAGGAAAAAGGATCGCACACACTCTCACTCAGCAACACACACACACACATACACACATACACCCACACACACACACACCCACACACGGCCACAGCAGGGCTTCCATTAGCTTGAGACTTCCCCAAGCTGTGCCCATCAGAAACCTATGAGAGTTTTGCAATGTGTGAGCATGTGTGTGTGTGGCCGTCTGTGTGTGTGTGTATGTATGCCAGTTTGCGTATGTCTGTCTGTATGTGTGTGTAGTTATGTGTGTCCATCAGTCTGTATGTGTGTGTGCGTGTGTGTGCATGTGTGCGAGTGTGTGTGCTTGTATGTGTGCGTGCAGTTGTGTCATTATGTGTGTTAAGGAAACTGTAAAGGTATGTACAAACAATTGTTTATGTTTGTGTGAACATGTACCGTATCTTTCTGTGTGTGTGACCACACTACTTGTACTTTTGCATTTCCCTGCTAAATAACTATTCCACGTTCCATATTCCTGTGGTGTATTCCATTCCACTACATTCACTTCTTTCTGCTGACATTCTGTGAAGAAAACACACCCACAGCAGCTTACCAACGCCAGCATGCCAATTCCCCATGACATCACTGTGGTCAGCTAGGTGACACTTACTCAGGTTTGACTTCGGGGAAAGTGATGTGAGTTATACCCGTCTAGTTTCAGTTAGCTCAGCGGTTTACATGCTGGGTAAAAAACAAGTATCACCACAAGTTTGAACAGAGAGGGTGTGTGTGTTTGGTGGGTATAGTATATGTATGTAGATAATATTACATGTTGTTACATTTAGATAGACTAAAAAAGAAACATGAAATAAAGTGTTACCTGGAAAACTGACCTAAGGCACAGCAGTCTACATGCCTGGGAAAACAAGTCCCAAAGTTTGAAAAAAGAGCTCTATTCAATTACTTTCTTTTAATTTCTTTTCCTTCTATTCAGTTCGTTGGTTCTTTGTATGCTGTGCTATGGCTAATAACAGCTGTGTTTAAATGTGCTCTATAAATAAATGAATTAATTAATAAATTCTAGTTACTTACTTGCTAAGAGTCAGAGCAAAGAGGGAAAGCAGTGATTCACAGTTCAGGAGTCAAATGATTCATATTCTATTTGTGTGCACGCCTCTGTGTGTGTGTGTGTGTGTGTGTGTGTGTGTGTGTGTGTGTGTGTGTGTGTGTGTGTGTGTGTGTGTGTGTGTGTTTGTGTGCGTGCGTGCGCATGCATGTGTGCATATGTGATGTATATAGTTGTGTGTGTGTGTGTGTGTGTGTGTGTGTGTGTGCGTGTGCGTGAGAGTGACCCTCCCTAGGGTTGTAGGTGTGCGCTGACTGCCATACCAACGAGCCTGGCTCTTTGCCGTCGCAGTCAAAACGCATGTTTCATAGCCCGGAGACCCAGGTTCGAAGTCGTGTAGGGTGATTTCTCCTCCCCTTCGCTACAGTGTGTGTGTGTGTGTACGCACATATGTGATAAATCTATGTATGTGTGTGCATATGTGATAAATGTGTATGTTGCCAAAAGCAGATATCACAGCTGGTATATAAAACATATGCTTAATACACACACAAACACACCATAAAGACTACTGTGGTTGTGCAAGTGACCGTTATTTGGGTGTGTCGTCCAGGTGACCATTGCTGTGATGTCATAGAGCGAGAGGTCAGTGATGACAGTCTAGTCATTGTAAGTGTAGTGGTTTATAAGACAGGAAAACGTCCCTCCCAAAGTCCAAACAGAAAACTCTTAGTTTCAGCCCTCAGCAGGCCTACAGCCAGGACTGGACTGGAGTGGCCTGATGTGGACCCAGGCCCTGCCCGTCCAATCACATCTTCAGGAGTCATGTGCCTACCTCAGTTGAGTGTGTACAGCTCTTACGTCTGTGCATCTCCAGACAGAAGCCACACACACTCACACACACCCCCATGCACAAACATATATGCACACACACACACACACACACACACACACACACACACACACACACAGACTTCCTTTCAGAACTCTCTTATTCCAACGCCTTTTCCTTTTCTCTCCCCATTTTTAAAATTAATCCAGTGATTCATTAGTCACCCACCCCAATACACACACACACACAACAAATTGAAGTATGGTGTCCATGCCAGTTCGGTTCCTGCCAGCTTCTCTAAATAAACCCTTGGCTTGTTCTGCACACCAGTATTTCACCCCTTATCCCTTACACACACACACACACACACACACACACAAATACAAGTGCACACACACAAACACACAAATACAAACACACACAAAGGTCTAACTCATTGAGCCATGCCAGCACAGATACTGCTGCAGTGAGTGTATTCAGCAGTGTGAATGTCTCCATTTGTCTCACACAGGGTTGAATCAGCTGAAGCCAACCAGCTCTGGACTGACACACGGGGACTGGCTCTGAAGCGGATCAAGAGATATTCTAAGTGTGTGGGAGTGTGTATACAACCCCCCCCCCCCCCCCCCCCCACCCCTTTCCTTTTGGAAAGCTTAAATGCTGAGGACAGATTTTCACCCCAGGATAATGAAGATCAAGTTCAGTAATCAGCAACTTTAGCAGCATAATCACAGCAAACAAAAAAACATAGACACAAAGCATGGGGATACTGTTTCTCATATATACTCCCTAACCACAACACGTCAGTTGAAGACCTGAAACCTGCATTGTGATTAAGCTAACTTGTTAACCACATGGGAATAAAACAGCTCACTATGGTTCACAGCTCCTTACACCATCTGTCCCTCTCCCTCGTCACTATTACTTCACTCTTATGATATTTTATATTTCTCTGTGGACTGCAACAATAACATTGAATTAGGGCCAAAAGTTGTTTACAATTACAAAAAGTTAGCAGGCTAAGAATCTGAACTGAAACTGAAGTGGCTATTGCTTAAGTGGCAGACAACAACAGAACTGCCTAACCTGAGGCCACTTGATGAAGGTGGGGTTCACTATGTCTCCAATGGCGTTACTGGGCTAACCTTTCCACCTTCATCTTCTTTGTCAGATATATATACTGTACCTGGCGAAGACCACACAGGTCAAAAGTTTTACCATGACAGTCCATTTTTTGGTAGCATTAGAAAAGGGTGTGTAGATACCTTCTTCCTATTTTGAGCCTGTATTGACTTTTTTATCCAGCATCCAGTTCTTGGAACTACAGAAGCCTTTCGGATACCAGGAGGAACGTCCTCAAGCTGAAAGTAAGGTCAAGTTGCCCCTCAGCTCAGCATTCATGACTAGCTTGCCCTGGATGAATTAGAACCTACACAGACACGCAGCTCCCTTATATGCAGACATGCACACACACACACACACACACACACCACACACACACTCCTATGCTACTATGTAGCACCTCCAAACATAGATGGTCATGGCAGAAACAGGCACAGAATTATGTCTGTGTCTTCCATCCAAAGGATGGAATGTAACTGAGTGAACAAACACACAACATAGACATACAGTATACATACGACTTTATGGAACTCTAAAGTACAGAAAACTATTATTGTGTGTGTGCATACGTGTGTGTTTGTGCATGTGTGTTTGTGCATATGCCTTGTGAGGGTGTTCAGATTGCTGTGTGTGTGTGTGTGTGTGTGTGTGTGTGTGTGTGTGTGTGTGTGCATGTGAGTGCATGTGAGTGCATGATCCTCATGAGGGAGTTTATAGCGCTGGAAGGGGTGGACATTTGTTTCACAGTAGATGGGATTCACAACGGCAATAAGGGCAATAAGACTGTTTGGTGCCCAGCAACCAGCTATCTCCAGCCACTACATCTTCAGTCCATCTGCACCAATCATGTGGTTCTCATGACAATACAGCAAACAGATAGGTAGCTGTAGGCATACTGTTGCCACAATGGTGCACTCTGAGTGCACTAAATGTGTGCATTAGTCTCAGAATGGCAATCAGTCCATGACACAGGCACATTAACGTTTGTGAGCATCTGTAACGAGTTCCTGACCCAAGGGCACATTCAAATCAGCAAACAAAGGCGAGTGTCTATAACAGGCACGTTTTTTTAAATGGTGTTGTGTTTGCTTTGAGTTTGGCGTGGATGTTCATGAGCGTGCACGCACACACACACACACACAGACTCACACACACACACACACACACACACACTCACACACACACACTCACACACACACACACACACACACAAACAAACAAACAAAACCAGTCTGAGGAGCTAGTTCTCTGCGAAAACACACCGACGCCAGAATGTTTACCCACACACACACAGGCAAACTTTGCTCAGATAAACTTAGTTTTAGGTTTGTTCACCTCGAACAACCTCCTTCAGCATTTGCTGAATTTGAACTCAGCTCTTAACTGGTCTGAATAGACTCTGGTTTGGGCTACAGTAGAGTGCTGTTCTCCTGACTCCCAGCAGACGGGTGGAGATGGTGGACAGTGAGATGGTAGGGCCTGGTTTAAGCTCCTGTGTTTGACCAAGTGCATACACATACACCTGTCCAAACGGGTTGCAGTAGCCTGACACACAAACAGTGTATTCAATACACAAATTCAGTTTCCCAAAATACTGATTTGTACACAGTGTGCAGAGTTTACATCATGCTTGGTAGAATCTGGAAAATAAAAAAGACTTAGGCCTAGAATGTACTTGCTGTTCGAATGAGCATACATGTACACAGCCGGCTGTGTCATGAACAAATGCCTGATGACAGGAGGTCTCCTATTACCGTGCATCTAGCGCAAGCCATAGGCATCGCCACAGGTGAGCTTTGGTGGACCTGTGCCCACCTACTTGTCAATAAGGCCTACCCAATCAGAAGTCTCCATAAGTTCGATTGACTGTTTTAGTAATAAAAATAACCTATGTGTTTTGGGTTAGGCCCACCTGATTTTTTTTTCTGGGCCCACCCATTTAATGATTTCTGGCTCTGCCCCTGCCGCACGCATCATACATGTTTTGTAAACATACTCAATCAACTTACCAGACAAAAGCAGGATATGCCTTGCAGCCATGATGCATAGGTGTGTGTGCCCTGTTACCAACAACAAAGTACATTCCAGGCCATAGGGGTGCTGCTAATGTTGATGCTGATGCAGTATGTATGGTCCTGCTTAGTGCGCTAACCGTACACATACTAACGGTCA
>CM059274.1:10864309-11004309 GCA_030347295.1 Setipinna tenuifilis
CATGTGCATGTATGAGTGTATCTGTGTGTGACAAACAGAGCTTCGAAAATGAAGTCCTTTCTGCCTGCCATCATCAGTGACCTTTCACCTTTGACACAGTCGGTCAATGCCAAATCAACACACGCACATACACACACACACACACACACACACACACACACCTGCTCCTCATGCCGAATCAATCAGCTGTCAGAGTCGACATGTGATGGCCACATCATCTCGGAGAGCTTCACTGAGTATGTAGCTGACAAACCCTTGTGTCCCTGCATGCTGATATACTGGATGTAGTGCACAGGGCGGTCCACGTGTGTCCTATGTAGGTCACTAGTGTGCTGTTTTGGGTAGGGCCTCACCTTCTACCTAGGAATCCACCACGGAGGGGTGGCATGACTAACTACCAGGGGACTGCCCTCGGCTTAGCTGAGAAGAGCACGACCGAGCCTGCTGTACAAATATCACTGTAGGGATGAAGAACATCACACAAACAAGTGCATGTCCATGCACGCGCGCGCACACATATGTACACGTACACGTACACGTACACACACACACACACACACACACAGCCCCCGACAAATGGGGATGTACGACTGCTTCTTTTACTGCACTGGACTTTTAGTCTGTACCAAGGCTTTGAACTGGTTCATGGAACAGAAACTATATGTAAATGTTAATTAAAAATACTAACCAGTTTTGTGTCCTTCTTAAAAACGCTTTGTGTATACATTAGGGTGGATGAATGAGGGTGAATTCTTGTAGTTTACTCAAGGCATGGAGAGAGCATAGAGAAGCTCATATGAATATAGCCAGCATACATCTGAAAGGGCTATGGGGTCTACCAGTCTCAACTATAATCATAAGGGGTAAATATTGTAGTCTTCCAATCTTCCAAAATCTTTTAGACATGAATGGCATAAGAAGGTCTCAGAATCCTCTTCCATTCTCTATACAAACTGATGCCCCTAATAAAGGCAATTGCAAGAGGTTTCCCTTTGGCTGTGCAATTTTTCAGGTCAGACATTGGGATCATTTACAAATTGATTGACTTTGTTGCAAATTCAGACAAATCTGCTCAGGGAATAGTGTCCACCATTCAACATTCACTTGAACATCTGGGCCCTTTCATTATATAATGTCTGCATTTAGTGCAGAAAATACAAATGTTTATTATTGGATCCACAATCTCTCCACTTTGTCAGTTTATGGTTTACTTCCTATCCTGTCATGGCTTTTGTTGTCAGAGTTCTCCTTTAATGCCATTCATTCATTCATTCATTCATTCACTCATTCATTCATTCACTTCCTGTAGCTAACAGGATGCTTGCCAATTTCTTTAAAATTGTTCTATCCAACTCTGCTCTCTGCTACCTACAGGAGGCCAAATTTGATGCCTCCTCCTCTACCCCTCCAGCCACAATCACCAGTTGGTCCCTGTCTTGTCAATGGAGCCAGGCTCTCGCCCCCTCTGCCATCTCTGACGCCAGGATTTGCGAACCCCCAATTATTTAATTGTTCTTGTCTACACTTTGTTTCTTTTAATCAACGTGTTATCATCACACACTTCATTCAATACATTTAAGTTTATCTTGTGTATCGAGTCTCTCTGGTAGAAGTGGTTTGATTTTTTTTATTACTGGCTATTTTAAAAAGTGGCTATTGTACCTTCAGCCCATCTTTCTGTCATCTGGCAAGATGGTCTACGATGACATGGAGAAGGTCACTGAACGGCTTTACCTGATTGGCAAGCTCAACATGGATGCACTCTATGATGAGTGTGTTACTGCCAGCTGCATTCTTGAGCATCTCACAAAGCATAAGGACTGGGTGTCCAAGGAAACTCCTATGTGGGTAGCCTGTCTACTAATGTGCATAATGTCCAGCAGAGCTCTTGGTTGAAAGAAACTGTTAATACATTTCATACTCACAGTGAGTAAAGATGTTAAAACTTCTATCAAACTGGGACATATCTGCTTCTCAACTGTGCACAGACAACAAAACTGAAACTATAATGTGTCCTACCGCCTAACCCTTTCTGTTTCTGTTTAGAAGGAACCAGTGGGCAAAAAAATCTGGTTCATAGCCCTGGTCTGTAGTTGGTGGGTGGGTAGGGGGGAGAAATGAACAATGCCAGGAACTACATTCACAACAGGCGACACTGGACAGGGGAGGACATGCATTTTGTAACCAAGTACAGTAAGAGGAATC
Organism: Setipinna tenuifilis; assembly: GCA_030347295.1. Taxonomy (NCBI): domain Eukaryota; kingdom Metazoa; phylum Chordata; class Actinopteri; order Clupeiformes; family Engraulidae; genus Setipinna; species Setipinna tenuifilis. The sequence continues at coordinate 10,866,515 of CM059274.1, forward strand.
ACCATGACAACTACACAAACACACACCCTTGGTCTCTTTTACATGCACACACATGCCAGGTTAGTAGCAACACTGCTGAGTCTCTCTCTCTCTCTCTCTCTCTCTCTCTCTCTCTCTCTCTCTCTCTCTCTCTCTCTCTCTCTCTCTCTCTCTCTCTCTCTCTCTCTCTCTCTCTCTCTCTCTCTCTCTCTCTCTCTCTCTCTCTCTCTCTCTCTCTCTCTCTCTCTCTCTCTCTCTCTCTCTCTCTCTCTCTCTCTCTCTCTCTCTCTCTCTCTCTCTCTCTCTCTCTCTCACACACACACACACACACACACACAGCGAGAGCTTGCCTTGCTAACAGAGAGCAGGAACCATAACAACACAAGCAAAGTGCATGTGCCCAAGTGCTAAAGCAAAACAGGATTATATATTTTGATGTTAAGATTTATATGTTTTGGGAGTATTCTGTAGGGTGTTGTAGTTTGTAAAAGTGCTCTCCTGATAAAAATGCGAGCTTATCTATTACAGACAATTGGTTTCCTGCTTATCCATTTCCTTATGGCAGACACGATCTCCTGCTTATCTCACTACTGCTGGGGAATATAGGAACCATTGCACCTGTACCAGGTTACAGTCATTCCACTGTAATTGCACAGGATCTCTGTAATGTTTATTTGCACACACTGATTGTGAGAGTTCTCCAGGCTCCACTTCTAGCCCCCGGTCATGTTTTTGGATCCCCCCTTCCTCTTTCCTGTTTATTTCTTTATATGGAAGAGGTAGGTTTGATTTGTTTAAGTGTTATTATATTTCATCTATTATTTTCTCAGATTTTATTTGCAATCTATATAGGCCCTATGTGTATTATTTTTGGGTTATTTTTGTTGACTAAGTTTTAAATGTGTATTATTTATGTTGTGTATCATGCCATGGAGGTACTAGTGACATGACAGACAACATAAATAATACACATTTAAAAGTGTTTCCATGATGTTGTCAACGTTTCCGTCATTTTGTCTTCGAGGCATCCACCTGACAACCCCTTCCAGTAACTTTTGAATATAAACCGCCAACACCTTTCTATAGGCTATTGAAAAAAAAAAAAAACTAACATAAATTATTGCCAGGCTGTCTTGGCGTAACTTCGGACTTTCTAACAATACTTGCAACTTGTCAGGAAAATAGGGTCATGTTTGACTACTGCATAAAGACACTACGGCTGGACAGGACGAACTCGTAACAGAATCCCCAATTCCTCTGCTTTCCAATACTGGAAATCTCGTCTCGAGGGACGGATGGGGTTTTAACTGAGGAGTGGGTGTGTCATGCGATACTTAACGGCAGTCACTGGGTTCACTGTCAGAGCGAGGGAATTCCGTTACTATTAGGCAACAAAAATGCCTTTTTGTTGTTTTTGCCCTGCCTGAGTTGCTCACTCGATCATCATGTTGGGAGCGCGTGTTTGCCTGACAGCGTTCAGCAGACGTCTTCAAACCTTATCAACAAATAGCTCGTGACCACATTCCCACACAAGGAGATCAAACCAAGGATAACAAGATCTCGCTGTGTTTCTGTTTCTATGACCAATGTCAGATGTGGAAAAGTGTGGCAAAACAAACACAAACCACAATACATAAATAAATAAGGGTTACGTTTAACTGTCAAAACTGTCAAATGAGATCAGCCAACAACAAGCGTAAGACGTATTCCTCCTCTAACATGGTGTTACCGCACCGCTTCAGAAACTGCTATTTTACGTGTTATTCTCAAAAGTAGGAAACATTGGAGTAGCTGTATTGGAAGACAGTAACTGTCCTAACTTTTTGGCCAAGTCCTCCATAGAAAACACATTCTTGCTGGTGTCGCAGATTTTTTTTTCCCGTAGTGCTTCCAGAACGGATACACGTTCATGGAAATAGGTTAATTCGAGCCATTCGCTTACCTGCAAGACACGGTGATTTCAACTTTTGTGGCAGGAATAGACGCGTTGAGCTGGTCGAAGTCTCCTATCGACGCCATGTTCAGGAAGCTGTTGTTCATCATGATTATATTTTGTCCAACCCCCTTTTTCGGCAGCGAAAATCTAAAGGAGAAAAAAAAAACTACACCCGCACCTCCCAGAGCCACTGCATGTGGACAAGTGTACGAGCTTCTGACAGCCCACTAGCGGAGGGAAAGTGATGTCACAGCATACCAGGAGCGGCGCGTCAACTCTGCTCGCTGCCGTGCCACACGCTGCTGCGCTGCTGCTGGGGCGACGGAATGAAGGAATGAAGTTGCGCCGAGCAAAATCATGTGTGTGAAAGTGGTGGGAGATGCCAGAGCGCCACCGTCAAGGATGTGTGCGACTGCCCTCACTCCAACGCACAGAGCATGGCTTGTCACAGAGGAAGGTGCTTGTTATTCTTTCAAGCCATGCCACAGTAATTTTTAATAATAATAATAGTAATAGTAATAATAACAGCTGCTATTATTGTTGTTGTTGCTGCTGTTGTTTCTACTACTGCTGCGAACAATTATAATAGTAATTATCATAATGAAAATAATAATAATGCTAATGCCTGTATAATAAGTAGGTTATGTTAAGAATGAGCTTGGGTTGAGAAGAACAAATGCAAAAGTATGCAATTCATGACCGTAACCTTTTACCTTATGATCCCTTCATACACCGTGCAAAATAAAGATTTAAAGATCAGCAGCTCTGCCAATGTAAGGGCCAACCACAAAAGGCACAGTCAACAAAGCAAAGTCTAACAATGCCAAGAGGACAACCTCAGCCTTTAGAGTGACTATCAACCTTTGCCACCTCCCAGGCGTATAGGTTACACGGAAGGTGTTGGTGAACGAATTGCTGTCAGCTGGAGTTCACTTGCGCTAAGGTGATCAAATCATGGCAATTCATTCTGACACTGTCAGTAATGTAAATCCTATTTTGACACATTTCATACTTCATTTAACATAGCCTCCTTTTCTGAAATGATAGGCATACCCCTGAGAAACCTTAAACATAACTAATCATGAGTAATTTTGCCCATAGTGTCACATTTGGATGGCATCTGCCTCTTTAAAGATCCTCCTTAGATTTTTAGTAGCAGTGAGATTCATTCTTGCGTGAGGAAAATAGGTCAGGCACCCTGTTTGCGCACTGTACCAGAGGCAAGCAGCGGACTCCTCTGATGACAAGTAGCTCACTCAGGAGGTCGTTCATTAGCTTACACTACACCTGCATCACTGGAACTCTTGTGTTGTGTCTTGTCTAAATGTCTATTTTCCATTATATAAAAAAAACAGAGTTATTGCCCTTATATATTAAAAACAGGCTGCTCGAATCTCTAGTTTCAGTGGAGAAGACACCTTGTGCAACAGATGCACTAAACTTCTCAAACCCTGGAGCTACACACAGCCTGAAATACACAGAGAAGTACACACACACACACACACACACACACACACACACACACACACACACTGTAAGACCTCTACAAAAATATGAAGTTCAGAAAAAAGGAAAAGGAACAATGTAATATGTGGCAGAATAAGCCTGTGTGTGTGGCTTGTGATGGAGGCCAGCTCTGAACTTGCACATGCAGGGAGAAGTGTGTGTGTGTGTGTCTGTGTGTGTGTGTATGTATATGACAAGTATTTCAGTGTTGTAGTAGGGGTAAGGTTTGTGTTTTTGGTGTGGAAGAAAAAAAGAGGGGGTAATTGTCATTTGATTGAGCAGGGATAAGTGTGGGGGAGGTGGGGGGTAAAGGCTGTGTGTTCCCTGTAAAGGCGTGAAGAAAAGGGCGTTGGACGGAACTGGAGCATGGGGGTAGGTGGGGGTACTGGCAGAGAGATGACTGAAGGAGATGAAGAAGACTGTGGAGCTTGCAGTGTGTGTGTGTGTGTTTGTCCAGGCTGTGTGTGTGTGTGTGTGCAAGGTGCAGGGTGAGAGAGCTCCTTGGCCAGAGGCAGCATCCATGCTGATGTCTAATTTTAGACTGAGGGAATGCACTGCTGCTGCCCACAATGTGTGTGTGTGTGTGTGTGTGTGTGTGTGGTGTGTGTGTGTGCGCATGAATAAACGGATCTGACGTTCATGATGTGTATGTATGTGTTGTGAGATTTTGTGTGTATTGTGAGATTTTGTGTGTATTGTGAGATTATGTGTGGACATGTGTGTGTGTGTGTGTGTGTGTGTACCCGCACATTCAGTATCGACCTGCCTCCAGCCTGTCATTTGCTCTCTTCTTCCTTCATCAAGACCTCCAATTCCGAAAATTTGGTATGCTTGCAGTCAGCTGTGTCAGATTACAGTGTTACAGTGATTACAGTGTGTGTTGATTACAGTTAATCTTTTAAACCTATTTATTTTAATGATTCATTTTACCACTGCCAATTCAATGTACAATTTAGTAAAGCAGTTAATGACTTAAAAAATATTTTGCAGTTAGCAATTCAATATTTAAAGTGGCAATAAAACCCTAATTTAAGTTTTAAATGTTTTGATTAAAAATTAATTTTGATTAAAAAAATGTGCATTTTGGTCTGTTTCTTCAAAATGACAGTTCTAAACAGTGACTGCAGTGGCATTACATCTCACCAGACACTTTTCATGTCATAATTCATATAAAAATGCTTGGTAATATTTCACTTTGTTCATGAACAATGGTTAATTTGCATAAGAGATATATATGCAAGGGACACCATGAGCTGTAAATACATCAGATGTGACCCCTACATGAACCTTTGACCCTGTGACCTTTAGTATCTTGTCAGTTTATAGCCTGTACTGTATACCAGTAGCCTAAAAATCCAGATGTACCCTAGCGGTAATTGAAATTTCTATCCTGAGTACAGTGTCAACACAACCTACTGAAGCTTAGCAGCTTTTCTCCTAAAACCGGACAGACCAATCATATTGGCCTATCGTTGTAGAGTGTTGATGTCAGCCCTTAGATGGCTTATCCATTGTGGCCAAAACACAGTTTGATGTGAGCTGGCTTGTCAGGCTAGTATATCAAGCCTGAGTTTTGAAGGTTTAGCTCTGCTCTCTACTTTCAAATAATTATTTATAAGGGCTAACAATATGGCAAACAAAACCAGCTGGGACTATTATTTTACTAAATGAAAAAATAATGATTGGTGTTAATGTTCTGTATAGTACTATCATCACATAAAAAACAACAATAATAATTATATTGATTACAATAAAAATCCAATCACACTGCTACACTTATTGCCAAAGTAGTAAAATTGTCAAGTTGTAGAAAAAAATGATGCAGAAATTCCAAAGTGTTGGGGAAAGACTGTGTGACACCTTTGCAGTAAAAGACAATGGACAAAACTGCATGCAACACATAAGGTCAAATTCATACACACACACAGACAACAGGAAAAACGATTCCACTCATACTCCATCCTCTATAGTTTGTGTTGCTGGTAGTGATGCAGTAATATGAGCCAACAGACACCAGTGTGTGTGTATGTGTGTGTGTGTGTGAGTGTGTGTTTAGAGCCCCACTGCTGACTCGACTTAGGCCAGGTTCAGATACTCAGGGGGAAAATTAGTGGGCTATTTTAAACACCAGCCTTATGACTATGCAAAAAGCTGAAAAAGCAGCATTTTGGAGTGGCAAGTCGTTTGTAGAGAGTCAATATTGGACCGCAGCAGATGAGGCTGCAACGTTTCCCCTAAAAAGGCCTTTGCCCAACAGAGCGGTCAGCTGATTTCTGTTTTGCATCCCTTAAAGATTTATGTCTGCTTCATCTTTTAAGTAATGTGGTGGTCTATAAAATGCACTTACCAATGCTGCAGGACTATCTTGCATATGCTGGAAATCCAAGTCTGCGGTTTGAACTGTAGTGTACCTGTCACAATTACAAAAGTGGATAGTGAGATAACTGAACACCATGTGAAATTGCACTGTTGGTAAGCCAGTTTGACAACAGTGCTCAGACCATCTTTTAAAATCTCTCAACACTGTCCCGGGATCTAAACTCATGTGTGAGAATGTTATGTTCAGCAAAGGGTGTAAAAAGTTGGACTAGACTGCCATCTAGCGTTCATCGTGTGAATGAAGCCCGTAAAGTTGTCATTGCATCGTTTTGTGGCAGTTTCTAGTAGTAATGAATGTCCTTTGAGCTGGCTGTGGTGTGGTGTGGTGGAGGAGGTGTGCAGGGAGAATGACAGGATTTCGGCTATGCTAGTCACAGGCTACTAGCATTCAAAGCCACTTTGGTCATAGCACATCAAATAGTTCTAAACAAACACAATGACTTACCTTTATTTTGTTCGGTGAGTGTGGGCTGCAATGAAACTCCTCCGGTAATCACAATTTTGATATAGCTTTTTTCTAATTCACAAACTTACATCACTCTGGGTGCCCTTTTGTTATCCGCTTGTTATTCCGTCTATTTCCTTTCATTGACTGACATGTAGGCATCGTCATTGAACATTGTCATGTGCAGCATGCATATGCAACTCCTATTGGCCTATTCTATTTTTAAAAAGAGCAAGTACTAAATGGTTTCATGTGGAATGACTCCTTTAAGTCTTCACTGCTTCTTCTCCTGAGGAGGGTACTGGGGTGCAGTCATCGTCTGAGTCACAGAGCATCTTCATCAGTTTATTGCAGCATCTGGATTCACAACTTAAACCCAGTGTCAGACAAATTAAATAAAACAAAAACCACATTGACACATGATGAAAGGACATTCCCTACACAGAGTAACTGACTAGAGGAACAATAACTTGACATAAGCAAGAAGGTGACACCTCTTACACAGAGAGCCACACAATCGCATGGGGGAGATGACTAAGAACAAAAAGTAATAATAATTACAACATGGCAAAGATGACTAGAACAGAAATCCATCTGTAAGAGCATAAAAGGGCAAAAGGTGTCATGTTTTACAGAGACATACAAACATGGCATTAAGGACAGATGACCAAGAACAGATAACAAAGGACAGTAACCAATCTTTAAGGGCATAAAAAGGGAAACATTTGATTATTTTTATAAGGCTTCACATTTTCAAGACATAATCAAGGTTGACTTACACTTTTTTGGTAGTCTTTAAGACTAACATATGGGCATCTCACACAAGGACACACAAACATTTACTACAAATAGGTCAAGTAAACAAATCTGAAATGGTAAACACCAACACCTAATCTCACTAACAAAAATGCTAACAGAAAATGTGCCAGTAGCAGATTTGTATTTTGACACTGTTGCAGATATTTCCCTTTGGATACTAGTATAATGTACTGGTATCTTTTATACCCTGACTGGTGGAAGTGTGGCATTTCTGCCTTTGGTCTTTCATTTTATGATTATCAAATTAACAACCAAGGTCCTGGATATGATATTTCTATAAGTGATCCATTTTCTGACTTTATAACAGACTCATCTCAGTATCCCACAGAAATAGTATCTAAAAATCAGCTCTCCCATCACATCAGACATATGTCCTCCACTGGATGGTGACTGTGTCTAGTGAGCTGGATTTTCTCCACTGAGGAACTATAGGGACACTAAAGACCTTGATGTCCTCAGTAGGCCATTAGTCCTGCGGTCCTTCTCCTGGGCTTCCTTGAACTCCTACCACATGAACCTCTGCACGTCCGTGCTGTCCGGCCACTGGAAGGTCCTGTACAGGAAGATGTAGATGGTGGCGGCGTTGATGACAGCGTACAGGCCAATCTCGAGCAGAAGCCTGGGCGTGGAGCACAGCGGCATGTGGAGGCGGTACAGCAGGTACGGCATGATGTAGTAGCGGAACTCTAAAAGCTTCTGTGGCACCGTGGAAACGACCAGGCACGCACCGAACGCCAGCGCCCAGAAGAGCGAGCGGCCCTGGAGTAGCGTGTCCTGAAAGCTCCACGCCGCGAACACGTACCCCGGCACCAACAGGTAGCGGATCAGTGGGTGGCGCTGGTAAACCCGCTGCCACACGTAAAAGGGGAAGTGGCGGTTGTCGGCAAGCAGGTACTTGTGAACGTGTGTGAACTTCCACACCAGGAGGAGGGCCAGAGCGGTCAGTGCCAGGTAGAGCAAGGGCTGCCTGCGAACGGACTGCAGGAAGCGAAGGACCCTGCGGTGGCACAGAGTCAGTGGCAGCGAGAGGAGCAGCGTGAACGACAGGAAGTAGAACAGCTGGGGGAAGTTCAGACAGGCCTCATGGCTGCTCCTGTCACCCACCACAATACCGCCATTCAACACCACGAAGCCGGCAAATCCCGCAGCAACCAGCAGGTATGGCCAGGTCACCATGACAACCGCTTTGATGTTGGCCGTCGTCGTGGCAAACTCCCATAGAAAGCGCACCAACCGTTTGGCGCCGGAGATGCTGAGAGGCACGTGCGACGCAGCGGGCGACCGGTGGTCACGCTTCTTGGTCTGCTCGGCTGCCCAGACCTCGTCCAGCCTCTGCGCCACCACCGTGCCAGCGCAGAAGCCTACCCACACCACGTTGGTCTGCCGGAACAAGATGGCGCACACCCCCAGTACAGCCGCCATTTTGTGTGACCCGTAGAGCGTCATCAGGTAGGTGAAAAGGGTGAAGAAAGTGGAGCCAGCGTCCGTATAATACAGGAACGTGAAGAAGTAGAGAACTGGGAAGGTGGAGAGGGACAGCGCTGTGAGGACTCGCCGACATGCAGTGCGGGACTGAAACACAAACAAGAGACATGTGAGCACTGACACACAAACAAAATGGAGGCAAACACTCCTCCTAAAGCAGGAAAACATTTACTAAACTACACCATTCAGGGCATAAAGCAAGAAACAATCCCATGCCCGAAATTATCATGGCTATCTACTAGCAAATATTAAATGTCCCCCAATGTCCGACACCTGATTTCAGGCACCATGACCATGTGACTTACCTTGTCTTTGTAGTGCACTTGACAGACGATGAGGTAAAGCAGATAGAGGTTTCCGCAGTTGAAGAGCGTGTTGATAAAACGCAGCATCGCCGCAGAGCACACTGCTTTTCCGCTAAGGTCTGCCAGCCAAACCACGGGTTGGATCAGCCCCACGGAAACCAGGTATAGACCAGGCAGCGTGGTGATCATAGGGTCCCACTGTGTGTGGAGTCAGTTATGGTAAATTTGTTTTCTCAGAGGTATCTATGACCAACGTCTGGCTTTAACATCGTTTAAATAAATTTAAAACACACGTTACAGGTTATTTAAGTCTACAATAACAGCCCGCTGATATAATACGGACGCCACATCATAGTGATGATGTTGACATGAACTGATGTTAACAGTGATACGATGGATAAACACAACATACCTGATCAAACTTTCCTTCACAGAATTTTTGAGCTTGGGGAACATGAAATATTTCGTCCATATATGGCTCCCTTTGTTCTCTAGTTATTTTGGAGAACAAGAGACATGACATCAAAACATTGGTGGTACACAGAGCGGTGAAGACTTTGCCTTCAAACTTCTCCATATTTGATCCAAAAGGCAACACGAACCAATGAAAAGATTAAAGAAAAGTAAATGAGTACAATATTAACTAGTAACACAAGCTATTTAAAAGATACCGCATTGTTTTAATCAAAACTATCACACTATGTTGTAAAAAACAGTGGACTGCTGCATTTAGCTGGTATTGACAGCTGGTGGGTACAGCAAACGTATACACTCCGTGTGAAACACGTTGATGAGCTTTTAACAGTTCCGGCATACTTTGTACTTTTACCAGTCACTGAAATCATACCTCTCAAAAAAGAAACCCATTTAGAGAATATGTTTTCATACGAAGAATAAATTAAACTGTCTTATATTTCACGTCGCGTTCCAGCGGTCTTACATGTAAAAGGAAGTTATGTCCATCGCTTTGATAGCTCCGTGTTCTTTACTTCCTGTATCAAGCAAACTGAAAATTATCTTAGTGTGTTGTACGGAGCCATGCAGTTAACGTCCACGCTGGAGCTTTACCCTGATTACACGGTTACACAGTTGCTTTTTAAGGATGTCAAGAACGCTGCAGAGTTAAGGAAAAATGCTATGGAAGGGCTCGTGCAGGGTGCCCTAATAAATCCCTCTATGGTAAGAGAAATGTGGGACTACACTGAACAAGTTTTGCGTCAGCCAGTGTTCTTCCAGGCACATGAAATGTCTTGTCTGTGTAAACTCACGTGTCACCGCTTAGTTTTACTCTCCATTTTCTGACGTGTGGTATTCTTTTCCACAGATTGTAGATCCTTTTCAGATTTTAGTGGCATCCAACAAAGCAGTGCATTTACAGAAGACTGGGAAGATGAAAACGAGGAGCTTGTTCTCTGAAATCATATTTAACCTTTCCCCAACAAACAATGTAAGCAAGTTTACAATTGTATATGGTTATGTTGTTTTTTGATAGGCTGCTTGGAGGTTACGCAATTGTATGTGCAGGAATGTATTAGGTCCGCTGTGCTTTTCTAACATGTGTGGGTGTGTTATGTGCATTTAGATTTCAGAAGCATTTAAGAGGTTTGGGATCTCAGATGGCGATAGTGCTGTGTATGTTGTGCTGGTTTACCCCAAAGAAGATGCTGTTGATGTCAGTGGTATTGTCAGCAAAATCAATGGCCAGCAGATCCCAGTTGATACGATCTCCTCACTGTCAGATGGGGCTAAGATAAAAAAGGTTTGTTTTGAAGTCTGTTTTAATTTATAATCTAGTGATACCATGTAAGTGCACCGAGTAAACAGCAGATCAAGTGTGTAACGAGTATACTTATGTATGTCTGTACGTTTGAATGTACATGAATGTATTTATTTATTTATTTTTGTCTTTTTAGTTTTACAAGGTATCTCCACAGGAAGAAGGGGTTGGTAGTCTTCTGGATGCAGTCGTCTGCAGAATGGCAATTAAAGATGTGATGTAGAGCTGCAATGAGTTGACCGTATCTTTTCTATATTAAATATTCACAACAGATATCACAAAGACCTTAAGGCACCACCTCTGTTATGTTATAATGCTTCCTCAATTTGATTCTGAAAGTTATTTTTATATTTATGTGTATGTTTGTTGATGAGGAGGTACTGCAGAACTTTCTATGGTGGCATGCATTTTTAAGACTAATACTTTGTGGGTTAAATGGAAGATTACCTGGGATGGGTCCCTTTTCTTCTGTGTGTGTAAAAAACGCTCCTGTAGGTCTTAAAGATGAAAGATCCAGTTGTTTATTTTTTATGTGAGATTTTAAACATTAAAAAATCTATGTAAAAATCTAAAGGTTGTGAGTTTATTTTGAGTAAAGCCTCTTCTCCCCCACAACATTTCTTTAGTCCCAAAGAACTCTTGAACAACAAAAACTATTAGTATAGAAAGTTAGGTGAATTAAAAACCATTAAACGATGAAACCCCCTTCTGTTAAATTTTCATTCCCTTTCTAAGCAAGAGCAAGACACTGAACCCCATCTTTCTCCCGACGTACTGGTTGCCTCCTTGCATGGCAGCCTTTACCACCGGTGTACAAGTATATGAAAGTGCTATATAAATACAGTCCAGATGACCACTGTTTAATACAAGGCACACTGTTTACCACACAAATGACCCCTGTATACAGAGGTGGACATCCCAGGTTGAGAAAGTAAAAGTTATGCAACATATTTGTTCCAGCAAATGTATTGGCCCTAAATATCACAACTCTTAAGCCAGGTGGATGAGTTAATAAGTAAAACCACCCATGTCAGAAGCACAGGCAGAAGTAATACTTAACAAGACTTACATTCTCACCACTCCACCTGTGCTTCTGGAAACAGCTGGCTGGCATTTCAGCGTTTGGTCCTCTGCTGGCCAAATGGTGGAATTACATGGCAGAAATAATAAACTACTGTAACAAATCCAACGAAACCAGATATCCAACCCTACAAAAAGTCACTTTAGAAAGGTATGTGTCGTCTCAAAGACACAGCGACAGGTCATAATTCAGGCGTAAGGTAGTGTAGTTGGGTTAAGGTAGTGTAGGCCCTGGGTATATTTTTACTGATAGATGCTTTAGAAGGTGTCATCAGCAAACAGTTCAGATTCTAGAACCAGTGAACTAACTACTTTATAGGCACGCAAAAGCCTTGCAAATTAACCACCGCAGGCACTCATAAAAGGCCATTAACAGATTAACTGGGTTGACCATATTTTGATTACTGAAAACCAGGACACTCGGTGGTTGGTTATCTTTCTGATTTGAAAATAAAGGCGGGAGGGGTGGTTTTGGACGGAGTAGCCTAGGCTACTCCAGTGTTGCTATAGCCTATAACAAGTTAACAAATGTAAACAAGTTATAGCTTTCCATTAATAATTATGTTATCTTGTTTCAAGATACATGCATAATACAAATGAATCGAAAAACAATAAAAAGCAGGACATTTTATCCCCTCATTAAAAAACAACCAGGACGGCCAGAACAGAATATGAAAACGGGACATGACATTAGGTGTTTGAATGTGGTGAGACTAAGAGAGAGTAGCCTATATTATGGTGGGCCAAGCTTTGTTGTGCATTTTTATGACTTGGAGCTCTTCCCTGCTCTGTTAGTTTGATTTATCTGTTTTTTAAATATCATGTCCATCATGCCATTTTTATAATGTCATTTTATGTTTTATCTCACCTGCCCAGGGACTACAGGTGGAAATTAGCAAATGTTGACCTGGCTCAAGACATCTCATTGCTGTGCATCGTCCCTGTTTTACCTCAACTCCTGCTAAAGTTGAGGTCCTGCTAAAATCCTGACAATAGTTGGTTTGTTTTTAACATCACGATATACAGAATGGTAATTTGCTTTTCTTATCGTGGAACAAAGGTATACAAATCTTGTATTTGAACTTGGCAAACCAAAACCTGTGACGAAGCAACTCTGAGAAACAGTTTAAGTTTAGATAAGCCCAGGACATGACATTCTCTGACATTCTATATAAGCATTTAACAGAAAAGCATTTCAATAAGCATTTTTTGATGTGTGAGTGCTTACTTGGGTCACAACTGTATTTCCGTCAGCTGAGGTGGTTTAAGAGGGATGGACGCACAATTCGTGATGAAAGAAAAGTGATGGAAACATGTTGCAGGTGTTCTATCATTCTATCCTACATATCATTTTATCCTACAAACACCAACGGCACATGCGCGCGCATGAACAGATCACGATACTCCATTTCCCGCCATTTAAACATCATTTTGTCCTACATCAGCTGTTACTAAAACTTTGCAGAGCAAGCGGGGTAGATTAATGACGTAAATTCAATATTAACCACACAATGTAATATAATTCTGATTTAAAAAAGTGAGCGAGTCTTGAAATACAAAAAATATCTTCCCTAAACAGTTTAACTTTTCAACTTTTCGTCTACTTTAGGTTGGTAGCCTACAGTCATTTATTTAGGTGTGTAGGCTATAGAAAACGCCAAACTGGTGGCGTGGTGGGTATACTACCTGCGTATCACGTACACTAAATTGCTGGTAAACTTGAATTTTCATGCATTCGTGTGTTGGCTAAAATAATACTCGGAAGTCTACATTATCCTTAAATGTTGGGTAGGTAGCCTATCCTAAAACATGTTATGGTAAAGACGTGTCTGATAGTGTCATTCCTCCTACCGTAGGATGCTTTGACAATGTAGGACAATCTGACAGATTATGTCTGTCGAGACATCCTACCGTAGGATTTTCTGACAATGTAGGACAGAATGACAGAACACCTGCTTCCTATTTACAAGTATGCCATTTCCAGTTGCCCGCACCCGAAGACGCTGATAAGAAACTTTTGGAGTTGAGCGCACTTTCCAAAAAAGACTGGAGCCCAACCCTGTCCCTTCGACTTCGCTAGGCTATAAAACGTGACATCACCCCTCAGTTCGAAGAATTGTCTTGCAACAGGTGTCCGTCCACTTTGGTAAGCTTGTTCCATACATTTTAATTTATAAAGAAACGATTATTTAGAATTATGTAACTAGTAACAAATCAAAACAAACAAAGTCGGAATTACACGTCTACATTTAGACAGCGGGAATGGTACCATAGACGACATATTTCCGTCCTATTTTTTAACACTGAATGGTAAGGGTGCATGAAAGAAAGAAAAAAATCGGCTCCAGGCTGTAGTCTGAACAGTAAAATGAGCATCAAGGGTCTGCTTAATAAACGTCTGCCCAACAATGGCTTGCATGTGGCCATGCCTGTCTTGGGTTTAATAATACTCAAACGCTAATGCTGTGCTTACAGGGGCGTTCCTAGAGGTATTTTACCGGGGCACGTGCCCCTCTATTGATGTGCGGGTGCCCCGGTATGGAAATATGAATTAATTAATTTTTTACATAATTTTTTAACATAAAAAATACTTATCTACATAATGCACATTTGCAGTAATACCGTAATTCTGTATTCAATCAGTCCACACAGTGTCGCATGTCTTTGGTGATTTATTCCCGCGACTGTAACTGGTACCAGCTTGCTGTTCAGTAAACAGGTAGGCATGTCAGATGGCATGTCACACTGGCTGTTCACTCTGGCGTTACAATAAACAGTAAGAGGTTATATTTTTATCCTCTGGGTATTGCTGTATATCGCCCACGCATCGCCTGTCACAAAAAACACTTTATTAAAAAATGAGGGGACGCACGTGAAGGTCCATTTTGGTCTCATTTTGGTCACGTCTGCCTTTCCTATGTTCGCCAGTTAGCTGATGAGCGCATTAGGCTTAAACTTCTGTAACTGTTCAGCAGCTCATTTATAAATATTACAAATGGCAGCATCACCGACGACAGAATGCAATCTTCTTAATGGTTCCGTTCGCGTTTTAGAGGGTGATTGTGACTTCTCTAAGCTAGTTAGCCAGGTCATATTGATTGTAATGAGCCAAGCCATACGTTGCCATATATAGCTCTGTTAATTTATCTATAATATTAGTTACATTTACGGCCCTGATTTCTGTAATCCCGGGGAAGAGGAGTAAAGAAGGACAGCTCTGAAGATATAAAGTGCACAAGTAGGCCAGTTCCGTTAAGGTGCTTATTTATGATGCAGATTCAGAAATTAACACCATCGGATTCTACACTTTGGGTACTATTTATTATGTTTTTTTTTATGATGAAAAAGTGTTTAAAAAAATTGATCTGTGCCCCTGCTGTGCCCCAGTAGCCTACTCTATTCACTCTAGTGACGCCTCTGCTGTGCTTTCTGACATGGAAACACTCAATTCACCCCATTCACTAACGAAATGTTTGTCTGCCTGGCTATCTGCCTGAAGTGTTTTGTGTTAATATTATGACATTTAAGAGTGTCTTTGAGTGGTTACCAAAGCTACATCCTCCCAATTCTGCCTGCTTGTCTGCCTGGCTATCTGCCTGAAGTGTTTTGTGTTAATATTATGACATTTAAGAGTGTCTTTGAGTGGTTACCAAAGCTACATCCTCACAATTCTGTCTGCTTCACACAGGGCTTCCTGTTTAATCTACACCACTAATAAGCACACCCACGCAATTTCTCTGTTTTTACAACTGGAGAGGGAGGAGCAGAGAGTGTGGAGTTCACCTGGTAATTGTACCTGGGACCACATGTAGCAGGTTGGAGACTTTCCACAAAGCCACCAAGCAGCTGTATTTTGAACAGTAAAATAAGCATCAAGGGTCTGCTTAATAAAATTACTTCTGCCCAACAAGCAGAAGTAATTCAGGTCATAATTTAGAAGCAAATGAATGAATCAGAGGATGACAAAGCAGACAAATGTGTCACTTAAATACAAAATACAGAAGTCAAGACTTAAAGAAAGATATTCTTACATTCTATTTTTGTTTTGTGTTTCAATAAGTGTTTGTATGCTGTATGTTGGTTCTGGCTATTATAGCCACAATATCATGTGTAATACCTACACAAGCCTTGTGCAATGTTGCCCTTATACTCTCCTCTCCCAATGTATACTTTGTACTTTATACCTTTTGTACTTGACTATGTTTTATCTTGCACCTTAGTGGCCTTGCTGTTTAATTTCATTGCACAGGCAACTGTTCAATGACAATGAAAGTCTTGTAAATACTTTTTTATTTATATAAACTGTATGTACAGTGGTTTTAGAAACTCTTCTTTAACAGGTATGTTGCTGTAAACTTCCAGGCAGACGTACAATTAAACTGGATATTTCCAATGTGATTACGGTGTGCTTGACGTGACAGTGTTGATTATTGTCAGGTCATAATTGTTGTTAGGCTCTGTAATCTGATCAGGATGGTGGGTGGCAGTAGTCTTCGTTGTGGTCCCAAGCAAAAACCCACCACTTTTATAAAAAACATTAAAAACTGCAAATTGCACAGCTGTTTTTCAAAGGTTGTCAGCTGTTCAAGGTCCTTTCGCAGCTTGGGACCCAGTGCCCCCAGTTGGGAACAGTCCTAGTATTGTCTGTTGGCTAGGAACGCCTCTGGTGGCAGGGCCTGGGTTAGATACAGAACTAGACACCATTTCCTAGGCCACAAATGCGTCATCACTGACCACCTCAAACCGAAACCTGTTTGTAGCCTAGGACATTGTGCAATAAATGTTTTAAAAAGCATAAGTAAATGCTAGCATAAGCATTTCCTAAGCATAAGGAAATGAAAAGTGAGTGTGGTTCCTTCTTCATCTATTTGTCGTCTTTAACTCACACCCAGCTTTTGAAGTCTCTGTACAGGGAGTCAGTCACTTGGCACTCAGCACAGGCTTGGTGCTGTAGGCAGGTTGTACATGTAAACGACAGTAGGTGTACATGTAAATGACAGTAGGTTTGTTATTGTTTTGCCTACAGGATCATTGCAATGGCTTACCAGGTGGCAGAGAGCGTGTTGACGTTAGGTGCTGAGGCCGTACTTGCACTGAAAGACGGCATCAACTTTAGGAAGAACCCAGTGGACGGGAAGTGCTACATCATCTACAAGAGTAGCACAGGCTTGAGAGCGTGCAGAAATCAATGCAAGCATCAGGGAGGAGTCTTCATCAAGGACATTGAGGATATAGATGGCAGGTACGTGGTATGATGTAATGGTTGCTCGATGATATAGAGGGCAGGTGGCAGGTACAGTCGTGGTCATAAGTTTACATACAGTACCTTGGCTGAATTGATGATTTCTTAACCATTTTTTAGGAGGATCATTTGGGTAGTTGTTTCTGTTGTTATTATGATTTAAATTAAGTAAACACAGATTTTTGACAATGAATGGCTTTAGCCAATACTAACCATGAGTGAAAGAAAAGTTTTTGTGTTATCATTCATATTCTCTGAAAAAATGTTTAAGAAATCATCAATTCTGCCAGGGTATGTAAACATATGACCACAACTGTATGTGGTATGCAGTAAATATTGCTTTCTTGACACATATGTTTTTTGAGTTAGTTCAGCAGGCAGATTGGGGGGTGGGGTGCTGGTCTTGGTAAGAATTGGTCATTATAGATTCATATTGATTTTATAACCAAGACTAATAAAGCTACTATATGGTAATTAAAAAAATAATAATAAAATTAGGGTGGCTGTTTGGAGTTTGCAGCCTGAATCCAGAAATCTACTGAATGTCAATCATTTTCCAGAGCTCATGTTTGCCATCATAAAACTACGACCAATCTAATAGCATGTGCTTTGTATCATGTCAGCCTTTCTATACCTGTATTTCCTGAAATAGAACAGTCCGCTGCACAAAGCACTTTTGGAAACTTAACGTGGCCACGATGGAGTATGTCAACCCTCCAGACAGCTTCCTCCAGGATGAGCTTGGTAAGGACGCCACTGGTTAAGAAAGCCTAATCTGCTTTGCTATGAGATCTTGTTAAGAGTTCTTTAAAACAGTAATGTAAAAAAAACTGTATTTCTGTGACAGAGCGCAACACGGCTGTCACTAAGGCAGCGTTTGTCTGTAGCCAATTACCTGTGTCAGTTTTCTGGGTGTGTGTGGGCATGTTGATGATCACACATTGTTAGTAACACTATGTAAGTGTTTCTTGTAATCTTTAATGATCACACATTGTTGGTGGAGTGTTATACATGCATGTGAAATGTTTAGCTACGCCTATGTAAAATGTCAAGCTACACCTCTGTTTCCAGACGATGGGCGTAATCACTCTCTGTGTTTTTTCCTCAATGTGTCACCTTCGCAGAAATTGTGTGGCCTGATCGCCCTGGTGGTGGCCTGGAGCTTGTAGAGCTGAACCCTCCTGATCCTTGGCTGACCAAGCCCATGGAGATCCAGGAGCTTGAGCCTGGAGAAGTCACCGTAAGTGAGACTGCATCCCCAAAACGTGCCAGATGCCAGATATGTTTTCACACATGCTTTCGTCTTCTTTTTGCTGTTTCATGGTAGTTGACAAACAACGTTAGGGGCTTTTCCACTACTGTTACGACCAGGCTCGTAGGCCCCAACCTAATATGGAGACGGACAACAGAGTGTTACAAAAATAAATTAGAATAAATAACCAAGGTCAATGTGGGGATGAGCACCCACACCGACACAATCAACAACACAAAAAGGACAGCATGGTGAGAGCTTTAAGGAGAGAGTCAGGAAGAGACTGACAAGAGCTTTTATATACACAGGAGTAACTGATTAGGTGATTAGGCCCCAATCACCACCCAAAGGCTGTTGCACTGCCAGTGGAGGTGCAGAGGGACACAACAACCACCTTCTGAACTGTTGAAGGAGTTGCAAGAACTGGTATCTCTCCCTCTGCATGTGCACAAATCCGACCCATCCGACCCATTTTTCATCATTCACTTTCTCCCTTGTCCTCTGAACTGTCTCTCTTTCCCTTTCTCTTTCTTTCTGGTCCTCTGCACCTTTCTTCTCTTTCTTTCTCCTAGCTGACATACCTTACGCATGCATGCATGGAGCTAAAGTTGGGTGAGCAGAAGATGATGTTTGACCCTTGGCTCACCGGTCCCGCGTTTGCCCGCGGCTGGTGGCTTCTTCACGAGCCTCCTCCTGACTGCCTGGATCGGCTCTGCAGCGCCGATCTCATCTACATTAGCCACATGCACTCAGACCACCTTAGGTGAGACGGGTCAATGATAAAATAAAGCATGGGTCTGCTGATTCTTAGGTGGGACAGGCCAACAGTAAGGGTGAGTCTGCTGGATTTGGTGCTTTATGTCTTGGGACTAGACGGCCTTGGGTGAAACAAGCTAACACCACCAGCACAATGGTGGTTCTGAAAGTTTGAGATTTGGAAAGTTGCTTTTGGATGTGCGTGTACTCTCAACTTCAAAGTTGCTTTACAAACATAAATCAATGAATTATTTTAAAACAACCATACGTGGCACCCAATGTCACACACACACACTTTGCCCAAGACAAATTTGCCTTCTAGGAACAAGGACGTTTATCTTATTCTGAAATCATCAATTTGATCATCTCTTAATCTGCTATATCTATCAGAGAGAGTGAAGCGCAGAATTTAATGATCAATTTAATTCTCAATAAGAAAATCAGCCATACAGATAGCATACAGATATGGACAATGGTATCAATCCCGAGTTCAGAAAGTTGCCGGGTTCAAATACATATTGTTCTCCCACATGGTTAATCTCACCAGACAATAGCTATGCCACAATTGGCTGGGATGCCTGTACTAAGTCTCTGTGGTCCCAGGTTTGAGTCCAACCTATGGACGTTTCCTGATCCTGCCCCACCTCTCTCTACCACTCATTTCATGTCTCTTTCTAACACTGTCCTTTTATTATAGGTTAAAACGCCCAAAAATATAATTTTAAAAAGTATCTTGTGACACTGAAAGGAATAGCACTTTCAGAGAGCCAAAGCCTGTGGAAACCATCAAAGACCTGTCCAGAGATGTGTACAAACACCAGCCAAAACCGACAATTCAGACATGTCAACTTTACACAGTCTTACCGAATATTGAAGAGTATTTTGAATGTCTGTTTTACCTGTTGTTGGAATTATGGCAAATTGGTTGATCATGATCTCTTTTCTTTTAAACGAATGTGGCTTTCACTGACCTCCACCATTTTTGAAATTATGATAGGAACATTACTTCCATAGTTATTAGAGCTTATTAACACAAGCATGTTTTTTATAATATACAGGTTGTGCCAAAAATACAGGACACATTTTAAATGCTTATATCTTGGATTGTAAAAATGATATGAATAATAATAATCAGGACAAGTGTGTGTGCATGTGTGTTTATATGTGTGTATGTGTGCATGTGTGTTCTACCCACACACTGGACCAGCCACACAAGGCCTACTTGTTTCACTTCCCCACCTGATGCCACCACACTCAAACACAGAAACAAACATTGGTGGTTTTTGAGAAAAAAGGAAGTGTGAATCAGATCATGTAAGGAGGAACTCCTCAGTCAGCACATAGCACAGTTTCTTTTTTACACAATGCAAATTTACACAACACTTACTTAGATCTCCTTTCACATTCCAGCACTTATAGAAAAAGGAGTTCTGACTGGTAGATGATACTTTGGCTGACCTCAGCTTGAGCAAGGCCTGCCTCAGCTGACACACTGGTACATGCAGTGGCATTGTTGGGGTGGGGTGTGGGTTTAGGACAATTCCCAAGGGCACAGCTGAGACAGGGGCCATTTCAGGACATTACTAATATAAGATCTTCCATAAGGTGTAACATTTCTAGTGGCACCACTAGGTGTGTGTTCCTTATGTGCCTTATATAACCCTGTCTGCCTGATAGCTGCCAGTAAGAGTCTCTGAGAGGGATGCCTGTGCTGTGCCATATGCAAGCGCTTACCTCTGAGACAAACAGATGGCTTCAGTTCAAGATACTCAGTGGAGTATTTTAGATGCTCCAAACAACAGTTTTTTTAAGCTGCAAATACAAACTGATAAGTCTAGTGTATACTGAGTGAGCACTAAAGGTTCATAGACATATCAGGATCACTTTTACACATCTACACAGTAGTTGCAGGTTTCGGTTTAATTACATAACGTCCACCATCATATGGTATCAGGGTTTCCGCTGAATGTACCGCCAGCCATTATCGCTTTAAAAAAAAGTTATTTTAGTGTTACACAAAAAGCATGATTGCCTGTTTGATCACCATCCAAACACTGAAGATCCTGTCAAAAAGTCTGCATGTTTGCTTAACTGATTCTACTGTTTGACAGCTACCCAACACTGAGGATTCTATCAGAGAGGAGACCTGGCCTGCCCATATACGTGGGAGACACCTCAAGACCAGTGTTCTGGTGAGGAATACAAACATCTCAGCTTCAGTACTCAGTAGAACCTCAGTGTAACCTATTATGCTGTATAAATGCTATTTTATTACACTTTTTATTTTATTTTAAACTATTGTAAAACACTTTTTTACTTTGCTCAGAAAAGTGCTATATAAATGAAGATTATTCTAAGTATCTCCTTAGTAAAAAAGTGTTAAGTCTCATGTACTCTCATCCATGGCTAAAGTGCCCTTGAGCAAGGCATCTAACCCCACATTCCTTCATGGAGACTGTCCCTGTAGCTAACTCACTGTAAGTCGCCCTGGATACCCCAATTCCATAAAAGTTGGGATGTTGTGTTAAATGTAAATAAAAAATAAATGCTATAATTCTCTAATCATACAAGCAATATATTTGTTTGAAAATAGTCCAATGACAGCAGTTATTGAAACAGATTTTTTGTTGTTGTATAGGATATTTGAGGCCAGCCACATGTCTCAAAAAAGTTAGGGCGGTATCATTAAAAGCCAGGAAAAGTTGAGTAAGATTAAATAAAAAAACAAAGGAGGACACTTCACAGTTAATTATGTTAGCTGCCAAGATGATTTTGTATAAAAAGAGCTTTCTTTCCTGTCCTTGACATGATTTCAGCAGACCAACTGGTAGATGTCTTCTTCATCATGTTTTCTTAGGCTTTAGACAGATTTAGACAGCAATCCAGCCATTTTAGTATTTGGTCGTTATTATGAGGGAGCCACACAGTTGGAACTTTGTATAGAAAGCAGTTTACCCTCATTGTCTGGTAACATTTAATGTCCACCCTCACAATATATTGTCTGAGTCACGTCTTGTGCTGTTCAAAACCTATGTGTATGTGTGTGTGTGTATATACTCTCCAGATAAGTAAGCAGACTATAACTGAGGCACTACTGCACAACTATACTACGTTACTGCACAACTATACTAAGTGTTGCCTTTTGAATTAACCACTAAACAAGAAGGATGATAATTTGTCTCCTCTGTAGCCTGGAAGATGCAAGATTCTAAAAAGAATGACAAATTTTCCTTGGATTAAATAACCCTGCTAACAACAATAGTACTATGTAAGAAGAGACGGTTAAAAAGGATACATAGGAATCTTAGTTGACGAGCATCAAGGAAAAGTGATAGCACAGAAGTTCGTGGTGGAAGGAGAAGAAATCCCATCAGTCAGGGTGAGGCCAGTAAAGTGTGTAGAGAGATGGTTTAATGCAGGCTGGAGTGATCATGAGCAGGTTGATCAGCAAAGATGTGGTGGAGGGACTGTAAAAAAAAAAAAAAAATTAGGGCTGCCAAGAAAACTAAAATTGTGGGGCACACAATTTGGTCTGTGCCCCAGAGTGATGTGGCCTATGTCAGTGTATGAAGTACCATTATCAAAAGCAGAGAAGCTAGAAAGGGTTATTAATGCATTTATTAACAAGCGGCTAGGTGTTCCATGATGTCTTAGTAGTATAACTTTGTATGGGAGAGGGACATTCCAGCTAACAATAAATAGCCTGGTAGAGGAATTCAAGTATGCCAAGGTCAGGGTTGTTGTTACCAGGGAACAAGGATGGAAGAGTTAGTAGTCTGGTCCCCAACCCAAGTAATGGGAGGAAAATGTTTTACAAGGCTCTCAATGCCTTGTTTTGAATGCCTTTGTTATACCAAAAAGAAACTGTGGAGCTTCTTTAAGATTTTTTCATGGTTTACAAATAGTGTTATCTTCAAGCTTCCTCCATGCCCTAATCAGCAAACATACCAACTTATCATGATTTAACATACCCCCCCCCCCCCAAAAAAAAAAAAAAAACAGAATAATAAATCAGTTGACTTGGGAATCAGGATAGAATATAGTTTGTAATCAGGAAGGCTTAAATCTCTTCTCCCAAAAGAGCTCTTCCTAGGTGTACAAGTATCTTGTCTTTTTTCTATACTAACATCACACACTTTTATGTTACAATACACCTTACAAACTCTAGTGGTAAGTGAAATTAAATGTTGACTATAGTCTGGGATATTGTTTTCTGCAGGTACCTGAAAAACAGTGGGGTGACACTCACCAACATTAATGTGGTTCCGTTCGGCATCTGGCAAAATGCAAGTGCTTTACTTCGTATTTGTTGGTCCTTTATTAAAGAAGTAAGGTCTTATTCCCATACACCTGTTCGTGCCCCACGCTAAAAGCAAATTAGATTTTGAAAAAGCCTACACTGTGAATGGCAAAAGTCAAGGTCAAAGGTCATGCTTTCAATATGGACACTATAGACTTGAACTCATGACGTGATCGTCAGGTTTTTTTTTTTATTCCTCTGTTCAAATAGACTTAAACTGAACACAGCATGTTTCTCACTGATTGTTTTAGAAAATTATGTTTCACTATACTGATGCTTCACATTTCACCAAATACACATTGGGTAATTTTTTATGTGTTCAATTACAATTTGGCCGCATGTTAATATAGTATGTCGATTAAATCTAAACTGGTTATATAGGGTAGTATTGTTTAAACTGTATGTATGTAAACTGTGTGTAATGTATATTACAGTAAACAAGTGGACTGAGTTAAAAGTTTTTTTTATTTGCTTATCTTTTAGGTAAACAATCACCTGAGATTCATGATTCTCATGGATGGCGTCCATCCTGAAATGGATACATGTATAATCGTCGAATATAAAGGTACAAGTTGTATATTTGCCATTCTAATTTTATTAGCACCATATACACACGTGGAAAAATGTTCTATACTGCACATATTGTATTTGTTTAGGTTACTTACATTGTGCAAATCTAATTGTGTAGATCATGGAAAATCCTAAATAAAGCCTGAATTAGATAAGCAAGGTAGATGTAATGATGGAAAAAACTGTTGTGATCGTTATAAATGTTGAATATTTTTCTGTTGTTGAGCACAAAGATGACATATTCTCCTGTAATAGCATCCACTTTACAATACCTGCTGAACACATCCCCCATATGAGTAAACTCTGCCCACCCCCCCAAAGGTCACGTGATCCTGAACACTGTGGACTGCACCCGGCCCAACGGGGGGCGCCTGCCGACTGGCGTGGACCTGATGATGAGCGACTTTGCTGGGGGGGCTTCGGGCTTCCCCATGACCTTCAGCGGGGGGAGGTACACCGGTGAGACTAAACACATTAAAGTACACTGGTGAAAATAACATATCAAAGGCGCAATTGTTATGCAGTACAAATATACAAAAATACACAAGTGAGTACAGTGGTGAGACTAAATACATAAAATTACACCAGTGACAATAAGGACCCCTCCTAAAGCCCCTCTCTACCTTGATGATGTGCATGTAAGTCGCTTTGAATAAAAGTGTCTGCCAAATGCAATGTAATGTAATGTAATGTAATGTAATAGAGTTAGCATGTAGATATGTGTTAATAAAGACCTGGAAAGGCAACCGTGTGTCTTTATATCCTTATAGAACTGGAAGTCTGGAAGGCCAGTGATACAGTGTGGGAAGCATCAGAATTCAGATATGTGTGAATAAAGAACTAAAAGGGTTATCTTGTGTCTTTGTGTAGGTAGAGAGCTGGAAGGGTAATTTATCATGTGTCTTTGTGTAGGTAGAGCAGTGTTAGCCACAGACATTTTGGGTACTATGGGGGGTGCACGCTAGCCTGGTAATCCAGCCCCTCTGTACTTCATTTCATTTTGTACAGAGGATCAGGCTGTGCTCTATTGAGAAACGTTTTCTTCCAGGAGGTGTAGACTCTGCTGAAGTTTAAAACGATTGGATCTGCCTTTACCCAATCACTAACGTCTGATCCTGACATATGCAATTAGTCTGGCTATAAGCCTGCCTACGCACTACAACTCAAATGTAGCACACAAAGTCAACGTCATCACTCACAAACACTCCATCTGTTCGGTCATTGGTTAGGCAAGATTTTGCCTGAGGAAGCCATGTCAATAGAACCTCAGCCAGAACCTCAGCCTGAAATGAAGTATGAGGGGCTCGTTTACCAGACTAGACGCCCACATGAACAGTCATCACTCACAAACACTCCCTCTGTTCACTGATTGGTTAGGCAAGATTCTGCCTGAGGAAACCATGTCAATAGAACTTCAGCCTGAAATGAAGTATGAGGAGCTTGTTTACCAGGCTAGGTGTACGCATGAACAGTCCCTGTACAGCAGTCTGGGAGCATGGTCCCCCGAGAGAAAATGTGTATGTTGCATTTCTATGCATTAATCTGTTGATTTTTTTCACGGCCAACGACATATTTTGAGACACAATAAACGCTGTCCACTCCCCTTAATGAAAGGTATAAAAAAAATAGAAATGGCTTTGGGATGCAAGGGTTAACACACTAGTGGTAAAGGCATGGTGAAGAAGGTTGATCTGCCACTGTATTACAAGTTTGTATTATTTTTTTGGCTTTTCTAAGTTACACAATCACACAATCTTTAGGTACGCAATCACTGTGCAGCTAATTGAAAGCCCCTTTACCATGACAATCTTGCAAAACAGACGACTGAATTGAATAAAGTGAAGAATCAGTTGGAAAGATTCTCGCATAGTGCTCTGTAATCTTAGATTTTTCACTCTATGATCTTTTTGAGTCTCACTAAGTGCCCCAGCTCATTCAGTAGACTACTGAATGACCAAAGATCATTAATTGTGACCCCTGTTTACCCATTCATCAACGCCGAAAGAGCTGGGGTGGCTGTCGTGTGCCTCTCTGTTGGTAGACAGCTGGAAGGGTTGTTTATCACGTGCCTTTGTGTCGGTAGAGAGCTGGAAGGCTGACTTCATCAGGACCGAAAGGAAGAAGCTCTTGTACTACAAGGCCCAGCTGGTCCAGTCTCTCCAGCCAAGAGTCTACTGCCCCTTCGCTGGGTACTTCACAGAGGCACATCCTTCAGACAGGTGGGTGAACTTTACACAAACACAATCACAATCACACACACACACACACACACACACAATCACAATCACACACACACACACACACAATCACAATCACACACACACACACACACACACACACACACACACACACAAATGCAGGTCCACATACACACCTACTGCAGCCTACTTCCTAGTGGCACATCCCTCGGACACTCACAAACACACATGTTGCATATGCTGTCACACACATTTTTAATAAATAACTAAAAAGATATATAGGATCAGTTTCATTTGATATGATTGGGCCATCTGGTTTTTTTTAGATACATTAGGGAGACCAACATCAAGAACTGCCCAGAGGACCTGAACGCCCTGATCAGGACAAGAAGTCCAGGTATCGTCACCTGGACACCCAAACCTGGGGCTGTGCTCGATTTGGCTTTAGCACTGAAACATCCCACTCCTGGGTACGTGTACACACATAAAAGTCTCTAAAAACAAACATGGATGACTCTTGCCTTGCCAATATTTACCTGTTAAATCTGTGGTGAAGAGCTTGCCTACATATTTCATAAAAGGCGAAATGCCATTCAAAGTCTGAGGTTAGGTCATACCTTATCCTTGTACCTTGTTATTTAATTAACATTAATGAGGACAGGAATTTAAATAATTGAAAATGTATTATTCTTTCACATTGTCCACATTAGTAAGACAGAAACAAACATTTGGGGTTGGTGAATGGCGTTAAGCTGAGTTTAATCATTTCATGGTAACACTGCAAGTGTGAATAGCAGTGTAGTATTACCCTAACCCTGTAACAATGTAATAACCAGTGTTATGTGCTTGTGAATACTTAATTACACATCTGTAAACACAGGACTGCCATAACTGACCCACCTGAAGGAACCAAGATCTATAAAGACAGCTGGGGGTTTGACTTCTATATAGGACAACTCGACTCTGCTATCGAGGATGACATTTTCAAACACAAAAGCTGGATACCATTTTACTACAGCTGGGCCGGCTTTAAAGACTACAACCTTATAATCCGGGTGAGAAATACATTTTCAAAGCTGTAAATCATTATAAACAAAAGGGTCTCCAGGCCACACATTTCAACTGTTGATAACTACTATTGTGACATTTCAATAAAGACTGCATGTTACTCAATTTTGTGTGCTGTGAAGACCCAGATTATATCTCCAAATATGACTGCTGCTGCACCTCTGCTACTAACAAATAACAGTTGTTAGAGTTTGATGTATTTGAAGTCAATTCAGTTGCGTTGTGTTTCTCATCAGAAATAGAAGACTGGACTCTTCTTGTTGAATCAGGATAGATAATTTATTGTAACAATTTAAATAACGAATAACTGATTGAATAAAATAAAAGACTTGATGAAATGAAAATAAAAGACTCTTAATAACAAGCGAAGTCTAAAAGACTGGCTAAGTTATGTTTCTTGACTCGCCCGCAAGGTTGAGTCAAGCAGAGCTTTCTATCAGATGCAGTTAAGATGTCAAGTTCGATCCGTCTCTGTCTCTTTCTCCGTTCTGAAGACAGAAGACAGGGACCAACTCATATAGCCCAAAACAATATCGTAAATCAGTCTAAACAGTACAATAATAACCCAGGCAGTTGTTACCCTAGGAAGTACCTTCCATATAAGTGCATGAAGTTGCAACACTACAGTTCTTAGTTTGGAATGTAGCAAACACTTTGAATAGCCTAAACATACGCGTACAAGGCCCTGCACCTGTGCTCGTGCATGCTATCATATGGCTGGCTTAGTCTTACAAAATTGCTGACGGTACAGACAGAGTGGCTCCTGTCTTGAGCAGAAAGTAGAAAACATCTTATGGTTGAGGCCTATTCATTTGACAGTCTAGAGAGTGCACAGAAAAATCATACATAATTCTACACAGTGGACTACAGAAATCGCAGGTTTGCATCAAGATCTGGCAATGACCACACCACCTCACTCTGCTCCAAACACACACAGCTCCTTAATCACTTCGTCACCTCGTTTATAGCCACTTCCGGGTTCAGGTGCATGCTTGCCTGAGTACTAATTGGTTTCACCTGGTCTCCATAGTAGTTAAGCAGTACTCCCTGTCCTGTCATCTGGCCTCGTCAATCTTTCCCTGGATCTGTTCTGGCTTTGTGTATTTGTGTGCAATAGAACCCAATAATGGGAACTTGCGTCGTTAAGTCTGTGCCTGAAAAATGCATCACCAGGGCAGCATTAGTTAATTGTAGTTAGCTTTAGTTAGCCACCATCATTTAGTTTCATGCTTGCAAAACCAAAAACCAAAAAACTGTTTATTTTCTCATTTCTGAGTTCAGTTTAAATCAGTTGCCACTGGCCACCATTACCCTTAAGTGAGCTAGTTTGACAAGGTGCCATAGTAGGCTGCCCAGTAATATGATCGCTAACACATAATTGCTAGCCAGCTCAAGGGCATAGATTTGCTCTTTGACATTGGTGGGGACCTATTATCCCCCTAACAACCACCACCACATTACGAATTGTTGAATTAATGTTACACTTGGTTCTGTCACCTGACAAAATAGGCCAGTTAAGAAAACTGCACTGCAAAGTCAGTAACGTTACCATTAGACTAAAAACGTATGTCACCAAAGTTCTAACGTTAAACATGCCAATTCAATAGCCACTGTAAGCATTTCACTAGCGATCTTGACTTTGTGACTTACAGGTTTCTTTGAAAAGTAGCTCTTGATGTCCACCTTCTTTTTAGCTGCCATCGCTCACCACTCACCACTGGCTTTGAACAAGTTCTGCTTCTAGTTTTGGAGCTGCTAATACCAAGCACAGTCTGACGTGAAAGCAGGTCACAGATAAATCACATTGACCATATGTGTTAGGACTTAAGTAGATTGCTGGATATTTGTGGGGATGCGTCCCCTTTCCTCCATGCCAATTTTACGCCCTTTTTTGTATCTTTGTATCTGTCACTAGTATGTAGTCTGTTGCAGAGGTCGCTAGTTGCTAATGTGACTGTAAGAGTCGAAACAGTGCAGTAGCAGATAGTCTTGTAAATCTTGGATGGACAAAAACAGTTTATTTTTAACCTCACAATCCTTACCAAAGTGCCATTGTATTCCTTAAGTAATTATATTTTGCTCTTTAACTGTGGACAGGTTTTTATTATGGCTTCCTGTGTGGACCAGTCCAGATTGATCTGTCACCATGAAGCACTGCACCCACAATGATAACGCACTATATGTTTGTGTTACTGGAACTCCAGGTGATTGAATCTGATGACGATTTCCAGCCTGTTCCTGGTGGCTATGATTATTTGGTGGACTTCCTGAATCTTTCCTTCCCCTCCCAGCGGCCTGATAGAGAACATTCTTATGAAGAGGTAAGAGGTGGTTGAAACGGACTAGACTAAAGCACACATTGTATCCCCTTCGCTGCCCTGCCAAGCTGTACTTGTTTTAAATTGTTGTTTTCAATGTTAAGTACACTAAAGCACTCAAACTTGAATTAGCTCGCCAACTTCCTGGCAGCCTGGTACTGTAACTGCCCTACAATTGCACTCACTACTGCCACCACACCGCTAAAGCAAAGATTTTCTACATAATAGAGACATGAAACTTAGAGAATCGCCCACAGACCTAACTAAAGATTCCTCTATCTTCTAAGCTACTATTGCCACCACTGTCACTTCACTGCTGAATCACTGTGCCACTAATAAGTGAAGGCTTTCACTGATAGATCAGTATTGACAAGCACTGAAGTAGAGTGCTTGTGTGACTATGTGGGTTATATGTCATGTGTAAGGTGAAGAGCCAGATAGGAGTGATGAGGTATGTGGTAAGGAAAGGCCTACTCTGGGATGACCTGTACATTGGCTTCCAGACCCGACTTAGCAGAGATCCCGATGTTTACCACCACAGGTGAGGCACAAGAATGTGTACACACACACACACACACACACACACACACACACACACACACACACACACACACACACACACACACACACACTCAGCAGCAGAGTATTTGACATCTACTACCACAGGTTATAGGCACAGGACTATGCGGGCACACGGACACACACAAGTTAAAGCATTGAACAGGGAGATATCATTATCATCATCATCATTATCACCCACACACAATACATGAACATTAATGGGTTTGTTATTAATATGAAACATTGCAACCCTTATACAGCAAACATTCATGAATGTTTGATCTCGAATGCAGCTTAACCTAAAGCTCAAGTGGTGCAAGTTAAACTGTCTGTATCCTCCTGCCATCTTAGATTTTGGAACCACTTCCAAACCAGCTTACCTACCACCCCACCTCACTGGGATTCCTTCCTGCGGCAGACAGCGGACAGTGCAAATGCTGAGGGCTACACGTGTGTATTGTCATAACCATCTTGGCAACATTGATCACCCAGAAAGTAGCAAATCAGCAATTACAAAGGCAGAGACAATTATAATTTTATACACAATAACAATTTTATGCTTCAAGTTTTAGCCTGTTGCTAAGCGATTGGCCCCTGCAGAGCCATGCTTTCAAGTGATTTCTGAATGTCCGACATGGATTATTTTGTTTATTTATTATTCACCTTTTTTGTATAAGGCAAGGTATGCTAGTGAAATCTTAGACCGGGCTAAATTCTGTCAGAAACATTCCAAACTTGTTTTTTATACCACAACCAAAACATGTTCTGCTAGGAATTCACTGTTGTTGATTACCTCCGCCAAGGCGGTTATGTTTTCGCTGGCGTTGGTTTGTTTGTCTCTTTGTTTGTTGTTCGCATAACTCAAAAAGTTATGGATGGATTTAAATGAAATTTTCAGGATATGTCAGAAGTGGGCTAACTTAGAACTATTTTGTTTTTGGTGGTGATCCGGATAACAACCTGGATCCAGGATTTTTTTATTAAGTGAAGTTACCAGTGTAGCATGGAATATACAGAGACTTTTATTTTGAAAGGAGGGAATATAGGTTGGTACGGAAATGAGGCTCCTGTGGCGGGTCAAGGACTTGTTGAGTTTTTGGTTGGAGGGTTGAGTGAAAGACAGGAGAGTTAGAGCGGTAGTGGTGAACAGCCCAGTAGTTCATGTTGGCAGTGGAAATTTAATGAAGTACTTTCCTGCACCGAAGAGACAACCAAGTTTGTGTGAGCATGAGTGAACGAACCCACTAGTTAACTATTACACCAGTAAAAAAATGTTTTAACATAATTAATGTCTTTTAATGTCTTAAGGTGAGAATGATAATAAGGTGGAGACTTAAGCTGGCTTGGCGGAGGTCTGTGCTCTCCGAGTGTTTTTCTAGTTTTGAAATGTTTTTTCCCTTAATGTTTGCTTGATGCTAGACCATGGTCAATAAACAAATACCCACTGTCTTCCAGGAAGTAATACAATGCCCAAAAATCATGAGGGACTGACCTCTGGATGCACACAGCCTCAAGTGTGCACAAGGGGGCAGGTAGTTAAAGTTCCTGTAAGAGTTGTTCTTGTTATTATTATCTGGGGCTAAGCACCAAAGACAAAAAGCCCTGCTAATTTATTTATTCGTTTCTTTTTTTTTCTTTTTGTTATATAATTCACTTTGTCTGGTCACTAATGGTGTCAAAGTTCTATGATTCTTCAGGTAAAATGGGCATTAGAGCCTCTAATCATCTCAATACATATTTGTTTACAATTTCTTTAATTCTTTATTTAGCATTAATGAATTAACACTGACACAGTTGTACCCATTTGTTGTGAATGTAGTCTGCAGTGAAAGTTAAGGCCTTTTGCCAACAAATATACAAAGATACAAGGATACAAGGATGTTTTATTGTCACTTGCATAGACATACTAGAGGTTGTCTAATCATATATGTATGTGTGGGGACTGGGGAAATGTGAACTTACTGTATTTCATGTGTGCAAATTCATTCACGGATAACTGTAATAAAAGTGAGTGTTATAATAGTTCTGACACCTCATGTATGAGAAGAGAGAAGGTGTGTATGTGTGTTGCGTCACACGTTGTGCTTAATGAAGAGCACATTTATTAACCCAGGAGATTATTTAAATTAAATACAGAAAATAAAAACAAAAGAAATGAAAAAATATATATATCTACATCCATTTCTTCCTGAACAGACTCTTCCTCCTCATTATCAGCAAAGTAAAGCTGCAAGATGCACTGCACACTTCTGTTTCGCCTCTGATTTGTAGTGGAATGCATTTTGGCCCGTGGGCTCCCAGCAAGATGGTTCCCAGAAAGGCTCAGGAACATAGTCTGTTTTATATGGGAAATGATCCAATATTTTAAGCCTTCAGTATTGCAGATGTAAGTCACTATGCAGATGACAGACAGAACTTGGAACCCAGAAGCAAAGTAAAACTGCATAGCAAACCAAAAAAGACTAATCAAACGTCTAACTAACGGACACATCAATAAGACTTACATCATCGTCTTCCTCCTCCCATAGACAGGGAGTTGTGGTGGTGGATTGATTAATTGATTGAATTTATTTATGGATATAAAAGACTTATAAAAACAAGATCCAAGGGATAACATGTAAAAGTAAAAGTACTTGTTTCCAACATGGTTCCTGGTGGTAAAAGATGGGAAACATACGCATACATACATAACATGACAGAAAGATGCCCTGTCTTAATGTCTTCCATAGTACACACACGTCCATTTACATAACGTACACAATCCTCCATTCACAGAAAAAGCATATTCTATCTATAATACACAATGATCTATTAACAATAGCAGACATGCTAGGTACACAAAATCTATAAAGCTCAACATTTACAGCCTCCATCTCCTAAAAATATGACACAAAGTCTTTATCCTGGAACCTACCAAATATGTAACAATTGTGTTACGACCCAGCTCGTGGGCTGCAACATAAAGTGGAGACTGACGATAGAGTGTGACAACACAACACACAATTTTGTATCAAAATAAATTAGTGAAGTTAAAACTGAGACAAAAGTGGGATGAGCACCCACATCGAACAAACCACAACACAAAGGAGGAACATAGTAGGCCTACGCAGCCAGGAGAGATATAACTAGTAACTAGTACAAACAACTTCAGAAATACTCAGTTCAGTGGCATTCACAATTTTTTTATTAATCAAGATTGCTTAATTAGATTTTGGATCCATCAAGATATCAAGTCATTACTGTTTGGTTTGCTACCTATATCTGTATTGTTTACATTTAACTAAGGAAAAGATGGCAGCATTTAGCATATCAAGCTAGTTTCACAAGTTAATTAGTCAACCTGTAGGCTGCAACCTAACTGTGATCTGCAGTCTGATTACAATAACTCTGTGCATCATAATGTAAATAGCCGATATGTGTTAGATATAATACATAGAATATAAATGTATGGCCCGGTCAAGTAGAATGCTGTTTTCTGATTGGCTGGCGGGGTATACAGTAAGTCTGTTGAACCGTTCAACCATGGAAAGTAGTTCTAAATTTCTGGCATAAAGGTTAAGCACCGTTCCATATCAGTGCCCCATACAATAGTAACGATAACAATTAATTCGGCTGTTATCCCTTACATAATACATACAATAATATAATATGTACAAGAGATCCATAAAGGTCAACCAGAGCAAAATATTACTACATACAAGTCAGAAAATATTCAAGATTATTTTCAGTTGTTTCCTCTGGCACCGCTTGCTAAGCCTTACTCGTGCAGTTAGCCGCCACCGTTTCACAGATGCCCATCATCCTGTTGTTGCACTTAGTCGAGGACCAGTTTTCTCCCCCCACTGTCTTAACGCAGTGCCGATCCATGGTGCTGTTCAGATCACATGGCCACCTGTTAAGTTACAGTTATAGTTACAATATTTAGCAAATGTTCTTCAAAGCAACATGAAGTACAAAACACCACACTATAAACAATAATGATGGTAACTTTAATAAGAATGATCATTTTCAGAAAATAAAAGAAACATGATATTATATGGACTGCATTTACATATATTATTGTTATTACTATATGTAAGCATACATATTTCTACATGGTATGAGAAAGTATAATCAAAATTTACATACACTTATATAGGTTAATAAAGTCAGAAAAAAGGTCAATCTGATACAATCCCAAAATAAATGACCTGTAATCCATGAACTAAACATAAACAATGTTCAGCCAGGGGAGACAAGCTTATTCACTACAATTAGTCTGTACAAACATCCAC
Source organism: Setipinna tenuifilis (assembly GCA_030347295.1). NCBI lineage: Eukaryota > Metazoa > Chordata > Actinopteri > Clupeiformes > Engraulidae > Setipinna > Setipinna tenuifilis. Next base: position 10,900,765 of record CM059274.1, read on the forward strand.
ATCAAAGACTTACTCATTAAGTAACTAAATAAGGAATCACAAAAAGGTACAATATATTATTTGTGTGGTTGTCAAGCCAACAATCATGAAGGCAGTAATGACATTAGGGGGTGATAAAGGACTGTGCTGTGATCAGTATACGATAAGTGAGTTAGGGATTGATTTAGGGTTGTGTTGTCTATCTATTATATTAGTAAGTGCTTGAGCACCACAATTACTAAGGCAATTAACAAGGCATTACCCATTATTTAGTGCTGTGTTGTCTACCCAGTGCCAGGCCACATCTTCAGAGTATGTCAGTCCTATCCAGTATGATTGTGAAGGTTCAAGATTCTGCCTCACAAAGTCCTTCATAACAGATACAAGTTATCATCATAATCAGCTAATTTGTATGCATATTTACAAGTCACAGAAACAACACAAAAAAATTCACCAACAGTAAAGAAGTTATATTGTTATAATCAATGTAAACTGTTTTAATCCTCCTACAGGATGACCATATCAGTTTAATAACTCATGAGAATAGACAGAATAGGCTAACTAACCAATCCAAGCTTACTAAGTGATGGGCAGGATCTCTGACATGATCTAATGTGTTTTTTGTTTGTTTGTTTGTTTTTTAACAAAAAGAAACTTTGCAAAACCTAAGCATTTTTTAAGCAACCTAAAATTTTAAGGTTCTTTAAAAAAAAAAGGTAAATTTTTCGAAGTTTTTTTTTACTTCTTTACCTAGACAAACAGACACAAGTCAAGAAATCAAAAGCATGAGGGCCTACACATGTGTCTGTCATTGTAAATTATACTGTCTATTAATCTATGGTTTTGACTGCATACTCTCTCTTCTGTTGACTGAATAATGACCAGATGGCCTCCCATGGTCACACAGTCATCTCTGCTTTTGTGCCAGGTCTGGGGTGTGGATGAGAAATAATAGCAACTGTTCGTGAAGTTCTTCCAGTCCCATGGACAACCTATGTGGATACCTGATGGGTTGACAAAAAACGCAACAGTGAGACAAATAATCTTACAGGTGTCAAACAGAGGCACCAAACTACATGACAGAGGAGGTTTGCACACTGTATATGCTCCAAAGTTTAGACAAAAGAACATGGCAATATTTTCACCACAATGTTTTAATCAGGTGCATCTTTATTAAAAACACAGTGGGCAGACTCAACAATTTAACAAAGTATCCCAACCAAGACACTACATCAATTGTAAAATCTACGCAAAAAAATACTAGATGATAGCATTACAAGGTTTGACCGCCGCATGGTATTGAGTTTTGGCTAACCTACATAGAAAGTGGATTTTTGTTTTGTATTTTTACATTTTCATCGTTGGAAGTGGACATTGACAGGTGATTTACATGCAAGAGGAATATAAGGAAAACTGATTTTTGGTTTTAAACCATAGTGTTCTACATGTAATAGCCAAAATGTGATCTTGTAAAATAGCAGCGCCTCCAATGCATGAAATTTCAATGTAGTTGGCACGCTTCTAAAGGTTGTCTTGCTGATTGTACATAACAAATTTTGTGCAGTTTCTGCCTTCTCAGTTTAAGATATTGGCAATTCATAATTACAATTTTTACAAGTGATGCTACACTACAAACAAGTGTTTGTGGGTTGTATTTATATGACTGTAATAATGACATACTAAAAAATGTCTTGGGTAAAAGTTTAGGCAAGTTATTTAGCAAAAACTGCTTTCAGACTTCTAGCTTGGATAGAAAACAGCGCCCCCTGTCACAAAATGTCACAAAATTTGGTTCACATTCAAAGAATGTAGAGATAGCACGTCACGTTTGATCAGATTTGGGCAATTAGAAGCCAAGATATGGACTGGGAAATCATTTTTAGTTAAGTCTTCAGTTTTAATTAACATGTAACTTTGAAACAGTTCATCTCAAGATAAATTCTTTGATAACTTTTTGTCAGCATTGTCTGCAGATGACACATATCAAATTTGGTAAAATTCGCATGAATGCCCCATGTGTTCTCTTAAAGAACATACCTTGCTCAGGTTAAATAAAATGTTCAAAATTAATAAATGATGCACTGTACCTGACAGTTGGTTTTGCAAATTCTTGTTCTCAATGGTGAGGTTGTAAATCTGCAGTCTTAGGCTGGAATTCAGCTGGGTCAGGACATTGTTCCCCTCTTATGTGCCATTTTTTAAATGGTAAGAAAAAAAACAGGGACCCTCAACAACAGATGTGTTGGGAGCTTCCATCTTAAACAAGGGGGTTACAACAGATCACCCCAAAGAAAAAACAAAACTGTCTATGGTGTGTTCTTATCAGGATGATCAGTGTATCTGTCATGTGTCAACATTGCTAACACAATCAATGTGCACCTTACCCTGAAGTTGTTCAAGGAGATTGTCTTTGTCCTGTTGTAAATCTGTGGCAAATAAAGCTACAATTAGGAATGCTGCATTTTAAAATGTAACATAGTTCAGTTAAACGGGAATGCTGCATTTAAGCGATTCTATGCAATTTTGAGTGCTTTTTTCTCGACGTAGCTCCCCCTATTGTTTCCAAGTAAATGAGCACTGTCATAAAAAGGGAATGTTGTCCCTTCCCCTTAGCCTGGTAAACCAGCAGGCAGATCCAATAGTTTTAAACTTCAGCAGAGTTTACACCTCCGGAAAGAAATAGTTCGCTGATTGGTCAGACAACCGTGTCAATAAAACCACAGGCAGACCCTCTGTACGAAATTAAGTAAAATACAAGGGGCTAGTTTTACCAGGCTACCTTCCCCTGTGTTTCCAACTCAGCTGATCAGAGTAACCAGTGAATACAAAAGTAATGTCCACCAAGTTAAGTAAAGTGAGAATTTCTTCAGAATTTAACGTGATCCTGCTCTTGTGATGTTTAAGACTTTGGGAGTCTGAGGGGCAGGGACTGGCACCCAGATATTGCAAGTGTGGTATTCTGTTCACAGACAGTGGGGGCGATCGAAAGAGTCTTCATTCGCCTAGTATTGACTCATTTAAGTATTTACTGACTTATAAAGATGATTAAATAGCTCAAGAAAGTTGTATAGTGTAGCTTTAAAATGTTATATATTTAAGTTCATCTAAAGTGATAAGATGGAGTGAATGAACAGGTAACACCAATACATGGCAAGACTGCCTATTGTGTGTTCTTATCAGAATGAGCAGTGCATCTCATATGTCAACATTTCTAACACAATCAATGTGCACCTTACCCTGAAATTGTGCAAGTAGATTGTCTTCGAATTGTTGCATGCTGTTTAACAGCGGCAGAGTGTCTGTGGCAAATAAAGATGGAGTTTTAACTGAACAGGTAATACAGCAATACATAGCAAGACTTTTATTCGCTGAATCTGGGCTTTCCCCATCTTTGATTATTGTAGTATATAAAACATACATTTATTATGTATGCACAGAACCTGGTGTAAGTGCTCAGCTTTGCTTACACAGTAGCGCTGCACACAAGCTCACCACCAGCAGGACAACTGAGAGGGAGAGCAGGAGCATAAAGGTGATCACAAACACCTCACGCTTCCCTCTGACCTCTGACCCCGTTGCCGTGGAGACAGCCACGGTCAACTCGTTGAGGGTGGAGAGGTCACCAGACCCAGAGCGTCCTGAGTCATCACCTGGCATGTGAAGGCATGGATAGTGAAAGGTTACACACAAGCCCAGACCTGTAGCACATGCTCACACTGGTAGCATGGGAATGTTAGGAGGAAGAACACTAAAGAATGCCAGGGTCCATAGAAAAGAATGCAGAATTTTAATAGTAATAATAATAGCAATAATAATCAAATTATTTATAATAGTAATAATAATACAAAAACAATAATGTATTATTAATAATGTATAAAGTAATGCTAAACCAGTTACATCAGCATGCTATAATGACATTGCCTCATCTACTGCAGTGTTCCTATTCAAGTAATTGTCAAAAAACAAGTATTATTATTATTACTATTATTATTATAATTATACTATTACAATTATATCAATAACAATAATAATGATAGCAATAATAATCATAATAATAATATTAATACAAAATAATACAACTGTCTCCATATGTAATGCTATAACGCAGTTGCATCAGCATGCTCTAGCTGGTGGTGATGTCGCCTCATCTACTGCAGTGTTCCTATTCAAATACTCTGAGAAATAAAATTCAAATACTGACTGTGGAGTCATATAAGTTGCAGTATAGTCATCTTAGGTTCCTGGTAGGCACATATAATGAAAATGACTTTACTTTGAATACAGGATGCTTTTTAAAAATAAATGAAATGCATAAAGTAGGAACAACACATCCCAAACGTCTTCTCACACATATAAGGACTAGTGGTAAAAAAACAAACAAATGCAGCAACTAATTGAATTCTGTAAAACCCAAAGTGCACAAGTATGCTTGCATAGACAGTTCCACCTGCGGCAGGTAGGGAATTATGGTACTGTGTTACCTTGATGTTATTGTAAATTCCTTTAACCTGTACGGCTGTGAGTTTTTGTTGTTTTCTGGCAAAAACCCCAAAAAGTAGGAAGTAAACAAGAGAGATCTTTCTGTTCACCAGATCTTTAATGTGTTCACTGAGAGAATAGTCACAACTAGACAAAGCATCGCTTGACCATTCTAACCAGCACACCTACTGTATCTGCCTTATATACAATATTCATCAGTACATATTTGGATCTGTGCCATATTCAGAAACAGGGAACTCAGACTCTTAACCATGTAAGCATAGCCCTAAAGTTAGACTACACACACCTGGTATTGGAAACACAGTTAGCTATTAGGTTTCCTGCTGAGTCTCAAAAATGTTCTACTGCTACATTGAGACACACATTTTCTATGCAGACAAATAAGAACTTCCTGTTACAGAAATTACCACATTTTTAAACATACTAAAGAAAATATCCCACAATAATGTAAGATTTTAAAATTCCACATTATATGCTATGAACCCCAACATTCTTTAGACCTTTCATCTTACCAACATTCTGTTTGCACCATTCTGATGGTACAGACCTTTGATTAATGATCAATACTTTTAAGCAGTGTAATTAACATGGTGTGTTATTGCCACTACACAGCTACTGTTACTAAAGAGTGACCAATTAATCATTACAGAAAAAATAATGACGGAATATTCACACAAGCTCAGTTCAGTAGGTTAAAAATACTGCTAATAAATTAATATAAAAGAATTGAAATTCAACATTTATGAGTCTTTTGTCTGCCTCATGCTCACATATTTACAACAAGGAGTGAAATCAACTACAAACTATCCCCCAAGTCTTTTACCTAGACTTACATTCTTTTTGAATTGAAAGCACTGTTAACCTTTCAGGCACTGAACTACTGTTGTCTGAAGGCTTCAAAGCTAAAAGCCTAATGGGTATTGTATCTGTGTTGTTGCAATTTCAATTCTGTATATGTCCAGTACATATTTTAGTATTGACACTTACTTTGACTTTGACTAACAGGTGCACCTGCTGTGGAGTTCCCCGTGTTGTTGTCTTTCCTCAAGTCTTCCGTGGTGATGGGGATCACATTGCAGTAAACTGGCTCCTCAGACATCGTACTGCTCAGCCAAGAGACCCACAGCACAGTCAGACCATACAACAAACCATCAGCCAAAGACCCACAATCAGATGGCACAAAGCCCCAGCCACCAATGCAGCTCAGCAGGCAAGTTCCCTCTCTGGGTCCTGGTGAAGATAGGTGCCACCACAGGCCTGTCATAAAGTCGTTTATGGCAGGAAAGAGCAGAGGACATCCAAGTCATAAGCGTAACATCAGGAGCCAGTCGTGTGCTAGGCTATTTTGTTTGAATAAACAAATAGGGCAATACACAAACATTGGCAGTAAAAAACACTGGACACTACTGTAGTTACACAAACACACACCCAAAGGGGCCATGGGAATACCTTTAACAGATTTGCATCTGAAACTTCAAAAAAAAAACAGAAGGTTCTGAAGTTTTTCTAAAGAGACATGTGGTGCTGTTTTGTATGTTGTGTCTTATGTAAACAACTGAACACACTGTGTATCAAAGAGAATGTTGTAAAACTGCTTCTTCGGTTCCTTGATTGTGATTGGCTGAATTGCGTTCCAAGTTGGTGTAGAACGAACATAACCAAAGATTTTAGATTCTACCTCAACATTCTCTAGTATAACCTTACAGGTTGTCCTCATTACAAAATTCCATATTACTCCACAGCTTTCCTCAATTAAAGGAATTATTACAAAGTAGCACTCCAACGTTACATGCAGCGTTACTAAGCAACCTTGAAGAACTATAATTATTAGCGGAAGAATGACTGTTGGTCAGTACATTTATTCTATCAATACTTTGTCTTGTTTTAATAAAATTATCAAAGCAATAAACCACTCGAAGCTCAGGCAAAAGTTTAAAAAGCTTTTTTCTGTAAAATGAAGGAGATAGTATTTGAGTACTTTCATCACCATTGACATGATCAAGAGCCACTGGCATAGCCACAGGTGTGCTTGGAGGACCTGTGCCCACCCACTTGTCAATCAGACCCACCTGATCAGAGGGTTTCCTTTGTTTGATTGACTGTTTAAGTTATAATAGTAACCTATGTATTTTAGGCTAGGTCCACCTGTTCTAACCTCACTCACTTTATAATTTCTGGCCACGCCCCTGACAAGAGCCGACATCACATCCCACACATCGCACCCCCATCAGCAGAGATGACTGGACCCACTCAGCTTCAGAATCAGTTTTTAATCAATAAGTAATATTTACAAGGAGACTGTGTGCAAGTAGCAATATTTACAGCTACTTTAAAAAGATATGGGCACCTCCTCACCGTTACACAGTTGCCCATAGTGAAATTTGTGGGATTATGTGTTCAGGTGCAAAAAGAAAGAATATGGGTCACCCAGAAGGTGGCAGTACTGATGTGTAAATACGTCCTGTGTAAGAGTCAAGAACTTGCAATGGTACTATAGATAGAAACATTGTGTTGAGAGCAATGATGCAGCTTTTTAAATTATATATATTTTAACATTTTACATGTTTTACCTTGATAAACATGCAGCCTTTTATTAACAAAATGCAATGCAGTGCTCAGTAAAGTACAAAGTGCTGAGCTGATGTATGTAACTTACCCCAATTTAAGTTTCACTTTCACTTTAAAAGAGGCTAGCATACACTAAACAGCCAATCACAGTTTGGCAGCAACTGTCAAATAGCATGTCAAAAACTGATCGGAAACATTTTTTTGAAACCTTTTGCATTACAAAAAGACACATGAGTTTTACATTACAGCTGTCTTACAAGCATTTAAACTTTATTACAAACTAAAAGTTTGAGAGGAATATGTTTTACCTTTACAACCTAAATGTAGTTATTTAAACAGTTGATGCTTGGTGCACTCTCACACACAAAAAGGAAGAAGAATGTCAGATGAAATCTGTAAGTACATTTTTTATTATCTGTAATTTTTATTTAGTTGCATAAAATGATAAAAAAAGAAAAATGCTGGGTGTTATTTGTATGAAGGTAAATATGTTGCAAAATGGGGGAATGTGTCCGCTTGATTTGAGAACTTGTAGAATATAGAACTTGTGAGAATGTGTAGAACAAAAATGTGAACTTGTAAATGCCTATTTTCATACGTGTGTTAAATTTGCAGTCGCGGTGAAAAAAAAAACACGAGTGGCTGAAAAAAAAAGTGTGAACTTGCAGATTGAAATTGTCACCTGTGTGAAAAATATTAGTATGTACATTGATATTTGCATGAATAGAGTGACAGCTACATCTATAATGACAGATACAACCACAACTCAGCGACTGCAACTTCTCAAATGTGTCCCAGCAGTTCCAAATCTGCGCGCCTTGACTTTTTCAACATATCTTGAAAATCGGAAGATTGTGCATGGCAGACTAGCAAGTCTTTCATTATAAACATTAATGCTCCTTGTTTAGTCAAGGAATTATCTCTTTGATTACTGTGCAGAAAATGATTCTCTAGACGTTAGAAGTTAGCTATCGAACCTTCACTTACGTTACATTATAAACATGCAGTATTTTTTAAAGGCAGCCTTTTTACCCCTTAATCATAATATCCTTCTATATTTAGAATTATATTTACTTACTTATATTACTTCCCTGGGTTTGGCCTGCCATTTCTTCTAAGGGTAGTCTGCCATGTACAATCTTGTGATTTTCCCACCCATCCCACTTGTGTTTTTTTTTTTCAATGTGACTGAAAATGTAACAGACACATATATGAAAATAGGCATTTACAAGTTCAATTTTTTATTCTACACATTCTCACATTATATTCTACAAGTTCTCAAATCAAGTGTACACATCCCCCCATTTTGCAACATAGGTACCTTCATATATAGGTACCTTCATATCATTATCTTTTTAAAATAAACCAACCTGATTATTTTGCATTGTGGTACCATTTCAATGATTTTTCAAACATACATATACAACAGTGACTCCAGTCCTGAAGGAACTGCTGAGGAAGCATATAGATAACCTCGGTGAAAACGACCTTAGGAACTTTAAACGAAACTTGTCGGAAAACAACACATTGCCATGGCGACTCCTGGAGAAGGCTGAAACAGATGACATTGTGGCATTAGTTGTAGAGAGACATATTGAGGATGCTGGGGATATTGTGGTGCATGCCTTGAAAAAGGCAGGCCAGAATCGGAGTGCTAAAACCCTGGAGAATGAACTGAGAGGAGGTAAGTATGTTACTTTACATTTAGGAAATGCTTTCAGGCAGAGCAACTTAGGTGCATAGGCAGTCCCCCTAGAACAGTGGGGAGTTAGGTGCTTCAGCCATGGTTGCAGGTGCAAGAGAGCATTGGTTATTCAGTTCCCCATTAATTTCCCCACATTTTCTCCTCTGATACAGGATTTGAACCTGTTACACTCCATTTCCATTACCAACCCTGCTTTTGCTCTTGCTCCTTTCTATCTTCTTCCTCACCGTTTCTAGTGGGAATAAAGCAATATGAAGAAAAAGCAGATGGCCCACAAGTTGAGAGAGAAGTCCCAATTCAGCAAGAAGAGGGTGTAGGGACAATCAGTCTCGTTACAAGGAGGCGCCAATAATAAATGTGGGTATAATTGGCATTAATTGATCAGTCTCATAAAATCAATTCCATTAATATTACCATCAATTGTTATGTTTAATAATAAATTACCAAACAGTTAAATTGATGGTATATTACCAAAATGTTATGCTTATACTACAGCTATGGTAATAATGTGTTACTTACAGTATCACAATACACTATAGTCAATAGTATTTACACACACTTGGACTGGATGAAGGCTATTGGAGTTCTTAAGACTGGGTGGCTTTCATGAATACAGGAACAATAACAGGCAAAACACAGTTTATTCCAAAAGTATAGTTTATTAACTAATAAACTACAGATGTGAACTAATCTAACAGGTTGTGCGTATGTACAAGATAGTAGGATAGCGTGTGTGTGTGTGTGTCAAAGAAACAAAGGAGAGAGAAGTAGGGGGTCTCCAGTTGTAGGGCCACATGGAGGAATATGTGAGAGGTTTATCTTTGTGCCAGGGAAGCGCAAGAGCGGGGGAAGGGCACATGATTAACTCCCTTTGAAACAATAGACTAGTTCTGCTAGGCTATCGTTAGCATTCCTTTCCACCAGGTATCTCAGTATGGTGCATGAGATAAGTTAGCGAAAGGGGGAGAGAGAGAGAGAGAGAGAGAGAGAGAGAGAGAGCATGCAGTAGAGAGAGAGAGAGCATGCACGATCTGTCTATCAAAGTAGCAAATAAAAAGAACATAACAAATGGTCACTCAAAGTCTACATGAAAACAGTGTGTATGTTTACATCAGACAGTTTAACACTTTCTTGCTGTGCTAAAGCATATCCTATCTATGCCCAAGTGCTCACGTGAAGGTTGCCTTTGTTTCCTGATGGAGTTGCTTGAATTCTTTGCTGGGGAATCCTTGATTCAGGGGAGTCCGTTGAGGGAGTCCGGTGACTCGGTTCCATGGATGATCTGTGATGATCCGATGGAGGAAGAGTCCTTATTTTAGGAAAGCTCTCTCGGCTTGTAGCCGGGGATCGTCGTCGCGATTAAGAGGTTTCCTGCGGTGGTTCGTCGCGCATAGACATTCAGAACTGTACTTCCTCAGCGTCTTTAGCTGGGGATCCGCTTCGCGATTAGAAGTAGTCCGTTCTATTCAAACTCAAAATGTTGCTCGTGCAACGGGTAGCCTAGGGGAGTCCGCTCGAACCCGGTTCGTGGGGAGCTGGATGCCTTTCCCGTAAACTTGTGTACTCAAGTCAAAGTACGTTGTGGCCTTGTGCAAAGGCCATTCTTTGTCTCCAGGCCATTCTTACACTCCAATCCATTACCAACCCCTCAACCATTAGGCCACAAATGAATGTTACTTGCAGCCATAATCGTATTTTCATGCATATGAAAGTCAAAATGCATTTGTGGTTTTTCTATATTTTCTCTCTTTCGCATTACATTAGACTTAGCTGATGCTCTTATCCAGACCAACTTACAGTTATTTAGGTACAGGGTTTCAGTTATTTCAGCCATGGATGAGGGTGCAGGAGAGCTACTACTGGAACCGGATTCGAATCTGCAATCTTCCAATCCCAAGAGCAACTTTCTAACCACTAGGGCACAGATGCACCATCTCGTGTGCACGCATGAGAGAGAGCATAACCTCCCAATCTGTCGATCTCACTTTCCGTTTTCTTTGTGTGCTCTTGCTCTCTTTCTATCGTCTTCTTGGCCCTTTCTAATAAAAGACCAGCAGTCTTCCCCTGTTCCATCAAGCAGCAAGAAAATCTTTACATCTGAAGGTAAGGCAAATGATCCACAAGATGAGAGAAGAATCTTTATACAGCAAGGAGAGGGTAATAACACAGAATTTGAAATTTACCTTTTGGATTCAGTATATTTTCTGCAACAAATACAAACAAACAAACACACACACACACACACACACACACACACACACACACACACACACACACACACACACACACACACACACACACACACACTCTCTCTCTCTCTCTCACACACATACACACACACACACACACACACACACAAACACACACACCCAATCTGTCAGTCTCACTTTTCATTCCTTTCTGTGCTTTTGCTCTTGCTCCTTTCTATCTTCTTCCTCACCGTTTAGTGGGAATAAAGCAATATGAAGAAAAAGCAGATGGCCCACACGTTGAGATAGAAATGGTCCCGTTGAAGAGGGTAATAAAAGAAGAGGGTAATAAAACACTGTCTAAACTTTACCTATTTGATTCAGCATATTTATTGCAACACACAAACTATAACTTTGACATAAGTAATTGGAACTGATTGTTTATGCTCCTGCTCTGGTTTTCATGCATTATTCCATTCACTATTTGAATGCAGGTACAGGGCCTGGTGCAATGTCTGCTGAAGATGATCATGTTGAAAAGAAAAACAAGAAAGGCGAAAAGAAGGAAAAATCTAAAAAATATAAATTCCATTGCTCCTGTGTTTGTTCACAATGAATGATATGCTAAACCAGCCCCTGTTAAACATTCTAGGACCCAATCCCCCAAGTGTTTTGTCTATGCTATTTGTTAATTTTTACATTTGAACAAATTCTATAGAATGCATGTTTTTGAATGCCCTTTCAGTTGTTTTAAAGTTAAGAATAAAGCATAGTTTTGAATTGTTACCACAAGAAGCATTGCATACAATTTTCTGTCAAACAAGGTTTATGCAATTGAATGGAGAACTTAAAGGAGACGTTTGTTGTGAATTAATCCATAGCCCTATAACCCTGTAAAAATTTTGATGCAATATAGACCAGTTAATTGACTGGTAGTTAACACCAAGGGCCCTATTTTGCCGCGGCGCATTGTGCATTCGCGACATGCGCATGCTGTCATTGCTATTTTGTGCCAGCGCAACGTTCATTTTTTCAGGCAAAAAATCACGTTGTCTAGATAGCAGATGACATTGCGCCGTGACGGGCGGCTCAGCGAAAAGAAGAGGTGTGGTCTGGCGCAAAGCGCACCAGATGCTATTATGAGGACGTATAAACCATTTGCGCTTTTGATTAATAAAAAGGTGCTTTTTCGTCACTGGCGCATTGTTGAAAAGCTATTTTAGAGGCGCACAACGCTTTGAACCCCGATGTACCTGCTGCTGCGCCAGAGAGGCGAGCTGAACTGGCAGAAAAGTTGCAACATGTAGGCTATAGCCTGTATAGCTGTATGTTTTAGTAAGCAAACATGCACAAATAATGAGAATATAGCAATGCTGTAAAGTTTATAGCAATGTTATGCGGTTTATTTACAATTTCTTTTGTCGTTTTAAATAAACAGCGATTGCAATGTTCTGCAGTTTATTTACGATTTCTTTTGTCGTTTTAAATAAACAGCGTGGCAAGTTGTAAGAAATAATATGGACAAATCATCAAAAAGAAAACTAGTGGACTAATGGTTTCATGGACCTATACCTTCCGTTTATTTTTGATGTTTCCTTTGAGTTTAAGGCTTTGTTTCCCGTCTTCTAACGTTGTTGTACCGCTTTCGGCGCACAGCGCGTTGAACCCCGATGTACCTGCTGCTGCCCCAGAGAGGCGAGCTGAACTGCCAGAAAAGTTGCAACGTGTATAGGCTGTATAGCCATGTATTTTTATGTTTAATAAGCAAACAGGCACAAATGATAAGAGTATAGCAATGTTTTGCAGTTTATAGCAATGTTCTGCAGTTTCTTTTGTCTTTTAAATAAACAGCGATTGCAATGCTCTGCAGTTTATTTAATAAACAGCGTGGCAAGTTGTAAGAAATGAAATGCACTAATCATCAAAAAGAAAACTAGTGGACTAATGGTTTGATGGACCTCCACCTTTTATTTTTGATGTTTCCTTTGAGTTTAAAGCTTTTGTTTCACGTCTTCTAACGTTGCCGCTTTAGGCACTGTTCGAAAGTTCTCTTCTTGCCAAAGGAGGACACAATTATTGAAGATATTTCCTCCCATACTTCTATGACCCGCGGAGGTTTGGGGGGATTCTTTCCATCCCCGAATATTAACTACTCACGCGCTTTTACTTCAAGCAGGAGCAGATCGGTCTCCTCCACCGACAAGCTCCTCTCGTCCGGGTAAATCCGCCATCGTAATAGCAAAAGGCTATGGACAATGCGCCCGCTGTCTCTTAAAGGGAATGAGAGTATAAATTCTCATTGGTTAATTGTATGTTACGCCCAAAACACACCCATGACTAATGAAGTAACTTAACCCAACCCTTTTGAACGATGCGCCTGGCGCAATGTTCGCTTTTTCCGCCGTGAAAATACCAAATTGTGTCGGGAACGCCCCCAAAGCAACTTGCGCGACAGACTTTAGACAATGCGCTTATGATCGTGAAAATAGAGCCCTCCCGACACAATTTGGTAGGCCCATTTTCACGGCGGAAAAAGCGAACATTGCGCCAGGCGCATCGTTCAAAAGGGTTGGGTTAAGTTACTTCATTAGTCATGGGTGTGTTTTGGGCGTAACATACAATTAACCAATGAGAATTTATACTCTCAACTCTCATTCCCTTTAAGAGCCAGCGGGCGCATTGTCCATAGCCTGTTGCTATTATGATGGCGGATTTACCCGGACGGGAGGAGCTTTTCGGTGGAGGAGACCGATCTGCTCGTGCGTGAAGTAAAAGCGCGTGAGTAGCCTAGTTAATATTCGGGGATGGAAAGAATCCCCCCAAACCTCCGCGGGTCATAGAAGTATGGGAGGAAATATCTTCAATAATTGTGTCCTCCTTTGGCAAGAAGAGAACTTTCGAACAGTGCCCAAAGCGGCAACGTTAGAAGACGTGAAACAAAAGCTTTAAACACATCAAAAATAAAAGGTGGAGGTCCATTAAACCATTAGCCCACTAGTTTTCTTTTTGATGATTAGTCCATTTCATTTCTTACAACTTCCCACGCTGTTTATTAAATAAACTGCAGAGCATTGCAATCGCGGTTTATTTAAAAGACAAAAGAAACTGCAGAACATTGCTATAAACTGCAAAACATTGCTATACTCTTATTATTTGTGCCTGTTTGCTTATTAAAACATAAAAATACATGGCCTCTCTGCGGCAGCAGCAGGTACATCGGGGTTCAACGCGCTGTGCGCCGAAAGCGGTACAACAACGTTAGAAGACGGGAAACAAAGCTTTAAACTCAAAGGAAACATCAAAAATAAACGGAAGGTATAGGTCCATCAAACCATTAGTCCACTAGTTTTATTTTTGATGATTTGTCCATATTATTTCTTACAACTTGCCACGCTGTTTATTTAAAACGACAAAATAAATCGTAAATAAACTGCAGAACATTGCAATCGTTGTTTATTTAAAACGACAAAAGAAATTGTAAATAAACTGCAGAACATTGCTATAAACTGCACAACATTGCTATATTCTCATTATTTGTGCATGTTTGCTTACTAAAACATACAAATACATAGCTATACAAGCTATACATGTTGCAACTTTTCTGCCAGTTCAGCTCGCCTCTCTGGCGCAGCAGCAGGTACATCGGGGTTCAAAGCGTTGTGCGCCTCTAAAATAGCTTTTCAACAATGCGCCAGTGACGAAAAAGCACCTTTTTATTAATCAAAAGCGCAAATGGTTTATACGTCCTCATAATAGCATCTGGTGCGCTTTGCGCCAGACCACACCTCTTCTTTTCGCTGACCGCCCGGCCCGTCACGGCGCAATGTCATCTGCTATCTAGACAACGTGATTTTTTGCCTGAAAAAATGAACGTTGCGCTGGCACAGAATAGCAATGACAGCATGCGCATGTCGCGAATGCACAATGCGCCGCGGCAAAATAGGGCCCTAAGTGATTCACACCCAAAGTCTTCTTTAAGTACAGGTTCTGAAAACAGTGGGTGAGGAATTGTGATACATATTAGAAGCCTGTTGTCTTAATGTGGTGGGGCAGGGGATGGGAGTGGAATCTTTCAGTGTCAGGGTTTATTAACAGTGGTGTGTGTGTGTGTGTTTGTGTGTGTGTGTGTAAGGTTATTCAATCATTGGACAGAAATATTTGGAGCAGGAGAGAGTATGATATATACTGTAGGTCATAGAGGTATATGACCTGTTAGTTTGAGAGCACAGATGGAGACAGAGCAAGAGATAGGCATGAGGGGTTGGGACACTTCAAACATCCTCACTCTATACCACCACACTGTGTACGTGACAAACTTGCAGGTTTTCATGCGCACAGCAGCACTCGAAACCACATTTCATGTTAGGTATGTCGGTCAGACTGTGAGAACCGTTAAGCAGACACACACATAATTTAAAATCAATTATCAAACAGAAATATTTGGGGAGGGAGAGAATATGATATAGAGGAATATGACTTGTTAGTTTGAGCAGAACACAAATGGCGACAGAGCAAAAGCTGAGGTGAGGGGGTGTATTTTTTTTATGCAGCACAGCAGCACTCTAGGTCTGTCAGACTGTGAGAACTGTTAAGCAGACACACAAACTGCACCAAAATGCAAGCTCATGCTCCCATCATATCAGCAGAAAATCTAGTTCTTCAGGTCACCCAACCCCCCAACATTACGAAAGCCTCTAGTGTTAGTGTAGGTTTTGTCAGTTTTTATCCTTCCTCTTTTTTTGCCATCAATAATGTGTAGAGGATTCCCACGGAACATTAAAACCTGGTGGGGATGTAGCACCTCTGGGTGGTTATGGGAAAAGAAGGTTTTGGTGCCTGGGGGCTGACTAACCCTCTGTACTGGACCCCAAAGAAGTCAAAGAGACCGTAATCAGTTTTCACAGAATAACTCGCCAACTGTTACACTAACACTAAAAACACTAACATTTGGTTGGTGCTGCTCAGAGGTGGTCTCGCCTGGGAAGTAAAACTATGTCTATGGTCCTCTAATGTTGCCTCCTAGCCAGGTCAGTCTTAACAATATGAACCCAGAACTGTTCTTTAGCTGTACAGACATTAAAGTGTAACACTAAATGACAAATCTTACATTCTAACCCACCATCAACACTCTCTGACTAAATGTCTTAAAAACAGCACTCCAGTTTTGTGGTTGATCTAAAGGATCCCTTTTTATTTTTCTATTCCCATGACAACTACACATCACCTTTACAACACAGTGTATGGCCATAGCAAAAATCATTTTATCAACCGTCTCTGGCCATAGTGAGATCAGCAGCATAGCCCTGAGGTGATGGCCCCCTCTACCTGCGGAGACATAAGTATCACCAGGAGTGTAGTGGTAAAATATAGCCTGATAAACCACCCCCTTGTACTTCACTTTGTTTAGTACAGATTCCATACTAGCCAATCAGCGGAAAGAGAGAGTGGTCGTAAGCGATGATGTCATTGTGTTTGCTTGGGATCGCAACATTTCACTTAGTGAAGTCTATTTCTGGATATAGCTTGGCAATGCGGTTTGACCAAAATCCTCATAATATCTTAGCAGCTTGTGGCTGGTTGATAAATTTGGTTGAAATATTTATTGTGGCCCACCTTATACATATAAAAATAAATATATAGCTACATATAATTTGTGACTTGTTACTGCAGTTACAAATGTAAAAACAGAGAAAATAACAGTATGGTATGGTTGGTATGGTTTTCTTTTATTAGTTTTGTATATAGAGAAAAAAACACTGTCCTCATGCCCCCAAAAGTAAGCCAAAGGCGACGGTGGCAAGGAAAAACTCCCAGATGCTGGAAGAAACCTTGGGAGGACCCAGGCTCTTGGGGGGACCATCCTCCTTGGTCTGGTGCTGGGACAGCAGACAGACGCGTGATGCTGAAGAGCAGCTGAAACAAGAAACGTCAAGGTCATTAGTGTCACAGCAGCTGTGTTGGTCCTACTGACCATTAATGACCTAATCACACTCCTGCCCACGATAGGCACAGCTCCCCAACCGCTGACCTAGCAAGGTTCATGGCAAGAAATCAGATCGTCTCCACAGGACTGACAAAGTTTGATGACAAACCAGAAAACTACTGGGTATGGAAAACATCTTTCTGCAATGCCATGGACAATCTAGGCCTGTCGGTGGCAGAGGAGACGGACCTCCTAATCAAATGGCTCGGCAAAGAGTCCTCCGAACAAGCACGCAGGCTTAGAGCAGCCTACATCAGAGACCCTCAAGGTGCCCTCCAAGCCATTTGGCAGCGCGTTGAAGATTGCTACGGCACCCCCGAAGTAATTGAAGGAGCACTGTTCACTAGACTAGAAAGCTTCCCGAAGATCTCCAACAAAGAACCAACAAAACCTCGTGACTTGGCCGACCTGCTGCAAGAGCTGTATGCAGCAAAGCAAGATGGATTTCTTCCAGGATTAGCTTACTTAGACACCGCTAGGGGAATAGCCCCAATAGTCGAAAAGCTTCCATACAATCTGCAGGAGAAGTGGATGTCGTACGGTTCTCAGATAAAACAACAACAACAAGTGCATTTCCCCCCCTTTGGCGTGTTTGTCAACTTCATCCAGAACCAAGCCAGAGCAAGAAACGATCCCAGCTTCAGAGTCAGCATGCCACCTTCGCCTGCCATGACCAGAGACAAGCCCAGAAGTTTCCAGAGTAAAATCAGCCAGCCCGTTGCAGTCCACAAAACTCTAGTTGCCGAGTCCAGCCAGAGAGGTGAGCGTGAAACTGACACTTTAGACCTCACGAAGCAATGCCCGATCCACAAAAAACCCCACTCATTAGGAGCATGTAGGGTCTTCAGGAGCAAACTGCTCACTGACCGTAAGCAATACCTCAAAGAAAACTCCATTTGCTACCGCTGTTGTGCTTCCACCTCACACATTGCGAAGAACTGTGTCAAGACCATACAATGCGCTGAATGTCAGAGCAACCAGCACGTCGAAGCCCTCCACCCAGGTCCATCGCCATGGATAGCGAAGCCACCCCCACCTACGTCAGAGAACGGCAGGGAGGACCGGGAGAACCGTCAGCCTCCAGAGACAGTCTCCTCCAAGTGCACTGAGGTATGCGGTGGGGGAGTGAGTGCTAGAGGTTGCTCCAAAACATGCCTAGTTAGTGTCTACCCACAAGGTCAAAGAGAAGCAGCAACCAAGGTGTATGCCATCATCGATGAGCAAAGTAACAAATCCCTTGCCCGCTCAGAATTCTTTGAGATATTCAATGACAACAGCCCTCCATCTTCGTATACGCTCAAGACGTGTGCGGGTAGCGTAGAGACATCTGGAAGGAGAGCGTGCGGCTACATGCTGGAATCACTGGACAAGAAGACCTGCGTTCCCCTCCCTGTCCTCATAGAATGCAACAAACTTCCAGACAATAGGTCTGAAATCCCAACACCCAGTGCAGCTTTGTACCACCCTCACCTGAGATGCATAGCCAGTGAAATTCCCCCCTTAGACTCCAGTGCCCAGATACTGCTGTTGCTAGGGAGAGACATTTTGAGCGTACACAAGATCAGAAAACAGATCAACGGCCCCGACAACGCCCCATTCGCTCAAAAGCTAGACTTAGGCTGGGTGGTGATCGGTGATGTGTGCCTCGGCACAGCGCACCGTCCCTCCTCAGTCACAGCCCTTAAAACATGTGTCTTGGGAGATGGCCGCCCCAGCTACCTCTCACCTTGTTCCAGTCACCTGCGTGTGAAAGACCCTCCACACAGCCACTCAGTCCGTCGTGCTCCTCCGCCTCAGCAAGCCGCTGTCTACACTGCTCCTCTGCTGCACAGGGATGACCTGGAGTCCTCTGTCTTCCAATGCACCGATAAAGACCATCAACTGGCTCCATCCATCGATGACCTCAGCTTCCTGAAGATCATGGATACTGAGGTATGTCAAGATCACACTCAAAGCTGGGTTGCACCTTTACCCTTTCGGCCCCTGAGAGAACAGCTACCAAACAACAGACACTATGCCATGAAAAGATTCAAATCCGTCTGTCATACACTGGAGAAAAAACCTGCCATGAAAGTACATTATATGCAGTTCATGCAAAAGATGTTTGACAACCAGCATGCAGAGATCGCCCCAGCCCTCCAGGAGGGACAAGAAAGCTGGTATTTGCCGTCCTTTGGCATCTACCACCCCAAGAAA
Source organism: Setipinna tenuifilis (assembly GCA_030347295.1). Taxonomy (NCBI): domain Eukaryota; kingdom Metazoa; phylum Chordata; class Actinopteri; order Clupeiformes; family Engraulidae; genus Setipinna; species Setipinna tenuifilis. The sequence goes on from CM059274.1 coordinate 10,919,885, forward strand.
CCAGAACAGATTCGCATTGTGTTTGATTCAAGTGCACAGTGTGAAGGGATTTCTCTGAACAATGTTCTGTTAAAAGGCCCAGATCTGAACAACGACCTGTTAGGCGTCCTCATTAGGTTCAGAAAAGAGAAAATCGCTGTGACACCAGACATTCAACACATGTTTTACTGCTTTGTAGTGAAGGAGGAGCACAGAGACTTCCTGAGGTTTCTGTGGTTCCGCGACAACAACTGGGACAGTGACATTGTGGACTACAGAATGCGTGTACATGTGTTTGGTAACACACCCTCTCCTGCTGTAGCAATCTACTGCCTCAGGAGAGCAGCAAGAGAAGCAGAATCTGAATTCGGCTCTGATGTCAGAGCATTCATTGAAAGAGACTTTTATGTTGATGATGCCCTCAAGTCTTTTGCAACAGAGTCGGAAGCCATCAGCGTGGTGAAGAGGGCACAGGAGATGCTCTCCCACAACCGTCTCCGGCTGCACAAGATCACATCAAATAGCGCAGCTGTCATGGCTGAATTCTCTCCCGAGGACCTTGCAAGCAGCATCAAAGACCTGGACTTCACCACCGACGACGTTCCCATGCAGCGTAGCCTGGGGATCAGCTGGAATATAGTCGCAGACACATTCTCCTTTCAAGTGCAGAGAGATGACAAGCCCTTCACACGCAGAGGCGTGCTGTCAACAGTAAACAGCATCTTCGATCCACTCGGCTTTCTCTCACCTGTCACCATACAGGGACGATCGCTGCTGAGAGAGCTGACCATGGAAAATGGCGAGTGGGACTCTCCGTTACCCGAACACCTCCAAGCAGAGTGGGTGAGATGGAAGTCCTCTCTACAAGACCTCCAAGACCTACAGATCCCCCGCTGCTACACGTCTCTCTCCACCTCTGCGGCAAGATCGAGAGAGTTGTGTGTGTTTGCGGATGCTTCAACCAAAGCAATTGCAGCGGTTGCCTACCTGAAGGTGACTGATGAGGATGGACATTCCGAAGTCGGATTCGTGCTTGGCAAAGCAAAATTGGCACCTCTGAAAGAAACCACAATTCCCAGACTCGAACTCTGTGCAGCCGTCCTAGCTGTTGAGATAGCTGAGACTGTAGTGAGTAGCATGGACTTACACATTAACTCTGTCACTTTGTATTCAGACAGCAAAGTTGTGTTAGGCTACATCAACAACGAACAGAGAAGATTTTATGTGTATGTAAGCAATAGAGTCCAACGCATCCGACAGGCAACTTCACCCCAACAGTGGAAATACGTCCCCTCAGAGCTCAACCCAGCAGACCATGGCTCCAGATCCGTCACCGCTGCATCATTGAAAGACACCAACTGGCTGACCGGACCTGCCTTTCTGTCTGGTAAGCCTTCAACTATTCACCAGTCACTGTATGACCTAGTTGATCCAGAGTCAGATTTCGAAATCAGACCTCAAGCCACAGTGTTAGTCACTGAAATCAAACAGTCCAGCTTAGGAACGGCACGCTTCGAGCGATTCTCAAAGTGGACTTCCATACTTAGAGCACTTGCAGTCCTGATTCACATAGCACAGTGTTTCAGGCAAACAGACAAAGACAGCACATGCAGAGGGTGGCATACCTGTAAGAAAGCAATCACACCAGAGAACTTAGAGAACGCAAAGAAGCTGCTAATCAAAAACATGCAACAAGAAAGATACCCCTGTGCATTCAACAACATTCAGAGTGAGACAAACATTCCTACACAGAGCAACATTGCAAAGCTACACCCGGTGATTGACGGCTGTGGACTTCTCAGAGTGGGCGGACGCATCACACAGTCCGGCCTTGACACAAACCGCACCAATCCCCTCATCATTCCACCTCAACACCACCTAACAACTCTCCTTGTGCGCCACCACCATGAGCAGGTTAAACACCAGGGCAGACACTTCACAGAGGGAGCCATCAGGGATGCTGGGCTGTGGCTGGCAGGTGGAAAGAGGTGCATCAGAGGCACACTGTTCCGGTGTGTCACCTGCAGGAGGCTGCGCGGCAAAAGAGAACATCAGCTGATGGCAGATCTGCCTGCAGACCGGCTACAAGCAGCCCCACCTTTCACGTACGTCGGCCTGGACGTGTTTGGCCCTTGGGAGGTCATCAGCCGACGGACAAGAGGTGGACAAGCAAACAGCAAAAGGTGGGCAGTCATGTTTACCTGTCTGTGTGTACGCGCTGTACATATTGAAGTGATAGAGACACTAACTGCATCCAGTTTCATTAACGCTCTCCAGAGATTTTTCTCTATCAGAGGCCCTGCAGCACAGATTAGGTCTGACAGAGGCACTAACTTCACTAGTGCTTCAAAAGAACTGAATCTGGAAGACGATGCAGACATGCAGCGTTACCTACAAGACCAGCGATGCACTTGGATCTTCAACCCTCCACACGCCTCTCACATGGGAGGTGCCTGGGAGCGACTCATCGGGGTGACCCGCCGCATCCTAGACTCCATGTTCCTGCAGCAGCGCTTCACTTCACTGACACACGAGGTCCTCGTCACACTCATGGCAGAGGTGTGTGCGATCATGAATGCAAGACCCCTGCTCCCTGTGTCAACTGATCCCGAGAATCCCCTCATTCTTACCCCCTCCATGCTCCTGACACAAAAGACAGGAACGCCAACATCGCTTCCACCTGACTTTGGTCGGGCAGAGATCATCCGTCACCAGTGGAAGCTGGTTCAGCACCTGGCAGAGACATTTTGGCACAAATGGCAACGTGAGTATCTGAGCACCCTGCAAAGTCGGGCGAAGTGGCAAGACAAAAGACCTAACTTGCAGGAAGGTGACATCATTTTGATGAGAGACAATACAGTGCCGAGAAACCACTGGCCAATGGCAATGGTCAGTAGAACATTTCCTAGCAAAGACAATGTTGTCCGGACTGTAGATATAAGGGTAATTCGCCAAGGTATTCCTAAAGTGTACAAAAGACCAGTGACTGAACTCATCTTACTTTTCTCCCCTAAGCAGGATGTTACTTCTGTTTAATTGTTTACATAGTGTCAACATGTAAGAAGTAATGAATGTGGTATATTTACAATACCAGGCAGGGAGTGTGTTGGTCCTACTGACCATTAATGAGATGTTTATAGTTGTTTTGGGAGTGGTTGCGTTGGTTGAGTGTTGTGGTGTACAGACGCCATCTAGTGGCCGTTTTTGCCCATATTCTGCCCATAATATTATTCCTATTACGTTCTCGTTTAGCACGAGAGGTTGTCGTTGCTAGACAACGGGAGCCGCTCATTTAGCTGTTCTGTCTGTTCAATACGGTTAGTTCCAGTCTCTCCAGTTTCCCAAGGTTGTGATTCCCCACGGGGGCAATGCCTGTAAGTATTAACCCCGTGTTTTTGTTGTACTTGTGTAATGTGTATGTTTGTGTATGTTTGTGTATCAATCTAAGACATATTTTTGTTTCTGTTTAGTTTTACAGTGAAATCTTTACACTCGCATTGTGTAAATAAATGCCTAAGAAAAATGAGAAAACACGGATTCCTCCTTTGTCCTTATGGCAACTGTAAACTACTGGATAACTGAACAGTCTCGTTTAGTGAGGCCAGAATAGCAGCGTCAGTCTTTTCTCAAGATCAGTAAAACGTCAACTTCATTATTAAAAACGTGTTTGTCCACATTATGACAAGATATTGACTGATATGAGCATTATTCATACCGAATCCTCATTTAATGAACAATTAAAACCTTAATCTTCATTTCTCTGTTTTTTTTTCAATTCCATTCCTACCTTTTAGTGTAGAGAGTTCCTGCTGGGGCTGAGATATCTGCTTCCAGTGATTTCCCCTGGCTGCCATGTTGTACGATACTCATTTTCTTGTGGTCAGGATGTGTTTATTGCCAACCTACATAGAGAAGGAGGCAACACATATATTACAATGACGGTTTTGAGGCTTTAAATGATATTTTCTAATTTTAAGCCTACTTTTAGGAATGTTTGTATGATGTAACAATCTTATCATCAGCCTCACATCATTTGATAGTCTAAGGTGCAAATGCTACTGGCAAAATGGTAAATAACTTTGTAGACAGTGGGGATGCCCCAAACCTCACCAACCATGTACATCCTGTAATCCAGACAACTGCTCCAGACTTAGAAGAAAAAACATTCTCCTTACCTGCATCAAACTGTCCTGACATTTCTCATACAAACCAGGTAGACTGTGTTATGACAGGGGCTGCTGTTTTGCAGCAGCACCAGATCCTGTGCAGACTCTCGCCCCCCTCGGAACTCTCTTGTTTTTCTTCATTTGCTCTTCACACCACTAAGCATGTGAACCAGAACCATATTTTAGTACAATTTATTTGAGTATTTGTTTAAGCATAACGGCCATACAGTGTCTATTAAAGACTTCTTGCTCTGAAAGCCATCTTACTGACCTTTTGTCTGTCTTGCTCCTGCTTGGGGTCCTGCTGTATTCCTCTAAACGATGTTGTTGAGGCGGGCTTCACCGACCCTCACTCTTGTCAGCACAACCCGCATCCTACAGACCCAGTCATTTGCCTCCTGCTCAGCAGCAGACCTCTCCTCCAGGCCTCTCTTCTCCTCCTCCTCCCTTTTCTCCATTTCCATCCTCTGCTTCATCTTTTCCTCAGTCTCCCTTCTCATCTGTTCGTTTTCCTCCTGCTGTTTCTTATACTTAACCAATTCTGCCTTCTCTTCTTCCTTCAGCATTTTATCAACTTTCTTTTTAAAGTTCTTAGTTGTGCTTTGTCCAGGTGCTTTTCTTTTCGTTTTTAGTTTCCAATGTACTGATATAGTCCACCTTTTATTGTTTTTACCCTGCTTGTCTCCATGTTCTAACCTCTTCATTTCCTCTTCCTGGCATCTTTCATGCATTTCCCTCTCCTTTTCCCTAATTTTCTCTTCCTCGTGTATCTTCATCATCTCTGCTTTTTTTATTTTTGTCTCCTCTGTGAGCAACTTCTTGAAGATCTTCTTCTCTTCTTTCTCAATCTTTTTCTGCTTGATTTTCTCTTCCTTTGCTTGTTTCTCAAGAATCTTCTGTATCTTTTTTTCCTTTTTTTCGTCCTCCATTAGTTTATTTCTGTGGGTCTGTAAGGACGCCATTAGCTGGGCTTTCACTATTTTCAGCTCTATTTCAACCCTCCTCTGACCGTTTGCCATGTCTACCTTTTGTGCTTGAAGGAGTTCTTTCTTCTCTTTTCTAACGCCAGGCAGAATTGATGTCTTATTTACTTTGTAGGTCTTCTTTTGCACCTGTAGACTTTCTTTCTCTCTCTTGTAGTGAGCCTTAGCATCTTCCTTCAGCTCTTTAACCATTTCCAGTTTCCTTTTAGCTGAAAGCACCGAAACCCGCAGTTCCCCAAGGCGCTGGTTTGGGTCTAACTGTTGCAGGCTCCCCATGTTATTGCAGACATGAGACAAGTCTGGGGCAGTTTGGTAGTTTGTGTTCTTTGGGGACAGTATGTCCACTGCTTCATTTTCATCATTATTGCTACCATCCTTATTGTCACTCTCTGCCTCTGCTTGTTCTGTTCGTCTGTCAGCTATCTTCTCTTCTGCTCCTTCGCCTTTACTGTTGCTCTCTGCATCTGCTATTTCTGACCCCCTCTCAGCCTTTACCTCCTCCTCTCCTTCACTGTCCTCTTTAGTTTCCAATGCAGCCTGAAAAGAAAACAAACTCATTTAGTAGCTTATATGGTTATGAGTTGGGGTCTCTGCTTTAAAAGGCATCATGGCTGCATGCACCTATTGCCCCTTAATTTCTTTCGGGATGAATATCTCTACTTTACTACTACTACTACTACTACTACAGAACAACATTGTCAAGGCTGCGTATGAATTTTAACCTACCCCTGCATGCAGGAAATCATCGCGATATAGATTATATGAATTTAGTCATCCAAAACAGTATTGGAATTTAACAAAATAAAGCGATATCATCTTAAACTTACTGTTGGTGCTGGTGTCTGTGTTGCCTTGTCCTCTGCCACTGCTGCAAGACTGCATGCACACATGAAGGTTGTGGGAGGTTCTTTGTGGGGGTCTCTCAATTTAAGGTCAGGATCAGATATCAGCCTGTGAAGGCTAGCTTGGGACTGGCTGCCTTCTGATCCAGTTGGCTTATCAATTTTCTTTTCCGTCCTGTCCATTTCCATTATCGTAAAATCATGCTTCTTCCTCTTCCTTTCCACTTCATCCACAAGCCCTTTGATATCAAGGAGATCCACTGGTGCAGTAGGTAGCTGTCTCATCACTGCAACACTGCCTGTCTCCTCTGCCTCTCGAACCCTTCTCTCATACTCGGCGAGGGGATCAAGGCGCTTGTGGATGGCTTTTCTATTGATGGCTGTAAATGAGGTTGTGGGGCTGTGAGGTTGTGGCGCAACATGAGAAGGTTTGATATCTTCTCTTTCAATATAGCAGGAAAGGAAATGTGGTGGCAACAGGCGCTGAGGTTTAACTCTCTCATGGCCAACAAGTGTCACATAGGATATGCTGCCAGCATTGCTGTGGGGGGAAAAGTTCTGCATGGCACATATCCTTCTAAACCTTTTAGATGGAGCACGTTCAGATGGACGTTTTTGTGTAGAGAATAACTCCCACACCGGCTCAACAGGAGAACCAGAAGATGATGAGGAGGGACTGTCCTCCGATATCCCGAGCTGTTTTATGTGGAAATAAAAAATGAAATCCTTGTGTGTAATAAATGTCATTTAATATCAACAGGCAAATTAAAATAATTCATACATTACTTTATACAGCGAGGGATCTGGCCCTACCTCCGCATGTGGTGCGCTGGGTGCAGATGGACGTTTTAACTCCCACACCGGCTCAAGAGGAGAACCAGGAGAGGACCAGGAGGGACTCTCCACAAATGTCTCCATCTGTTTTATGTGGACAACAATAAATAGAAGCTTTTCATATGTAATAAATGTGTCATCAACTTTTTACAAGGATACTATAAATGATTTATGTAATTTAAAATAATTCATGTATTACATTGTCCTGAGAGAGATCTGGTTCTTTCTCCACAGGAGCACCTCTACGTGTCCGCTCTGCAGTCCACCGTGGCATCCTCTTCAGGCCCAGAAACAGACCTGGGACCTTCCCGAGGAGACGTATGTCAGACTCTGTTCTTTTTCTCTGTAATGCCACAAACAGAGTGGTGGAAATTAACTTAACTAGCAAAATGTAAATCTTTACCAGCCACTGATAAATGGTAAAATTTACCAGCCTCTTTACCACTTTCATATTTTAGCATCATTAATTGGGGACTTTTAAAACATGGTGTTGTGCTGTGTATTCACCTAATCTACCTCAGGCCTCTTTACATTTTGATCATTTACATTTAATTCCACTTAGTTTATTTCAAGCATGTAATTTATTTCAAGCATTTAGTTTATTTCAAGCACATACATCTTTAGCCACATTTAATATTGATGTTTTTAATGCATATACTGTACATACCACAGGTGGCCATATTGAGTCTTGGCTGTTGCCCCCAGCAGGCTGCAAAATACAGTGCAGTTCAATTACATGATGATATTTAGTCCACAGTATCTCTTAACAAAGCTGTACTTAAATAATGAGGACCAGTGTATTTATACCCTTCAATTCAATTGCATTGTTATTTAGTTCTGTCCACGGTATTGGCCCCTACAATACATTGTCTTAATGAACTGTACTTTAGTAATACTAAAGTATACACAGTTGGTTTTTGCTAAGGGATTTGGAGAGAAAAGGAGATAGATGTTGCTTACATGCTCCGGATTGACTCGTGTCCGGGGCATCTGGAGGCCTAAGGAGAAGAGAGTAAACCAGTTAAACATGTTATTTCCTGATTTAAAATGTGTAATGGCCATCAATAATATGCTTTACTACTAAAACCCATGTCACCCTATTTCCCTAAATTATCTATGTAATAGTCAACACTATTGCGTGTATATCAGCAAATTCACTGAAACTTACCAGATCACCTATAATGTGTCAGTTATCCAATTATAAACCTTTATCTCACTCAGTAGCTTTTCTTGTGCCTGTATCTCACATTCAGTTTGGTAAAATGAGCTTTGGCAAAGTATTTATACTGTTAGGCTGTTATGTCATACTGGTACATTATGACATCATAATCACTCTCTGGTAAGCTGTGTGAGGAGAGTCTTCCTGCTTACAAGAGGGCAAATAGCAACAATTGAACCAGACATTTTGTTTACAATATACAAACAGCTAGGAAACAGCTGTTATAACCACCTCTTCGACCTGCAGTGTAGTACCAATTACAGGCAATCAGATCAGAAACCTTAAGAACTGACCCTGGCCAAAGCCACAACTAGTTTTTTGTGTTATTCTAACTGTTCTTTTAAATAGATTGTGTGGTCTGTATCAGAGTTGTATCATGTTGTTCTAAAATTAAATTGGTGAAATAAAAGGGCCTAAAGGGCCTCATGGGACAGGCAGGTTTTACAGCAGTGGCAATGCAGTTTCAATGACATGGTGGATTTTTGCTTGGAGCCCCAACGTAGTCTAGAATCACCTCTGGCTCTTGCCTGGATGGTGGGTATGAGGAGGATTTTTCAGCCTAATATTGTTTCTTCCAATTTTTCTGAGATGAATGACAGGCTTCTCCACCCCCCACATCACAGCACAGGACTGGCCACACCCATGGGTGAATAAAAAAAGGAGTAGGCAACTCAAATATAAAGTGAATAATGGTGACGGTTGATTTACAGTGCGCAGAATAAAAAAGAAACCTGCCTCAGTAGGCAATACAGAACGTAATTCTTTTCAACAAACTCACTTTGATACAACCTTACAGCAAGCTGACAGAGACATTCTTCCACAAACAAGACTCTCTCAACACTGAGCGTTGCTCCTCTTTTAAAGCCCACACAATAACCACATAATTGGTAGAGCTCACAGAGACATAGGGGGACACACAGCAAAAACCTCCATAACACACCATGATCATCATACAGCAGGGCCGTTATTTGGGTGCCCTAAGCACAAATGCTTTGTGGTGCCCCATCACACCATCCCACCTCTCCCTGAATAAACAATAATTTAGAATTCATCAATGTGATTTACTTTATTTCCGAAATAAATACACCAAACATTAAAGTTAAAATAATACATTATTTAAAATGGTTAATAAATAAATACCACCACCATTATTAAACAAAGATTTGTGCAATGACTGCAGACGGCTCTACATTCAGAATTAAAAGTCAAAATATATAGGAATTCTACTGAAATACAGTTTTAAACTTAGTACAAAAAACTGCATATATAAATTAGGTTTATGTAGGCCTACGTGTAAATCACTGGTACCACTGGCGTGCACAAATAGACGGTAGATGGTGCTGAAGCACCTGCCCCTTTGCCCCTCATCAATGAAAGTGCCCTTTTGAAACTACGTTTTTATATATATATATATATTTTTATTTATTATTATTATTATTATTGCTATTATTATTATTATTAGTAGTAGTAGTAGTATTAACGATTTAGTGAGGGCAATTTTGAAGTGGTCTTTTGGTACAGCGCGTGACCAATAAGTGGCGCCAACTGAAACAGCATAGCAGCTGGGACGTGGGTGTGCTAATCATGCTAGTTGAGGGAGGTCTTGATGCGAGGCTGTTCGACGTTTCCACCAATGTCTGATGACGGAAGTAGCGGCGAGTTTGAAAACGGAGCTGAATGTTATGCATCAGCGACAAATTGGTTCAACGAAGGGGAAGAGGAAAAGTGAAGTGGATGGTCATACTGACATCCCGATGGTGAAAAAGCAGGCAGCCGCTCCTGCGGTTGGCCAACTAATACATTTTGAGAAGGAGCCAGAGTGTGGAGGAGGTGTAGGCGGCGAGGTAGATAGCATGGAGTTTAGCCAACCAGGTAGCCAGGTCGGCCAGGTACGAGGTAGCAGAGGGACAGAAGCGGAGAGTAGCACAGAGAAGGTAAGAACTACCAGCATACACGGCAGAGAGGAATCATACATGGACTTTAAGGTCATTCTAAGGTTCGGGGAACAGGGGGGGCTAAAAACTATGAATCCTGTCACGCTGACAAAGACCCTAAGGAAAGAGGTAGGAGATATTATTCGAGGTGTGGTCTTAAATGATGGAAATTTACTGATAATATGCAGAGACAAGGAGCAAAGTGAACGTGCGTTTGGGTTGAAGGCCATTGAGCAGCGTAAAGTGGTAAGCGCTAGCCATGTTGGTGCGAACAGTCGGCTGAAAAGAGGGGTAATATGGGGAGTCCCAGTTGAAATGCCAATGGAGGAGATTGAGGCCAACCTGGAAGGGGGGAGAATACGTAGGGTGAAACGCATGCAAGTAACTCGTGGAGGAGAGAGAAGAGACAGCGAAGGGATTCTGTTGGAATTTGAGGATGACATTCTTCCAAAAAATGTGTTTTTAGGGTTCCTAAGCTATAGGGTGCGGGAGTATGTGGTTGGACCAGTAAGGTGTTACAATTGCCAACGATTTGGCCACACGGCCAACGTTTGTAAAAACAAACGCAGGTGCGCTAAATGTGGGGATGACCATGACTATGCTGAGTGTGTGCGAGTGAAGCCTCTATGTTGTAACTGTGGGGGGGATCACAGTGTAGCGTTTAGAGGCTGCAATGAACTAAAAAGGCAGAAAGAAATTCAACAGGTGAGAACACAGCGGAGGATTTCATATGCGGAGGCAACTAAAATAGTAAAGCCGATCAGAGAGAGCGGGGAAGTAGCCCAGAGCGGCCAAATGCTAGATAGGAAAAATCAGGAGGTTACCACGGACTTGAAGAAATTGGTGACATTTATTGTGGCGGTCACGAACTCCACAATGGAGGTGAAATCCAAATCAGAGAGGACATACATTATATTGAAGGCTGCAGCGAGTTTCCTTGGGCTGAGGGATCTGACGTATGAGGAGGTGAGTAAGGAGTTGTATTATCAGACTAGGTTGGAGAAGCCAGGCACCGGATAGTCCTTTTCTTATGACTTTCATTCTTCAGTGGAATGCTAGGAGCCTGCTATCCAATGGACAGGAGTTGAAGAAGTTTATTGACGATTTGCCTAGTAAACCCGAGGTAATTTGTGTCCAGGAGACATGGTTACGACCTCACCTGGAATTTAGAATTAGGGGATATGTGGCTGTTAGGTGTGACAGGGCAGTAGGGGGTGGTGGTGGTGGGTGTGCCTCATTTATTAGGGAGGATGTTTCATTTAAAGTAACTGGGATAGGAAAAGCCCAGGAATATGTGTCGGTGGGAATGTGGACAGGAGAGGGTGAGTTAAATATTATTAATTACTACAATCCATGCCATACACTGGAGTTGGAAAAGTTATTGGCCATAGAGGGAGTGGGGGGTGGAAGGGTAGTATTTTGTGGTGATTTTAATGCACATAGCACTCTATGGGGCGGTACTAGGAATGAGTATAATGGGGAGGTAGTGGAACAGCTGATGGAGGAAAGGGGACTGGTATGTTTGAATGATGGGCGGGGAACAAGGATTGATGTGCGCACTGGAAACACTTCAGCCCTTGATCTAACTTTGGTAAGTAGGGACATTGCAAGTCTTAGTGAATGGAAGGTGAGGGAGGATACAACGGTGGGTAGTGACCACTTCCCAGTGGAAAGCAGAATCCTACTAAGGGGAGTGGTAGCACAGGGGGGGTCTGGTAGATGGATATTTGGCAAGGCTAACTGGGAATTTTTTAACTTCACAGTAGAAATGGGGATGAGTTCGGTTAGTGTGAGTGAAGATATTGAAGCCACTGATGAGGAAATTAAAAACATTTTAATTGAGGCTGCAAAACAATGTATCCCAAAAAGCAGTGGGAAAATGAGCAGGAAGGCAGTCCCATGGTGGACAGAAGAATGCAGTAAGGCTATTAAGGACAGGAATCTAGCACTGGATGTTTTAAGAGATACGCTAACCTTTGATAACCTGATAGCTTACCAAAGGGCAAGGGCCATTGCACGAGGGGTTGTGAGAAAGGCGAAGAGGAAAAGCTGTAGGAAATTTTGTGACAGCATGGGGAGATCAACAGGGGTAGGGGAGGTTTGGGGAGCTATTAAAAGTATGAGGGGAATTCGCAAGGATAGACAGTACCCAGTCCTTAAAGCACAAGATGAAATAGCAGTGACCGATGATGAAAAAGCTGAAATGTTGGCCAAGGCCCTGATTAAAATTCATAGTTCTAGCAATCTGACTGAGTTAGGTAAACTAGGACGAGAAGGGACAAAGGCCGCGTACCCGGATGTGCTTAGCCACAGGGAGGAAAATGGTGGTGATATGGATGCCTTTTTCACCTTGGATGAGTTAAAGAGAGCAATAGGTAAGTCTGGTAGCTCAGCCCCTGGGAAAGATAATATCTGCTACAGTATGTTTAAGCATCTGGGGCCAATAGCCATTGAGTGCGTTCACATGGACAAGTCGAAACCACTTGGAACTGGTTTGGGATCGTACCAGCTTCATGTGAACGCAGATTGGTTTGGATTGGAATTGGTTTTCCTAATCCCCCTGCGACTCCAGGCCGGGGCTGTTTCGAAACCACTTCGACTGCCATGTGAACGGGATCGGATTGGTTTTCATGTATTGCGCATGTATCAACGAAATAAAAAACGCAGTTTGTTCCTTCATACAGACTTTCTAACACAGCAGAATGCACAACACGTACGCGAATGCGTCAAACTCCTGGAACACCATGTTTGTATGCCGCCAGAAAGTTTGTTTATTGTCTTTATTTAGTAGGAACAGTGCAGAGCCCATAGAAGATGTGCCAGAGTATTACGTTTTTGTTTAAACCACCTTATTGTTTAAGTGGGTAATAATATCAGGTGAAAGGAGGAGGCTATGTAAATACATTTGCACTGACTGACTTGTAAGATTTTCTTTAGCCACTGTTTTGCGATGTGGAATAACCGGAATGAGAGGTGAAAAGTTCAGTCTCCTCTACGTGTCGTCTGTATATGTGTGCAGTGCTGTAGTCTGCTGTTGCGTATATGATAAGATACATCTTACCTACGTAGCAGCTTTGTTGTGGGCAAATGTTTACTCGTGTTATGTCCATTATTTTAGTTATGTGTCGTTAGTCGCGTTATGTCCAACATTGTAGCATATAGCATTGTAAATCTTATCAGCCTGGGTCGTCATGGCTGGGTCGGCACGGTTTGACCGATATCTTTGGCATTTTTTGCCCAAACAACACGAAACTTGGTACTGTACACACTGGTAACATTATGATGACGCTGTCCAAATTTGAGATCAATCGGATGAGTGGTTCAAGAGTTATGCGTGGAAGAGACGTTCCTTGTATTAAAAGATAATAATAGAAAGATAGAAGTTGACTACAGCGCCCCCAATAGCGTAGCGGAAAGGGCCGGAACTCCCACCGAATCCGCTTAGACGAACTGCATGTGAACAGGGACTTGGGGGACAGACCACCCGTTGTGAACCAATCCCAAACCAAACCAATCCCACCATGTGAACGCACTCATTATGAAGATCCTGGAATTCTTCAATAAGGTATGGGAGACAGGCATTCTACCAAAAAACTGGAAGGAGGCGGTTATTGTCCCCATTAGGAAGCCCGGTAAAGACCCCTCCAACCCGAGCAACTATAGGCCTATAGCACTTACATCTCACATGGGGAAATTGATGGAGAGAATGATAGTAGAGCGGTTAGTATACTATGTGGGGCGGAAGGGATGTATGTCAGTGCAGCAGAGTGGGTTTCGAAAGGGCAGGGGAACCATGGACCCTGTTGTATGTCTGGAGACAACCATTCGGAAAGCTCAGGCAAATAGGGAGTCGGTTTTAGCCGTGTTCTTGGACGTGGAAAAAGCATACGACATGGTGTGGAAGTTAGGCCTGATGATCAAGTTGAGAAAAATGGGGATAACTGGGCGGGCATTCAACTGGATAAAGGATTTTTTATTTGATAGGTATGTCCAAGTCAGAGTGGGAGGCGCCTTGTCAGGGCGATACCCAGTGGACAACGGGACTCCCCAAGGGAGTGTGATCAGCCCAATTTTGTTCTCCATTATGATTAATGATGTCTTCAAACAGGTAGATAATGATATTGAGTGCTCACTCTTTGCGGACGACGGGGCGCTGTGGAAACAGGGGCGGAATATTAAACATGTGGTGTCAAAAATGCAGCAGGCTATTCACTCAGTGGAGGAGTGGTCATACTCCTGGGGCTTTAAGTTTTCCATTGAAAAGACCAAAGTTGTGCTATTTACCAACAAGAGGAATACAGAGGTTCAAATTAAAATGTATAATCAGGTAATAGAGCAAGTAAAGGAGTTCAAGTTTTTAGGCATGTGGATGGATGCTAGGCTGTCATGGAACACTCATATCTCGCATGTGGTCACAAAATGCAAAGGAATTTTAAATGTGATGAGGTGCCTGTTGGGGGTGGACTGGGGAGCCAGCAGATCAGCTATGAAAAGGATCTATATAGCTCTGGTAAGATCTGTTCTTGACTATGGGTGTATAGTGTATGATTCAGCGGCAGTAACACACCTAAAGAAGTTGGAGGTAGTTCAGGCACAGGCCCTGAGGCTGTGTAGTGGTGCATTTAAGACATCACCCGTAGCGGCACTCCAGGTAGAAGTGGGGGAAATGCCCCTTGAACTACGGCGAAAGCAGCTCATGATGCACTATTGGGTTAATCTTAGAGGACACTCAGAGGGCAATCACCCTACAGTTGGTACTCTCCAACCTAGTTGGGAGAGTGGGAGGGCAATGAAAGAGTGCTTTGCATGGGAAAGTGGTAGGCTAGCAGGAAAAATGCTCTTTACCCAGCTGCAGTTCTCCCCCATTGTGGCGCTGTCTGCTACTCCTCCATGGATGTTTCCAGATATTTCAGTGGACTTTACTATTTTGGACAATCTGAGGTCACGCAATCCGCCTGCAGACGTTAACCAGTTAGTAGAAGATAGATTAAGTATATTCTATCACTCCTGTTTACCAGTATATACTGATGGCTCAAAAGACCCCAAGTTGGGGCGCACAGGGTTTGCTTTTGTTATCCCAGCTCTGCATGTTTCAGTTAAAAAAAGGGCGTCAAATGACCTGGCTGTATTCACAGTGGAACTACTGGCAATTCTAGCAGCCCTCCAGTGGCTGGAAAGTGCTCAAGTGTCGGGGGTGGTAATATGCTCTGACTCAAGCTCCTCACTGAAGGCAATTGAATCCTTTAGGTCTTCCAGCAGACAGGATCTCATAGTTGATATTTTTGAAAATCTTTACAGGCTCCATAAAAACAATGTAAGGGTCTCATTTATGTGGGTTCCAGCCCACAGGGGTATAGGAGGCAATGAGGAAGCTGACCAGTTGGCTAAGGAGGCAGTGGCATTGGAAGATCCACAGATGAATGTAGCTCTTAGCAGATCTGAAAGCAAAGCACTTATCAGGGAGCACTTCATTAGGCAATGGCAGATGCACTGGGAAGGGACTGAAAAAGGGAGGCATTTATTTAATCTCCAGCAAGCAGTGGATCTCAGGGGACGGGTAGCTTTGGGAGGTACAAAAGAGGAAAGGGTCATTACCAGACTTAGGTTAGGTCATACGCAGTTGAACAAGTCTCTACATATGATTGGTAAACACCCTTCAGGCGAATGTGACCAATGTAAAGTGCAGGAGTCAGTGGAGCATGTGTTAATCCACTGTAATGAATACGCAGTGGAAAGGAGGCAGGTCACTCAAGAACTAAGAAGGCAGGGGAAGGAACTCAATCTCAAGAACGTGTTAACATATATTAGACAGAAAACACTCCTGAGCTTTCTGAGAGAGACAGGTCTATTTGAACGCATTTGACACCCAACTCCACAGTCCACACCGCACACGCACGCACTCACACATATACACACGCACACACACACACACACACACGCACGCACGCACACACACACACACACACACACTCACATTCAACCCCTATTTTAGCTAAGGGAAAGTGACACTCTGGCCTTTTCTCAAAACAGTAGGGGGCGGTAATGCACCGTATGCGCTGTGTGCCACCCGCCCAATAAAAACCACAAGAAGAAGAAAGAAGAAGAAGCATAGCAGCTGAGTGACTGGAAGCTGTCAGTCGTAGCAGGAACGGCGTTTCTCCTCTCGTGTCCCACACGAGCCAGCTCAGCCAGGTAGGCCTAATGCAGCAGCAACTACAACTATAATTATTATTAGACTGTCGCTGATACACATGTAATGGGTTGAGTGTGGTGCAGCTATATACTGCAGGAGTGGAATTGGGTGGCTGTGCCTTTAAGACGCGTTGCTGACGACACGTCATCAAACGCGAGATAACCAATCAGTGGGGAGGATTGACTTGCTCAAAAGGTCTGGCGCTTACAATGGCTGGGTGAGCGCTATTGATTTTGAGCTTAGCTTCGTTTGTCCTCTGTCGTTGTGCTCTTGTGGGTAGCAACTGGACTGCAACTGCCTGTGTGGAAGGTAAGTATGTAACAACGTCGATGTGGACATGCTGTGTTTACATGGTGCCGGTAGTAATGCTAACTCTGTGGCAGGGATCTACTGTGTGCAGTGGTGCCCCAGGATTATCCGGTATATGCTGGCTTCGTGTGTGTACGGACTCTGCAGCTCGAGGGAGCGTGTTAAAACTAGGCCCTATCTGACGGTAGGTAACCGCTGGTTTACCAGCCAGCTTTGTATCGTCACCCTAGAATGTTTTAATATAACATTATCCACCTCAACAGGTTGTGTGCCTGCTGACCACTGTATCGGTACCCCTGTGCGTGTGCCTCTCGTCATCTCTCGTGGTATGTAGCCGTTCAGTATTCCATCTGCATGTTTTAATCATGTACTGTTACTGAGTGAGTGTTTTTGTATGCTCGTAGGTTACGGGGTGATTGCCTTTGTATCAGCCAACACGCTGCTGTTTTGTCTCTCTGCTTCTTTGCTCGCTTCGCTACAACTACCGCTCCTTTGTCCATTCACTGTTTGTGGCCGGCATTCGTCGTCGGGGACAGTGACTCGACATCGGTGCTCTCGGGTGTGCTTGTGTGTGTGCGGGTGTTTGTGTATGCTTTCTTTTGTTTGTTTATTTGTTTGTTTGTTATTTTGTTTGTCCTTGCTGCAGCCTAATTGCTGTGTGCCTGCTTATTGTAGTGTCTTGTGTCTTACCTGTTGCCCCCAATGGCTAGCTCGGGCTATTGCCTGGCCTTGTGAGCCTGCCTGCTTGGAATTGTTGGTTTTGTGTTGCTTTACTGTTTGCGTTATTTTTGGGGTTTATGTGCTGTGCTCTTTTATTTCATTTGGTTTATATTTGGTTCTATTTTCTTTACTTACTTACTCAGGCAGTGTGAGACGCCTAGCTCTAAGGGGCCTAGCTTTGTATGCTGGTCCAACTGGTGGCTGTGTGTATGGTCTGTGTCTGTGTCCGTGTTCTTTCTGTTTCAGGAGCTGGGGGATCATCTGTGGGGAGGCTTGTCACCTGGTGGCGGGTGCCCTTTTTGGTGTGTGTCACTGTGTGTTGTGTTCAAGTATAGTGTTCACCTGTGTGGTTGCGGTGCTATCTTAGTCCACGTGTGGCCTTTTGGGCTGCCTATGCCAGATAGTCTGCCTCCCTATGGTAAGTCCCCTTCCTCCTGTGATTTTCGTTTGTTGAGAGATTCTGTTTGCCTTAACTGGGCGATTTATAGTTGTCCCCGAACACATTTTTAAATACAATTTTTTTATACTACTGCCTCCGATGCCATTGCAATGTGTGCATTTGACTTGTAATAAATAAAGCTGTTCTTATTGTATGGAATTCTGTCTCCGCTTGTTATGTGCAACGAACCTGGGTGCCTTTAATTCATACCAATTTTGAGTTAATTCTTAGTCCTTGGGGGCATAACCCCTCGAGGTGGCGTAGTCGAGTTGTTCTATTCCCCCCTCGCCCATTACATTTTGGCGTAAGTCGGGCAGGATTTGCATGAAAGCGGAGATTGATATTCTGTTTTGTTTTTTTTACTATTGAAACCTTGTTGTGGTGGTGTATATATGTATGTATGAAAGTGTGTACAAGTGTATGTGTGTATGCGAGTTATTTTTTTTCAGAGACAAAACAGCAGCGAGTTGCAGAAATTACTGTCCTGGCTGGTGACCACCGTCTATGGTGAGTTATTGGTATATTTGAGCTATACTGGTGAAATTTTATCTGTTTTCGCTTCAATACAATGGATGACGAAATGCAACAGCTGAGGGACTTGGTAGCCCAATTAAGATCTGACAATGAGAGACTTCAAAGACAGTCCAATACAGCTGACCTGCCAGGTGAGGCTTCAGCAGCTAGGCCTGTTACTAACTCTGCTCCATTTGTGGGACAGAATACTGAGCGGTTAGTCTTCATCCCACGAGAGAAGAGATGCCCGATATTTCGAGGTGGCTTGGGTATTGGCATAGATGAATGGGTAGAGGAAGCTCAGGCCTGCATGCGTGTTCGCCATTTGTCCACTGCTGATCAAGCATTTTTTTTGTATGATCATTTGGAGGGAGACGCTAAGGAAGAAATAAGGTACAGGCCGAGGGTGGATAGGGAAAATCCAGAGAAAATTATTGAAATATTGCAGGAGCTGTATGGTTGTCCGCAGTCTTACGTAGCCTTACAAGAGGCCTTTTTTTCAAGAAAGCAACAGGAGGAGGAGTCCTTGCTTGAATTTTCTATTGCTCTAATGGCATTAATGGAGAAAGTTAAACGGCGTGCACCAGAGGGTCTTTTTAATGCAGATGTGTTGATGCGTGACCAGTTCGTTGAGCATGTGCGGGATGGGGGACTTCGGCGGGAGCTAAAACGAGCCATTCGCCACCGGCCAACAGCCACGCTGATCGATGTTCGTAAGCAAGCTATTCGGTGGGAGCAGGAGGGCATGGTTGAGGCGCCCAGGGCTCGAAGTTTCTCTCTTCCGTCTGTTGCGGAAAGACCTGCTGGACTCACAGGCGCATCGTGTTCCGTGACTACTGATGTCAGGGGTGGGACTGTAGCTAATACTGAACTTCAGGAATTGAAGGAGATGTTGAAACAACAGCAAAGTCAGATTAACCATCTTACTCGCAGTCTTGCTGCATTTCAGGGACCACCCCGACGCAATCGCTCCCCTCATGACGGCCCTGTTATCTGTAGGCGATGTCAAAGGCCAGGTCACTATGCAAGGGAGTGTGATGGGGAGAGGGTTGCAGGGCCACCGCGGGCTAGCGCTGGTAATTTCCCATTGGCATCTGAGGGTAGACGATCTCCGGCAGCGCAGCCGCAGGGAAACTAGCACCTTCCGGACCAAGGAGCCACAGTCCGGGAGGGGTTTTATCTGGCTCAAGTATGGCTTTGCATTCTTCCAGTGTAGTACAGGGGTTAATGTCCACTTGCCCCCACCTCCTTGTTGCAATGGGTGGGATTAAGGTCCCATGTTTGGTGGACACTGGGTCGATGGTGTCCACCATAACGGAGACCTTCTTCTCCAAAAATTTTGAACCGTGGGGGCAAGAACGGCTACAGTCCTGCCAATGGTTACAGCTCCGGGCAGCGAACGGGCTAGATATTCCATACCTGGGGTACTTGGAACTTGAAGTGGAACTTTGTGGTAAGACTGTGGATAAGTGTGGCATCTTAGTTGTCCGAGATCCCCCCGGGGGTTTGTCGTCCCAGGTGCCTGGTGTCCTGGGTATGAATATAATCAGTAAGTGTTACCAGGAGTTATTTGGCCAGCATGGTTCGTCTCTGTTTGACATGCCTTTTATTTCTGAAGCACCAGGTCCAGTTGTCCAAGCCTTACAGCAGTGCCACCAGGCTGTCACCAAACCCACCCCTTTATCAGCCGGCAAGGTCAGTGTGAGAGGTCGGGGTCCCTGTCGGGTCCCAGGGGGAACAATCAAGGTAATAGCTGCTACATGTTCCAGTCAATATTCTGGCTCTAACGTTTTGTTTGAGCCTACAGACTCTGGGTTGCCTGGAGGGCTATTGGCATCTCCAGCTGTTGTACCAGTGAGTGGGGGCACAGTGTACATACCTGTGGTTAATGTGAGTACCACTGATGTGGTTTTGTATCCACGTACAAGATTGGGGTGTGTGAGTAACGTGTCCATTGTTAGTCTACCTCAGGGGGTGGTGGAGATTCGATCCATCACAGCCACGTCTGCTAACTTCCAACCAGCAGCCACAGCGGTTGAAACCCGGATCAAAGATGCTGACCTCTCCCCACTCACGGCTTCTGAGCAGGAGCAGGTACGGTCCTTGTTGTTTAAATACTCCTCTGTCTTTTCAGCGCATGAAGGTGACTTAGGATGTACCACACTCATGTCTCATGATATCCCACTGCTAGATGAGGCCCCTGTTAAGCAGCGTTATCGACGCATCCCGCCCTCTGATTATGAGGCGGTGAAGTCCCATATCAACCAGCTCCTTCAGACTCAAATTATCAGGGAGAGCAGTAGTCCCTACTCCTCCCCAATAGTCCTTGTGAAGAAGAAGGATGGTAGCCTTAGAATGTGCGTAGACTATCGGCAGCTGAATGCCAGGACTAGAAAAGACGCCTTCCCATTACCCCGTATTGAGGAGACACTGGATATGTTATCAGGTGCTCGCTGGTTCTCGACTATGGATTTAGCTAGTGGCTACAACCAAGTCCCAGTAACCGAAGCAGATCGTGCTAAGACGGCATTCTGCACACCATTCGGGCTGTTTGAATGGAACAGGATGCCGTTTGGCCTTTGCAACGCCCCTAGCACGTTCCAGAGATTGATGCAGCGTATGTTTGGAGACGAGCAGTGCCAGTCTGTACTACTTTATTTGGATGACATAGTCATCTTTTCCTCTACCGTCGAGCAACATCTTCAGAGACTAGAGATGGTCCTGATGCGCTTACAGGATGAGGGTCTCAAAGCAAAGTTAGAAAAGTGCACATTCTTTAGACCAGAGGTATGTTATTTGGGGCATGTTATTTCCCGGCACGGTGTGGCAACCGACCCAAGTAAAATCGAGGCTGTGGCTAACTGGCGTTGCCCTTCTAATGTCCCGGAGCTGCGTTCTTTCCTAGGCTTCGCGAGCTACTATCGCCGTTTTGTGGAGGGGTTTGCCCGATTAGCAGCTCCCCTACACCGGCTGGTGGCTGAGTTGGGGGTAGTAGGTCGCGGAGGGGGTCAGAACAGAGTTTCCCGGTAGCCTGGTCCGAGGAGTGTCAGCGCAACTTTGAAGCGCTAAAGGAGAAGTTGGTCACGGCGCCTGTTTTGGCATACGCTGACTTCAACCTCCCTTTTATACTCGAAGTTGATGCGAGTTATAGTGGCTTGGGGGCTGTCCTATCTCAACAACAGGATGGAAAAGTGCGCCCCGTTGCTTATGCCAGCAGAGGGTTACGGCCTACTGAACGTAACATGAGTAACTATAGCTCAATGAAACTCGAGTTTGTGGCGCTCAAGTGGGCCGTTACAGAAAAATTTAGAGAATATTTGCTTGGAAACCGATGTATAGTGTACACAGACAATAACCCACTGAGCCACCTTTCCACTGCTAAGCTGGGGGCAGTGGAGCATCGGTGGGCGGCCCAGCTAGCCTCTTTTGATCTGGAAATAAAATATCGCTCCGGGAGGTCTAACCGCAACGCGGATGCCCTGTCGCGGCAGTACTTACCGGACCAAGGGGAGGTTCAGGACTTTGTACCTGGAACACGAGTGCCCCAATGCCTTCAGGGGGTAGTGGCTACCGAGAGTAGCATTCAGGCAACCCAGTTGATGATTTCTGTATTGCCATCTTATGCTGTTAATGATCTGTGCTCCCTACAGGCTGCTGATCCAACCATTCAAGACGTTCTGGTCCTTTGGAGAGACCAAAGGCATCCCACAAGGGACGAAAGGGCAAAGCTTTCACAGCAGAGCCTAACTTTACTACGTCAGTGGGATCGTTTAACTGAGAGTGATGGAGTGCTTTACCGTAGGGTATTTAGGCCGGATGGTGGAGAGGAATTTCGTCAATTAGTTTTACCCACTTCTTTACAGTCCGCGGTCCTGACGCAGTTGCATCAGCAACATGGTCACCAAGGGGTCACTCGGACTTTGGACCTTGTACGCCAGAGATGTTACTGGCCAGGCATGGCCTCTGACGTACAACGCTGGTGTGAAACTTGTCCTAGGTGCCAGGTGGCAAAGGCTTCCCACTCCCCTGCAGCTAGTTATATGGGCCATCTTTTGGCCTCACGGCCTAATGAAATCATAGCTGTTGATTTCACAACACTGGAGCCAACCACTAGGGGGTTGGAAAATGTCCTGGTTGTGACAGATGTGTTTAGTAAATACTCCATCGCTATTCCAACTGTCGATCAAAGGGCGCCTACAGTAGCTCAGGTGTTGGTAACTGAGTGGTTCTACCGGTTTGGGATTCCCAGCCGGATTCACTCAGACCAAGGGCGATGCTTTGAGAGCACACTAATCCATCAACTCTGTGGCCTGTACGGCATCGCAAAGTCACGCACTACTGCTTACCATCCCGCTGGCAATGGTCAATGCGAACGTTTTAATCGCACACTGCATAACCTGTTGCGGACCTTGCCAGACTTTCGGAAGAGAGACTGGGCTGCCTGTCTACCTCAAGTGGTATTTTGTTATAATACAACTCCCCATCAATCCACGGGTGAGTCACCACATCTGTTGATGTTTGGACAAGAGCCCCAGCTCCCAGTGGATTTCCTACTAGGGAGGGTGAGAGAACCTGTGGCTGGTCGAGTGTGTGACTGGGTCCAGGAACATCAGGCCCGATTGCAGGTCGCCTTTGATGGGGCGAGAGAACGGCTCGCCACTGCAGCAGCTTATCGCAAGCAAAGACATGATAAACATGTTCGAGATCTACCTCTAAGGGAGGGACAGTTAGTTTATGTTCGGGATTTGGGATTGCGGGGCCGTCACAAAATCCACGATCTCTGGAGTTCTGTAGTACACAGTGTCGTAAGGGTACCATCAGAGGGGGGACCTGTTTACACCATCGCACCTGCAGATGACCTGAGTAAGGTGAAACGTGTTCATCGCAGTATGCTAAAGGCTGTTTTAGGAGCGGAAGCACCCTCCACTCATCCCCCTAGTGGTCCCTTAGCCGACGCCCTTCCCCCTCATCAGGAAGAGCGGTGTAGTGACGAGGGTTTCTGGGTTGCTGCGTCATTGCCAACGGCCACCCAAAGCCACTTAAATCTGGCAAGGGGGGCTGAGTCTCTGGCGGATGGCACTATCCAGGTACAGGGGCGTGGTGTCATTAGGGAACATCCCCCAGAACCGCTGCTGGACTCATGGGCTCCGGGCGAACCCAACGGTCTACCCCTGCGTCGCACTTCTCGAACCACAGCAGGGCAACACTCAAACCCCCATCGGCTGCCACAAGCAGCCCATGGGCAAGTACAGAGAGGCACGGCCTCCGCCAGCACTGAAATGTAATCGTTGCCTTGGTGATGGTTATGGTGTTTACAGGGTGTGTTGAAATGGTTAGGTGTACTGTAGGTCCTTTATCGTCGGGCCGACGATAAAAACACTGGGGGGTAAAGTGTAATGGGTTGAGTGTGGTGCAGCTATATACTGCAGGAGTGGAATTGGGTGGCTGTGCCTTTAAGACGCGTTGCTGACGACACGTCATCAAACGCGAGATAACCAATCAGTGGGGAGGATTGACTTGCTCAAAAGGTCTGGCGCTTACAATGGCTGGGTGAGCGCTATTGATTTTGAGCTTAGCTTCGTTTGTCCTCTGTCGTTGTGCTCTTGTGGGTAGCAACTGGACTGCAACTGCCTGTGTGGAAGGTAAGTATGTAACAACGTCGATGTGGACATGCTGTGTTTACATGGTGCCGGTAGTAATGCTAACTCTGTGGCAGGGATCTACTGTGTGCAGTGGTGCCCCAGGATTATCCGGTATATGCTGGCTTCGTGTGTGTACGGACTCTGCAGCTCGAGGGAGCGTGTTAAAACTAGGCCCTATCTGACGGTAGGTAACCGCTGGTTTACCAGCCAGCTTTGTATCGTCACCCTAGAATGTTTTAATATAACATTATCCACCTCAACAGGTTGTGTGCCTGCTGACCACTGTATCGGTACCCCTGTGCGTGTGCCTCTCGTCATCTCTCGTGGTATGTAGCCGTTCAGTATTCCATCTGCATGTTTTAATCATGTACTGTTACTGAGTGAGTGTTTTTGTATGCTCGTAGGTTACGGGGTGATTGCCTTTGTATCAGCCAACACGCTGCTGTTTTGTCTCTCTGCTTCTTTGCTCGCTTCGCTACAACTACCGCTCCTTTGTCCATTCACTGTTTGTGGCCGGCATTCGTCGTCGGGGACAGTGACTCGACATCGGTGCTCTCGGGTGTGCTTGTGTGTGTGCGGGTGTTTGTGTATGCTTTCTTTTGTTTGTTTATTTGTTTGTTTGTTATTTTGTTTGTCCTTGCTGCAGCCTAATTGCTGTGTGCCTGCTTATTGTAGTGTCTTGTGTCTTACCTGTTGCCCCCAATGGCTAGCTCGGGCTATTGCCTGGCCTTGTGAGCCTGCCTGCTTGGAATTGTTGGTTTTGTGTTGCTTTACTGTTTGCGTTATTTTTGGGGTTTATGTGCTGTGCTCTTTTATTTCATTTGGTTTATATTTGGTTCTATTTTCTTTACTTACTTACTCAGGCAGTGTGAGACGCCTAGCTCTAAGGGGCCTAGCTTTGTATGCTGGTCCAACTGGTGGCTGTGTGTATGGTCTGTGTCTGTGTCCGTGTTCTTTCTGTTTCAGGAGCTGGGGGATCATCTGTGGGGAGGCTTGTCACCTGGTGGCGGGTGCCCTTTTTGGTGTGTGTCACTGTGTGTTGTGTTCAAGTATAGTGTTCACCTGTGTGGTTGCGGTGCTATCTTAGTCCACGTGTGGCCTTTTGGGCTGCCTATGCCAGATAGTCTGCCTCCCTATGGTAAGTCCCCTTCCTCCTGTGATTTTCGTTTGTTGAGAGATTCTGTTTGCCTTAACTGGGCGATTTATAGTTGTCCCCGAACACATTTTTAAATACAATTTTTTTATACTACTGCCTCCGATGCCATTGCAATGTGTGCATTTGACTTGTAATAAATAAAGCTGTTCTTATTGTATGGAATTCTGTCTCCGCTTGTTATGTGCAACGAACCTGGGTGCCTTTAATTCATACCAATTTTGAGTTAATTCTTAGTCCTTGGGGGCATAACCCCTCGAGGTGGCGTAGTCGAGTTGTTCTATTCCCCCCTCGCCCATTACACACAGATTAAGTGAGACCGTGTTGTTTGCCCTCCCAACCTGCAAATAGCCTATTGTTGTGCATAGCACGTGTCAGTCATACAGCGCACGATGAAAGAAAAGTCCACTTCAACCAGGATTTTAAAGCTCCCACTTTTTTTTTTTTTTTTACCGTGACGTTTAGGGTGATGATCCTTCTTTTTTTTATCTTTCATCTTGTCATTGCGTGGTCCTGTTCCCAGGTCAGACGCCCCTATGCGAGCTGTTACCTGCTCATACAGCGCATCACACAACTGAAACATTTTTAACTGTCAGTGTCACCTCGTCGGCGAGTTAAGAGGCTATAGCCCAAATGAATGATCAGATAGGCTTACATCTAACACCACAAATTATCTCGGTAGACTTCACAGATCTATCTGTTAAGCTCTTATACCTCCGTCAATCACGGAGACAGACGGCCGCTTTCATCCGGTTCCGTGGGTAGTGCTGGTTTCATCCGTCGGTTTTTCCGTTGGTCATTATGAGTTCAGCAATTCGGTGAGCTCCGGACAAACCGGAGCAATAGCAGAGGCATTCGTGGGTAGGATAGTCAAAAAGATAGGCTACCAATTCGGACAAGCCAACGAAGAACAGTAGTAGCCTATTTGACAAATAAAATCGTTTAAAAAGTGGCTCATTTGTTTAAATTTTGAGCTATGAGGATGTTCTTTTTCCCATCGACAAAACCTAAGCATCTTGGGTTTATTTAAACAACATTACACAAACGTATTAGGCTTATTCATTTTCGGGTTTTTTTTAAATCTGTTAATTGTCTAATAATGCTATATATGTAGGCTATTTATTAATTCAAGGGCATTAAGTGTTGGTTAAATGGCGGCCGTCAAGTCCAAACGTTCAATCTGCGCAAAAAGTGCCCCCCCTTCCCCCTCTGAGCACCTGCCCCCCAAATTGTCTGTGCACGCCACTGATAGATAGACTGTATGAATACTGGGAGAAACAGGATTCTTGGTAGCTATGCATTAGCCAGATATGGATAACACTTGCAACTGGCCCGTTTTAGCTAACCAGAGTTATCGTGGTTGATATACACTGGAAACTTTGGATAATGATGGGTATTGTGGCCGTGGACTACGACGTGTTTCAGTGCAGGCTATTCTATTAGTTAAACATTCTTTTACAGTGCTGTGTTCAGGGGCGAAATATTTTGTTCCCTGCATGAAAATTAACGTGAACAATCTAAAGCTTCATATAACTTCGTGTTAAAGGTTAACTGGTCCTATGAATGCTGAAGCTGCAAAAATGTGTATTGTTCTTAACGAAACTGCGCTGCACGCATGGAGTGATCCATTCCATTTTCCCTCCAGGTTACTTTTAACGATGGACAACAGACCACAGGCTGGCAGATCTCCGCAAGTGAGTATGAGAGTATTAATAGTCTGCCTTGCAATGAAACAGTGGTGTGTTGACGGCTTTATAACAGGCTAGAATAATATGTAGTCTGCTCACTTGATCAACAAAGCAGGCTAAGTTAAGCTTTTTTGAAAAGGATTTATGTAAAGTAAATGAGCATAGTCTCGATGTAGAAGCAATGCAATATGGCATTTGCCTATAAAATCAAATGAAGAAATAAAGTTTTAAATCATATGTTCTCAATTGCATTTCATCAACTTGAATAGTGGGGTTATAACCCATGGAGGGCTGCAAAGCGAATTCTAAAGTGCTGTTTACCCCGTTAGAAGTTGATGAACCACAAACGGTTTTGAAACATTGTTTTAAGGTTGAATAAAGTAGCTAGTGTTACAGTAAAGAATATTATGTATTTTGTAATATTTTTTTTTCCCACTGAAGGACATGCTGCTTGATTATTTGTTGGAGAGGTTACACACCCGGCTGTCCAGCTGTTTAAGCCGCTCTCCACTGGACCTAGATTATTTAGAATTTGTATGTTCCCAGGAACTAGTCATATTGTCTGCATTATCCAGTCAGCTAGAAGTGTCATCACATCCAGTATACAACGGACTAGTTGAGCTGCATCAGATGGTTGCAGAAGAGAATGCAAAGGAGGTCAACATATCGGTGTCCTTGGAGAGGGGACAGTTGGGCCGCCCCAGAATTGCCCTGGACAGGCAACATGTAGCACAGATTTTGGAAGTAGGCCTGCCTCTAACATCCATTGCCACACTTCTTGGTGTGTCCAGGTGGACTTTGCACAGGCGCATGGCAGAGTGGGACATGTCAATCAACCAGCTTTACAGCAACATGTCTAATGACGATCTTGATGGCCTTGTGCAAAACATTCTATCAAACAACCCTAATACAGGGTATAGAATGATGAAGGGCTTTTTGGAGGCACAGGGCCATCGGGTTCAGTGTGCAAGGATACGTGCCTCAATGCACAGGGTCGACACTGCAGGCATTATGTTCAGGATGTGTGCGCTGCGCTGTGTAGTGCGACGAACATATGCTGTCTCAGGTCCAAGAGCACTGGTGCATATTGACACCAATCACAAACTTATCAGGTTGGTAGTGTTTTTCTAATGTAGCTTGTTGTATCCGAATCAGCCCACATCTTATTTCTAACCTAATATCGTAGTTAATTTACTGCATGTGTTCATATCATTATCCAATGCTATGGCTGTCAGAGTATATAGAACAAGTGTAACTAAGGTGGCACATACAGTATCCCTTTTCTGAATTACTCTATGGGAAATAAATTAGTTCTCTGTGTTCTGTCATTCTCACGTAAGGTACAACATTGTGATATTTGGTGGCATTGACGGCTTCTCGAGAAAGGTAATTATTGTTTGATTCTTAAGTAATCGTTTTAACAGGTTCTTAACTGCATCTAGGAAACCCTGGCCAATGTTATTTTCATAACCAAGTTGTGGCTTTGACTGCCTTTGACAAAACTGAGAAATGCTAGAAATCTGCATTGTAATGGACAACCTAAATAAATGTAAATTATAACTGTTACCCCTTAAACCAAGAATATATTTATCTATCTGGATGAATGTGATTGAATTCTGCGTTATACCTATAGATAATGTACTTAGGGGTCGCCAACAACAACAAAGCTGCAACAACACTTGCCTTCTTCTCTGAGGCTGTTGAGAAGTATGGCTGGCCCCAAAGGTATTTCATTAAAGTCTACATTATTATCCCACCCCTAAGCATATATTTTTCTGAGCATCCTGTCTGTGGATATTTTCACCAAAGGGTGAGGGGAGACCAAGGAGTGGAAAATGTTGAAGTGGCCCGACTGATGTTCACTGTCCGAGGAGCTGGAAGAGGCAGTTTCATTGCTGGCAAAAGCGTTCATAACCAAAGGTAATCTGGAAGACTAACATACATATGCAAGTACACACACACATACAATCTCTCTCACTCACAAACACAAATATACACACGCACAGATGTACAGTATAACCAATGTATAGTTATATATAACTTGTCCGTGTGGGGGGTGGGGGTGTAATTCAGTGAGGGAAAAGGTCTGCACACTTGAATTGTTTTTGTTTACTTCATGGCAAAAACGGTTTCAATGTGAATAGCTTTCTCCTTTTTGGTTAACTGCTGAAATTTTGCCTTGCACCTTGAGATGGGATGTACAGTCTTCCTGCTGTAACTGTGTTAGTGTAGGTGTATACTTTACAATGAGGGATTGTTAAAATAACTTCTTAAGTATGATCCAAGTCTAGTTGTCCTTTATCAATTTGGTCCTTATTTAAAGTGCTACCTTTCAACCTTCTAATTATTCCACTTTATCAGAAAGAATTTCCCATGTCCTTCCCATGTCAGTAACTATCAGTAACCACAATTATTTAGCCATCTATTTACTACTAACTGTATTAACATTTTAATTCTGCCATTTTGGTTGTGTAAGCCTTATGCAAACTATTGTTAAATAGGATCGAAAGGCTATGGCGGGATCTCTTCACTGCAGTGACAGGGTCATTCTACAGTGTCCTACACCAACTAGAGGAGGATGGTCTCCTCGACCTGTCCAACACTGTAGACCTGTTTTGCTGTCATTATGTATTCATTCCCCGTCTACAAGCCCAGTTGGAAGTCTTCAGAGAGGGTTGGGACAGTCATCCTCTGTCATCAGAGAGAAACCGCACTCCAAATCAACTGTGGGTCATGGGGCAATACCACAACACTCAAGAACACAGTGATGAGGTACATTTTTGAAAGAAAAATGTAGTTGCAGAGGTGTGCAAAATAATAGCAGTCCAACATGAGTAACCAAATCAATCACGTTTTGCAATAAATTGTTTGACTACATGCAAAATAATTTACTAGTAGATGTAGTCATAAAAAGCAACAGACACAGCATTCATGACATGCATGTTCCTGATTAATGTGTAATTGAATAACTAATTGAAAGAGGCATGTTATAAAAGGGGCAAAATAGTAGTAGTGGGGAGTTGAATTGCTAAGGACATTCATTCTGTTAAAAAAAAACATTCTGTGTCCTTTATTTAAGAAGGGGCAGACATCCCAGGTTCAGAAAGTAAAAGTCCTGCCACATATTTGTTCCAACCTAGGGACCCAGCTGATCCCTAGGTAGATAGTGAAATTACCTGTGTTGAGGACACAGGTACAAGGAATACATGGCAGGACTTTTAGTTTCTCAATCCAGTTTGTTCACCTCTGTCTATGGCTACTCCGCTTCGTGCACACTGCAGTAATGGCGGCCGACTTCTGGTTATTTCGCCAAATTGGTCTATACTTTTTAAAAAGTGTTATTGGGTTATTTGAAAACGTTGGACCAGGGCAGATGTTTCATAAGTGTACCCCAATCGACATTTATGCTCTCCGTGTCTGTGAGTGAGAAGGCGGGCAATATACGTTTTTCATTTTCTGTGCAGTAATGAGACATATTTTGTTTTCATTTGTAGCATCATGTGCAGTGCCCCCAATGCATGAGTACAAAACCAATGAATTTTGAGCTTTACTCACATTTTTAGACACACTATTTTGCACGCCACTGTATATACAAGATTATACACCCTTTGGTGTCCATTATGTCTGTCAGATAGCATGCTGTGTAAGAACATTAAGGACTAACAAAATGTCTTGCAGAATCTGCACATCTCAATAGACTGGGAGGACAGCGGCCTCGTACCCTGTGAGCAAAGATGTGGTGTTCATGTGCCGGAGACTGACCACTCTTTTACACCTGACGAAATCGCTGGACTTCATGCAGCTGTTGACCCCCTTGGACCCTCACCAAGCATGGGCGCCGACCTATACGTAGCTGCAGTCCAGTTTATGCACAGCATAGGCCATGTTTAAGGTTAAACAATTACTGCATTTGGCTTTTAAAAAAAACAAAACAAAAAAAAAAAACAGTAAAGACCCAAGAAGGAGGGCACCCACTTAAAGGGGTCCTTCCATTGTTATTTTTATTCATATTTGTGTCGCCACTATGGTTGAATGCATGGAGTCATTTCTGTGAAAAATTGTGTCCTAGTTCTCTTGTTTGACGCCGTTTTCTGTAAGCTAGAACAGGACGTGTCAATAAGGCACCTCTGGGAAAATTTGCTGTCCTTCACTCACCTAGCTTTTGTCCACTGTTCTTCCTCTGGGATGTGAGCGTGCCATACATGGATCTGGGCGGGGCTTACGACCTAGTGACGTAGATAGGTTTAGCCTGCTCTGATCTGCTCGTTTTGGTTAGCTTGACCCTTCAATGACCAGTAAAACCATGAGGATCGAATTTCACGTCTTGGAATGCATATACTGCTTGTTGTGACCCACCACATTGTAAATAGAGCTACTAAAAGTGTTTTTTTTTTTTTTTGACAGAAGGACCCCTTTAAGAACCCAAAGGATGCCATCATTCACTTGATGGCCACAGTGTCTCGTCGGTGCCTTAGGTATCAACACC
Source organism: Setipinna tenuifilis (assembly GCA_030347295.1). Lineage (NCBI taxonomy): Eukaryota > Metazoa > Chordata > Actinopteri > Clupeiformes > Engraulidae > Setipinna > Setipinna tenuifilis. The sequence goes on from CM059274.1 coordinate 10,950,985, forward strand.
TAGTCCTACACAACAGATTAAAATTTTACACCCATTTTCTGCCTTTGTAACTGTGACTGAATCAATGACAAGTAAAAACAAAAAGGCATGTCTGATTTGATGGCCTACGTGTCTTCATTTAAGGTTTGCTGTGCAATGTATAAAACCAAAAATAAAACCAAATAAGTCTGAAATTATTCACATGTCATTTTTATTTAATCAATTTGTGACATTGAAAATTGTGAGGGTAAACTGACTTGTTAATGTTCACACATTAAAACAAAAAACATTGAACAAATGCAACGAATGCATCTAAAGTAAACCAAACCCGAAATCATTGCAGGCCAGGCACATTTCCAAGTCCTGCTGGAAGTCCTCATACATACTGTAGTGCCTAGGCAAACGAATTGTTCTGAAGCATGTTGACGCTGTTGGATGATCCCCATCCACCACCTCCACCTTCATTTCACTCATGGGAATTTGTTATAGTTAAGACAGCCATCTTGACAAAAGGTGTCCCAATGCAGACATACCAGTGTTGATGAATCGCTGCAGAAACTCACAGATTCTCAATGAAATGTAAGCGTAGCGTGAAGTTCTGCTGGGAAGACCCAATGCGCGTCACCTACTTACTAACGACCAATCAGATGCTAACACATGCCTTATATTACGTCACCTCACTAACCTGCTTTGCTGCTCGTAGGTGTATTTCGCGTTCGGGTACCGGCGTTCGAAGTCCATGCGTTGCCAAGCCTCACTATGTCGCAGCTCTCTCCGGCTTTTTCGAAGTTCGGAATCTGACGCGGTTATTATTCCTCTCCCCTGCTTCTTCCCCGTGCAGTTATCGTCTTCACCAAGCCAATCAAGCCTGTGGTCGACCGCCTCCCCGTCGTCAAGACTTCCACTCCTCGCGCTGAAGAAAACATCATGCTCCACGCCGTAAACAGGGAGGAAGAAGAGACGCAAGCCTCTGCTATATCTGCCATTTTACGCTGGGCTCCCATGCCCTCTCACACTCCCCGCTCTGCCTACGTCCCTGCTCCCCCGGCTGTCTTGGCAGCCAGTCTCAATTAACCTGTGTTAAGGCTGAATGTATCTCAATGATCAATGTTAATTGTCGCTGACACTCTCTCATGTTCTGTCTAGGAATTCAAGCACCGGTGTCGGTCTGCGAGTCGGACTCCAACAGCGTACCTCCTGGAGTTGATTCGGTCCCCCCGCAATGCACGACTCCCTCGACCGATACATGTCTAGAGGCCTCGCGGCCCCCCCTCGAAGTATGTAGTTTCACTGGTTACGCTTCTCCTATCGTTCCTCGCACAACATACTTCCCCATCCGTAATCCGAACTCTCCTGGTCTCCACTTCGAATATAGTTGCCTCCCTATCTCTTCATTACGTAGGATGCTGGCCGGGTTCCATTACTAATGTCGCCGACACGACCCTGTTTTCCCTACCCTGCCCTAGGTCTTGTCATACAGTAACAATGTAGCCTATGCTGTGCACTGCCGTTGCCAGGGTTATGTTTTTCATGACGTGTTGCCTACACCATTAGCTGAATACTGCTAGCTATCGATGCAAATGTCGTTGTCGAAAGCCATGAATAGAAATTGATCCGGATGCAGGGCCTACAAGGAGAATGGCTACAACGGCATGCGTTCATTCCGCCCGCATTTACTCATGCAATGCCGACATGTCTCATTCGCAACGAGGTTGTCGCAGTCTGCAAGTATACCTAACCGAACACTCCTCGAGGCAAGCACGGCACTTCAAACGCATTTCCTCTCGGGACGGAGGTGCGTTCACAAAAATTAAAAACCCCGTGCCAGGTATATGCACACAGTTCAACCCCTGTTCGGCCACTGACCTAACAGCAAGGCTTCAGGTGCGTCTTTGTGACTATTACATCTCCGAACGTTGCACTATATGGTAACCTCCAGAAACATAGCGCCTTTGTTATGTAGTTCTCGCCGTATTCTCGAGATTAACCCTGACATAGACTTGCGGTAGGCTAATAAGAAATGATCCCCGCATACCACACTTGTATCCGTACTAACACTATATAATTTTCCATGCATTCATCGACGTATCCGTCTACGTATTTATTCCTAGATGTACAGCTTTCAATATTACACCGGACATATTTATTTCACTTCAGGCTCAAGTTCGTCACAAGTGCTCAAATGTGTTCATCTCATGTAAGATTCTCCTCAGTGAAAGACCTCACCAGAGGTCTTAACCAATAATTTGTCAATCAACAATCATGGTCAACGTTTTCCTTAGCGCAGTATAAAGTTATAACTATAAATAAGACAAATTGGCTACTGATCAATTAATTCACACCCGTGACATGACCTACGAGCCACTGCTGCGTGGCACGGTGGTGTCCATTGCCGCTATCTGAACGCTCCCTTTTCCCCAAAGACAGCGTACATAATGATGCACTTCGACAAGGAATTTTGTCATCTAATTTATTACTTTCCTTTGCCCTACAGTTTCTTGCAAGTGTCAGTTGTATTAGTCTCCTCTGGGAAGCTTTAAATCGTCACGTCGTCGTGGGCATCTCCATAGAGTGTTCGACAGAAAGCTCACTAGGAAGCCTGAGAGTGTACCACGTGATGCATTTGAACGAATCGTCTCGCTGGAATCGAGTACAGCCAATCAGATTTGATTGTATGTTTAAATCCCCCTGTAAACATTCAGGATTGGTGGTTGATACAGCGGAACTATCCATATTTGGATTAGATAACGTTATGCAGCAGCCCGAGAGCTTACAACGATACCATGGATGGCATACGACAGAGTCTGCGATATGACTTCGTGCGCAAGAAAGCTAACTTTTGATAAATCTTCGGCGAAAATCACAGGCGCAAGTTGACAAAGTGTAATAAATTAAACACCTAAAAGTGTAATTTTGACATTTTCTTTGTAGTAGCGTGAAATATTACATGTTAAGGATGCAAATTAGCCCAACATCTTAATTTTGACCAGGACACGAAAAATCGATGTTTTCACCTGCCGTCTCGCCTTAAATCGTTGCTGTACGTTCTGTCAGTGTGTCATAGTTATGACTCTGCATTCGGCCACATAACCTCTATTGCATTTAATGTATTATTTTGACTCTCGTGGCCTTAAAGTCTCTTCCCTCCGGAGACTGCTGGCAGGCATTCAGTTTCACGCTAGGCTGCAGGATCCTGACGTTCCCAGTTTCTTTTCTAACCCCTCCATACGCCTGCTTCTCACTGGCATAACCAAATCATCTCTGGCAGTGCCGGACAGGCGCTCGCCCATTGCGCCCTCCGCCCTCAAATCTTTCGTGTTTAAACTTCGTGCGGGGCTGTTTACTTCTTATGTGGATTCTCTCTTAGAAGCGGTCTTCCTCATGGCTTTCTATGGTTTTCTGCGCTCCGGTGAGTTCTGCGCCAGCACTCAATCCTTCAACCCTTCACGCGACGTGGTTTTTTCTGACGTTTTCTCTTCTTTACGTTTTTACACCTTGCTTCTTAAAACGCTCCAAAACTGATATTCACGGGTCGGGTGTTTTAATTAGAATTTTCAGGGTCCCCGGGTCTCTCTGTCCTTATGCCTCTATGCTGAACTTTCTCAAATTTCGTCCCCGCACCTCAGCCTATGCCCCGCTGTTTATCCTTCCAAACGGGCTCCCCATGACACAGCACTGGTTTAAAACGCACCTATCTACCGTGGTGAGCACTTGTGGGTTGTCCCCGTCCGCTTACACCGGCCATTGCTTTCGCATCGGCGCCGCTACTGCTGCGGCCAATGCGGAATCCCCTCATCGTCGATCCAGCGGCTGGGGAGATGGACGTCGTCAGCGTTCGAAACGTACATCTGACCCGACGATCACGTTGTTCAAGACGCGCAAATGGCACTGTCTAAAATGTAAGGTAAGCTCAACTCTGGTGGTGGTCGTCGTCACTAATTCGCATGTCGTATCGTCATTCAAAATGCGTTAAATAATAAATAAATCAATAAATACATAAATAACTAAATGGTCCATGCCGATACTGGAGGCATGCGTGGTCGATGTTGATAACGGAAGCATTCTGGGTCCATGCCGACACCGGAGGCACGCGTGGTCACTGTTGATAACGGAAGCATTTCGGGTCCATGCCGATACCGGAGGCATGCGTGGTCACTGCTGATAACGGAAGCATTTCGGGTCCATGCCGATACCGGAGGCATGCGTGGTCACTGCTGATGCCGGCAGCGTTCTAGGTCCATGCCGATACTGGAGGCATGCGTGGTCAATGCTGATAGCGGAAGCATTTCGGGTCCACGCCGACACCGGAGGCATGCGTGGTCACCGCTGCTGCCGGCAGCATTCTAGGTCCATGCCGATACTGGAGGCATGCGTGGTCACTGCTGATAACGGAAGCACTTCAGGTCCATACCGGTACCGGAGGCATGCGTGGTCACTGCTGATAAACGGAAGCAGTTCGGGCCCATGCCGACACCGGAGGCACGCGTCGTCACTGCTGATAACGGAAGCACTTCGGTCCATGCCCATACCGGACGCATGTGTGGTCACTGCTGATAACGGAAGCAGTTCGGGCCCATGCCGACACCGGAGGCACGCGCGGTCACTACTGATAACAGAAGCAGTTCGGGCCCATGCCGACACCGGAGGCATGCGTGGTCACTGCTGACAACGGGGTCACTGCTGATAACGGAAGCAGTTCGGACCCACGCCGACACCAGAGGCATGCGTGGTCACCGCTGATAACGGAAGCACTTCAGGTCCATGCCGGTGCCGGAGGCATGCGTGGTCACTGCTGATAATCGGAAGCAGTTCGGGCCCATGCTTCACCGGAGGCACGCGTCGTCACTGCTGATAACGGAAGCACTTCGGTTCATGCCGACACCGGAGGCATGTGTGGTCACTGCTGATAAACGGAAGCAGTTCGGGCCCATGCCGACTACGGAGGCACGCGTCGTCACTGCTGATAACAGAAGCAGTTCGGGCCCATGCCGACACCAGAGGCATGCGTGGTCACTGCTGATAACGGAAGCACTTCAGGTCCATGCCGGTGCCGGAGGCATGCGTGGTCACTGCTGATAATCGGAAGCAGTTCGGGCCCATGCTTCACCGGAGGCACGCGTCGTCACTGCTGATAACGGAAGCACTTCGGTTCATGCCGACACCGGAGGCATGTGTGGTCACTGCTGATAAACGGAAGCAGTTCGGGCCCATGCCGACTACGGAGGCACGCGTCGTCACTGCTGATAACAGAAGCAGTTCGGGCCCATGCCGACACCGGAGGCATGCGTGGTCACTGCTGATAACGGAAGCACTTCAGGTCCATGCCGGTGCCGGAGGCATGCGTGGTCACTGCTGATAACGGAAGCAGCTCGGACCCGCGCCGACACCAGAGGCATGCGTGGTCACTGCTGATAACGGAAGCAGCTCGGACCCACGCCGACACCAGAGGCATGCGTGGTCACTGCTGATAACGGAAGCAGTTCGGACCCATGCCGACACCGGAGGCATGCGTGGTCACTGCTGATAACGGAAGCAGTTCGGACCCATGCCGACACCAGAGGCATGCCCGGCCACTGCTGATAACGGAAGCAGTTCGGGCCCACGCCGATACCGGAGGCATGCATGGTTATTTCTTGTCCTTTATGTTTAGGTCTTAAAGTGTTAGTTTTGTTTTTATTGTTACTGGTTTCTGCTCACTCCGTGTTTCTCTACACCCCCGTGGGTTCCTGTCCTCCGTTTTGTAAATCGCTGTGATAAATGCATCTGCTACGCCCAATGCCATGTTAAAATAAACTCTGTGCCCCATTGCATAACTGTGTTTGTCTTGCAGACGTTGGCGCCTCCGTAAGTTGGTGGGTATATCCCCTACTTGGTAGGTATCACTTCTTTGGGGGAATCTCGACTGTCGGGTATTATTACTTTTTGGGGGGTTCATATACCCTACTGTAAATACTAAACTACGTACTGTTAATTCATATCGAGTAGGACAAAGGACAGGACCTGCGCCAAAGTTTTATTGTGCCATGTCAATGCTATCAATGTTATCAAATAAATATCATCATCAGCTTCAATCTCGGGGTCTTTCTGGTTGAAATGTAAGCGTAGCGTGAAGTTCTGCTGGGAAGACCCAATGCGCGTCACCTACTTACTAACGACCAATCAGATGCTAACACATGCCTTATATTACGTCACCTCACTAACCTGCTTTGCTGCTCGTAGGTGTATTTCGCGTTCGCCCTCCTCCCTCCCCGGCAACCATCCATGGGTCCTGCCCTCATCCGGAGAATCCTGTCGTGTCTGGGAAACGTGCCTCTCCACTCCGGCCTCGTCATTCCCGGCTCCCGTCGAGGCCCTCCAAGCCCCTCCACCTCGTCCGCTCCCGTCCTGGCTCTACTCCCGCTCAGTCTGGCTGTACCCCGGCCCGGGGCAGGTTCCGCTCTGCAATCCTCGGATCGCGGAGCTTCGGACTCTACACGGCGTCATGGACTCTCGTGCTCATCCGGACTGTGTCTAGCCGAGACAGTAGGCTTCCCCCCGGAGTCGAGGTTCTGCCCAAGGTTTCTTCCTAAATTATCTGTCCAAGGGAGTTTTTCCTTGCCCCAGCGCTCCCGGCGGAACCGGATAATGATGGAGTCCCCCGATTACTTCGGTTTCCCTTTGTACTATTCATTCCATGTTTTGCATTTTCTTGCTTTGTCTGTATGGTACCTCTCTCATAATGTACGTTAATTCTGACCACCACCAGTTGGTCCCTGTCCTTTTGTCCGGGGGGTTCATATACCCTACTGTAAATACTAAACTACGTACTGTTAATTCATATCGAGTAGGACAAAGGACAGGACCTGCGCCAAAGTTTTATTGTGCCATGTCAATGCTATCAATGTTATCAAATAAATATCATCATCAGCTTCAATCTCGGGGTCTTTCTGGTTGAACTACCACATTCTGCACCCTGAGGCCACTGAATCAGGTCCAGAACAGTCTAAGAACACAAAATGACAAGCACAATAAATATTTAAAGAAATATTCCAAAATAAACCCATAGCCCTGTTGTGAAATTCTGAAACGGTTTCAGGTTCATATACCCGTCTGCTTCAGTTAGCATTAGCCACATTGTTCAGCATTATAAATATATGAATAGCAGAGCTATGGGTTGTCAGTCATTTCTTTAAAATGGTTAAACTGCACCTTATACTACTAGTAAAATTAAGGCATCTTACCTGGGCATTGCATAGCACCTCAGACTGACGAGGAAAGATGGATGCCACCGTGTCTGGGCGTGACTCAAACAATGAAACCATGAAGGACTCCTTCAGCCCTCGCTTCAGCTGCCCGAGTTGATCCATGATCCGTCCAAACACCTTTTAAGACAGATGGATGAATAGACTTAATTGATGCTAAGCTGGGAAGTTGGTGTAGCAGGAGCATGACACCACAGTGAAGGTAGAAGGGGGGGGTGCAATACATATATAAAAATGTGTAAATACGCAGTACTTGATTGTAGTGCAATATAGAAAAAGGTGCAGTTAACAGATAAGGAGCAGCAGACAGTGTACTTAACCACAAAGTGTGTAGACACCGAGAATTAGAATTGAGAGACTAATTTCCCCGGAGCACTTTACTATATTGCTTAAAATCCCTTTCAACACCCCAATTGCTACCAATTAAATGCTCCAACAGAAAAACAAAAACATGTTAGTCACTGGTGGAGGGGACAAGACATAGGTCTTGACACTGAATCAGAATAAGACACTGAACAGGTGGAGATTATTATAGTACAAAGGAAAATATTTCTCTTCTGCATGCAATCCAACAATGCCAAACATCTATACTTACTGCATCTTTGAGGAGGCTGTGCAGCAACCAGGTGCTGTTGGACTCTGTTAAAATGGGGTAATCCATTTCAACAGCCAGTCTGTTCAGGTCATCCCACTTTGCAACGGAGAGCAACTTAAGATCTGGTTTGTTGCTGCTTGCACAAACCTCATAAAGCTTTTAAACAAGACATCACAGATTAATCCATGTTAATACAGTGACAAAAACCCTTTTTACATTGGTTGATTAAAATCTGGCATGCTCAACAGTAAAACTGTTGATTTACTGCGTTGCCCTCCTTCAACGTACTGGTGAAATGGTTTGTCGGACTGCCACATCAACTATATCTTCCAAAAGCACTGTGGCTGTGTCTGGGGTACCGCCTTGCAGCACGTGTAGCACAGCAGGGCTGACACCCGCTAGCCGAGGACCACCATGTAGAAAAGAATGGCCTATCATCCGTCCTGCCATCACGAATATCTCATTTTGTACATAAATTTTGGATGCTGAAGGGACAAGATGGTCAGACTGGCCCTCAAATAGCATGGCACCACATGAATTTCCTGAAGTAGAAACAAAAATCAAAAGGCATACATGAGATTTCAAATTCACCCTTCACCCCAGTAAAATCATGGCTACACCCCCATACACAGGAAGTTCAGACAGGATCAACAGGCATCCATCAAGCCATGGCAGAGAGCTACAACCAATCCGACCACCAATAACATTTCACATACAATACTAGGTAGATATATAAAAAAAAAAAAAAAAAAAGTGCTCAGAAAACTGCCAAATTCTTGAGGGATTGTCTCAGAACTTACCCACATCAACCTTGAAACCATGCTGCAGCTTATACATGGCCAAACTCAGAAAATGCCTGTTGACGCCATCACCAATGGCCACATCTCCTAAAAACACAATTATCAGTGTTGTTAATAGGACAGCTGTTGAGAACATGTCAGTTATTGTAGACATTGTAATTAATGCCACATCACAGTTGAGTCATCATACCCTGCATCTTTGCTTGAAGGGGTCTAGCCCAATCTATATTTGGGGCCTTGTAAAAAGCCATAATTTGGGCTTCTCGGTCCTCTTCGTCTTCCCGAAGGTCAATTCTTGCTTTAAGTGGGAGTTCATCCTCTTTTTTTTGTAACACTAATATTCTGTACTGGTCTGCAGCCAGCCCAGGATCAAGAATAGTTTTCCACACTAGAAAGGATGCAGCATAAATAAACCACATCACACTCAATGTGGCCTACTTGCCCAGTGCACTTACATCTACAACCAAGTAAGAATATGATGTACAGCTAGGCCTATGAGAAACTGAAGCAATCCGACTAAAATAATCAGTTTACTAGTATTATGCAAGTAGCAACTGTTATAAAACCACCATCACCACAATCATCCACTTTTTCAGGGCTTGACTGGCATGCTGATGAGGTGGAAGGCAAGTCCCATGGTCCAAGCAGTGCATCATGGGACCTTAAGATGAGTGAAAGTAAAGGAAGCAGATCATGGTAAATACATGTCCACTCAGCAAGAGAATAACAGACCAAATGGCTTGTATATCAAGACTATGATTAGACTATCTGAACCATCAGTTAAGGCATAACACAGAAGCCTACATGAGTCACACCTTATTGGTCTGGACTGGCCGGTGGAAGTGGAAGGCAAGTCTGCCTGGGCATTTTCAGACCTTAAAAGTAAAAAGATGCGCTTAAAAAAAGATGTCTTTCAAGCGCCCAAGTAATCGTCCAGTTGCTTACAACTAAACTCTTTGGATAACAACCTGGATAAATGTGAATCTTCACATTCAGATACCCAGACTACGGTCACAATCATGCCAAATACCTTTTCAAACAAAATGCTGCATGCTGTTGCAAAACAGACGCTGGGAAGTCCTTTCCACAAATTGGACAGGGATCCTAGAGGACAAAAGGTCATAAGTAATGGCATGAACAAACATGATTCAATTGGACAAATACCATGGCAAATTTTACAAACACAAACTCTGCATAGATCATTTGCACATGACACCAATACACCACAGGCTTACCAGATAAATATCACTGGGTTCAGTGTCTGCCTCCTCAGATTCTTGGATCTTCAAACAGTAACAATACAGAAAGGGAAAAATCCATTGTAAGAAAGTGATCATTACTTTACAAAGGTATTCAGAGCTGAGAAAATGAGAAGTTCACCCAGTTTATACGTGTAACATTATAATAAACACTTACCTTACAAGTAGTGATGTGGTGCTGCAGAAGAGGGAGAGGAATTAGTTGGTTGCAGCCCATACAAGTGTGCTTTGGCATTTGCTGAAATTCTGCTGCACTGTATGGCAATGGAGTGGTGTCAATGGTCTCCTGGAGTGGGACAATGTAAAGGACATTTTTCCCCATTGTTGGAGCTGTTCTTGAGGATTTTGCCAGTGTAACCCTGTGTTCCCTGTGGCAACGGGGTTGTCTTCCTCTGCCCACTGCCCCCTTGAAAAAGGAAAAACATTTTTAAGTAAAAGGAAATCCACTCACTTTCTTGTTGAGAAATATTTAAAAGAACGCTTACCTGCAGCCTTCTTCAGAAGCCATCCACCACAGAGTTCCTTCATCTTCGGATAGTGTTCGTGCAGAGCAGATGTTATCTGTAAATGGTTACAATATGACTACGGTTAAGGCAAAGAAGCAAACACACTTGGCAATGTATAAATGAGCAAGGACCAAGAGAAACAGAAGGGCTTAAATACACAGACAACAAATCCAATAGAACACACGATAGGGCAAAAGAGAACTGGACACAGGTGAAGACAATGACCAAAAACTAGACATGGGGAACAAAGCAACGAGGTACAGGTGAACACAAGCAGCAAATCAAACTGAGCAAAAGGGGCGAAGAAAAGTACACATGACAGAAAAACAGAGGAACACATGGGGAAACCAAAACAAACCCAAACACATGGGGAAACCAAAACTAGGAAGTAAGCAAAAGCACATGGAACACAGGAAACACAAACACAAGACAACAAAGACACCAAAACCCTGACAGAATGTTATGAATTGAACAGAATGGAACAGAATATGAAAGAATTGGACTGTTGGACAATGTTCTGAATTGATGTTCTGTGCAGATTACATTATTAGCATTAAATAGCACATAGCATGGCATCATTTTGAAAAGCAACTTTATAATGTCTAAATTGTTAATGATTTACTGAGAGTAAAACTTGGGGTATCTGCCTAATGGTTACGGAGATGGTCTTGGGATCAGAGGATCGGTGGTTCGTGTCCTATCCATGGCTGAAATGCCCTTGAGCAAAGCATCTAACACTACTCCAGGGAGGAACTGGACCTGAAACCCTGTATGTAACAGTTAAACACAGTGTCAGCTAAGTGTAATGTAATGTAAATTAAAAGCTTACGTCTGCATGATCAGCATCTTCAGACACACTCACTGTTCTTCTTCCAAGGCCGGATTGGAGAAGTACTGCTTCATCTTGAGGCGTTTTATCAGTATTGTGAGATTGCAAGCAGAATTGCATCTCCATATACTTTGCAACAGACACCCTAGGAAGACTTGATTTTCGTTTCCGTTTGAGGCCACCAGAATACATTGCTGGAAAACTCCTTGAATAAATCAGACAGATATAAAATAAAGACAGTTTATTTGGCAGTCATCTCATTTTGATAAATTCAAAGCCATTTCTTTCATGAACTATTTCTCACACCAAATAGCAACTACCAAAAATTGAAAGCTCTGGTTGTGCAGTTTAACATGAGAAGTAGCTTTGAATTTACATCCAAATTAATAGTATTAATAAAGCTCTGTGAGATGAGAAGTCTGTGAGTACTGTAAGACAGCAGCCAGGGCTTACCCATACTGCCTGTGGCACTACATAGAATAGCCGTGTTCGGATGAGGGTAAATGTTTGCAAACGGATGTAGCCGCATGTAGTCAGCAATGTGTCACCAGGCGGCAAATTAAGCGTAATGAGCAAAACTAAATGGAAACAGTTGGTGGCTAATTATCATTAGTCACTGATTGGGCAACAGTGGGCTGCTTGTGTGTTTTTAAACTGTGTTCTCTGAGCTTTCAGGGGGCAAAGGCACGGGAGCAGCAAGGCAGCGTGCGGAACAAGAGCCCGAACTGGAACATTGAATCGTATCAGGAGTAGCCCTGGAAACGAGCTGGAGGATTCCTCCCGGAGTCGGAACCTGTGGATGGATGCCCCTTTGTCCTTCGGACGAGATAAGTGATATTCTGTGACTGCTGTGCTACCGCTAGCCCAATCTGTAACAACTGCTGCCGCTACTGTGTGGTGCCCTACTCTGCGTGCCGTATGCTTGTCACTCTATACAAAGCCCCCGAGTGCATGCGCTACTGACTGTGCCGCTGCTTCTGCTGCCCCGCTGCCCGTAGTACACTAGCCCTGTAACAACTGCTGTGCTAACTCCTTTGCCTTATGCTTGGCTTCTGCTGCCCTGACAACTGTATGCATTGCTGCTGCTAACCTGCTGCCTGTACTGCTGCTGCTGCTAGCCCCATAGCCACCGGGCTTGTTTGTGCTACGCCCCCTGTCGCTCCATCTATGCTCTCTGCTGCCCCTTCTACTGCTTGCAATACTGTGCTAGCCCCCTAGCCATCGGAACTCCCGGTGTACAGGAGTAGCTGACTGCCCAGGCCTGCCGTCCTTCACTCCACGCTGCTGCTGGGATTATATGCCCCTCCCTCAACGTGGCCTGTCAGCAGTCGTGAGTTTATAGTAATATTGACTAACAGTGTTTTGTGGTGATCTGTGCCTAACCTGATTGCAGTGCTGTGCCGTGTGTATGTACCAGGCCCTGCTGGGTGCAGCTGTACGGCCCTGGGCATCCATTCGAATCTGACTCTGACAAATGGCCATCCTTCCCACCCCCCTCTAGAGACTGATCATAGCCCTCCTGCTGCTTGTGAAGGCGTTGCCCCCCCCACCCCCTCCTCCAGTCTGGCTCGCTGGGAAGCCTGTCATCTCACGTGTGCTGATCTATCTGACGTGTTCACCTGGATTGCTGTGGTAACTAGAGAGGACTGCTGTGAAATTACTTGAATCTTGGAATTTGCTGTGTACTCACTGTGTGCTTCGTGTGGAGTGTGGATTCCCCCCCCCCCCTTCAGGCCACGCGGACAGCTGACGAGGAGGACCCGGACCCTTCGCCCACATTCTGCGGCGACTGGAGGCGCCTTGACCCTCAAACCCCCCCCCCCCCCCCCCTGCCTTGGCCATCTCCTGGACACGCCCCCCCCCCCTCTCACAGTGGACTCTTGCACTACACCCCCCATCCATTTTAATTAATAAATTGTGCATTTTAACTTTGACTCTGTTGTCCGTGTGTCTTGCTGGCGGACGTGTCTTACTCCTCAAGGTTGTTGGTAAATCTAGACGGGCATTTCTGCCTGGTTACAAATGCATTGCCAGTTGCCAGAAAGGTGTGGCGCGGTCACAAAAACGTCACAAGGTCAGATGACCTAAAAACCAATGTGATGTAGCCGCATGTAGACAAATCGTGCAAGCGCTTGCAGTTGCTTTTCCGCGGCTACAATCATCTAACTAACGCCTCCGTGGTGACGCAACTTTGCCCTGGTTGGTTTAAAGTTCATTGACGTCTGGACACGGATGTTGTATAGCGCTCTGTCACGGAACTTATTTATTTATGTATTTGTTAATCTCGTTTTTATTGTATTGCTTTGTGTCAGTAGGCTATACCTATTAATGATCTTTGGGTTATGGTTTTGCCGTGTTATTTTTCATCCTTGTGTTGTGCAGCACTTTGGGACATCTCTGTTGTTCGTTTAAATGTGCTAGTAAAAAAACAACTCGACTTGACTTGAAGTCTCAATGCACCCTACTACAACCGCCTGCCCCCTCCTTGTCCCTCACACACAACACATGACTTCTCCGCCATCTACTACGAAGATCAGGTGGTGTAACAAAAGACTTGTGTCCGACTTGACCGGCGCCTTTTAAACACCCACCCATCCTGCAAGGCGGAGTTCTTGCTGACGTATGTAGCCGAAGTCAGACAAACATAGACAGACCGATTTGTTACTCGAACGGGCCTATTGTCGTGTTCATGTCAGTCTAGCCAAACTGCTTATTCTCAGCTGTTCCTTATTACAAGTAATCGATGAACCAATGAAAAATGAGCTTATGAGCATGTCATCGAATCAGTGGCCTGACTGGTTGTAGCTCTATCCAATAGTACACAGTGGCATTTGAAAGACACCTGTTGATTCCAACTCTGAGAACTTTCTATCTATCGCACCACCTTGATGAAAAAAAACAGTTTTCTATTTTTTCATATACAGGTGTTTTGCACCATGTATGATGCCAGGCTGGTAGCAAAACCATGAGCGCAGAAAAAATATATATTTGTGAGGCGTAGCATGGGATTTGTGTACTTGCAATAAGGAATTTGTGCACTTGTAACCTCTATGTTGTATATGTAGGGTAGAAAAAAGGTTCTGCGACTTCAAATGTTATGACACACATCTGTGGATTTTGTGTACAAGTACACAATTTAGTTCTACGAGTGTACAAGACTTTTGCTACTAAAATACCTCCATACTACGGCACTGTGTGTCTTATCTAAAGAACTGAACACAGTGTATCAAAAAGAATGTTCTAAGGGGCACTTTACACGAAAACGCTTGGGGGTGAAACACGCAAAACATTTTATCGGATGTGCTATATCGTTTAGATGGTGGCGGCGTTTTTGGGGGTTGAAAACGCAAAAAAGTGAAAACACCCTCCAGAGTAGAAATCTTAAAAACGTTCCACCCTCGCGTAACCGTGTAAACGGTGAAAAATGGAAAAGTGCGTTTATCGTCGGCGAGGAAAAGTCGAAGAAACGTAAATCTCTAGGCAGGCACTCTTGGAAGTGTTGCCACCTAGCCATCTGGCGTGTATACTGCATCTATGTATATGCAATTTCACACACTTTTGCGTTTCCGTTTGAACAGAGATTTGACGCAGAAACGCTCGTCTAAATGCGGAGTTAAAAATGAGAACGAAACACCACTTTTGCGTTTTTGGTTCAGATCGTGTCCGTGTAAAGGTAGCCTAAAACCACAAATATTCTAAGACGACGTCGTCGTAGAATATTTGTGCTAAAACTGCTTGTTCTGTTCCTTGATTGTGATTGGCTGAATTGCGTTTAAAGCCATTATAAAACCTTACAGGTTGTCCTGATAACATTTCATTACAAAATTCTGCGCAGCCTTCCTCAATTAAAGGAACCGTTAAGTAGCACTCCAATGTTGTGTACAGCATTACCATGCAACCTTAACGAACTGCATTCAGTAGCAGAAGCATAACTGTTGGCCAATGAATTATTTATTATCATTACTTTGATTTTTATAAATCTTATGTGGTAACAGTTTTAGAAAATCAATAAACCACTCGAGGCCAGGGATGCTGTTTTTTTTTTTCGGTTCCCAGTACGCTCTGGTTACGTTAGCCTTTGGTTGCAGTTACATTGGCTGAACAGGTTAGGTATTGGTTTCCACTTGGTTGCACTTGGAAAGTTTTTTTACGTTCCCTAAACGTTACTTGTTGGTTACAAGTCAACATTCCCCTTACAATCCCCTAATGTTCCCCTAACCTTGTTGGTTACATGTTTGGTTCCCTGAACGTTGGCTATTGTTCTTCCAATGTTGTAATGATATGAATAAAAAATGATATTTTTTGGTTAGGTTTTGGTTGCCTTGACAACTATTATCTTGGTGTTACAAACTAACATCTACATAAGAATACTGTCAGTGATGAAAGAGCAGACAAATTTGGCAGGACTTAAAAAGTTTAATAGAAAATATAATAAAATACAAATAACAAAATAGAAAAAATTGAGGTTATTAAAAAGCAAAATATACAAAAAAGTGCAAAATATGTGTATAATATAAGAGTTTTCTCCAAAATGTATAATAAAATAGAAATAACAATAGAAAAAATATAACAGCAATAAAAATATATTTAAAAAAGGTGCAGGTGTGGCTGCCGACACGTGCTGTTCAACTGCTGGTATGCCATATTCACTGTTGCTGAAAAGAGCAATCAAATCAGTGACATAATATGCACCAGTTATTCAGCATTAATGTTAGCTCCAAGCTATGAAAGATGACTTGGTAATTGTTAACTTACTTGGTAACTGTTAACTTTCACACAGGGCTTCCACTCACTCAGAGTCCTGGACCACTTTCTTGCTGTTGAAACAGAATCATCTGGACACTGAGTGCTGTCCAGACTCTGCCCTGTTTAAAAAAAGATAACTAATTTCAGATCCTTTCTTACATGTGGTGAAAATTAAATAGATTTTAAAAATTGCATCGACAAAAAAAACACATACCTCAGAAGTGTTTTCGAGCCATGAAGATGGCAGAACCTCAATAGCATTGTCGGTGACCTCAACAACACTGAAGACCATCTTCTAAAACAAAGGCATCATTAGCAAGGCAAATAGAGCAAAAGGTATTTAGTTATCTTGATTTCCATAGGACAGACAAAATCCTTTAGGTGTTTTGTGGAGCAGTTTTTATTTCTTTTTGAGAAAACATTACAAACAAACATGGCGTTAAGATGGATATATTTTCCCAACTCATCATTTTGCATGGCTAAAACACAGAATCTCACATTAGCAAAGTACACTAGATACACTACACTGTGGACTAGGCCTACAACATCGTGAAACTAAACAAATATGCTCCACATTGTGCCTAAACACCCCTTAGACGTGGTAAAACCAGCATTACCAAAAGCCTCTTGTTGTTAATTGCTTACATAAAGCAGTGTCTGTGTTCATGGTAGTAGACAGTATATATGTTACGTAAGATAGAGTGTTTCATGACTCAAAAGCAATGGCAAAGTCATTACACCACACTGCTAACAACAAACAGATACCAGTGGTTTTTCTCATTTGTGTCCTTCCCAATGTGTTTATTACTTCCAAACTCATTCTACCTCTTAGTCAGCAGATAGCAGTAATGTACCAACATTATAGTCGGAGACATTATAGTCAAACACAGATCATATGTGTCTCAAGAAAAATCTATCATAACAGGATAACAGGATAAAAGGATTAACAGGATAACAGGATTTTTATTTGTCACATGTGTTCTTGTGCTGGCACAACACACAGTGAAATGGGTGCTGTGACTACTCCTTTTGTGTAAAAATAATAAATAATAGAAAAAAAGAGGTGTCCTAAGTATTTAAAAAGCGTATGGCTTGAGGGAAGAAACTCCTGCGTAGTCTTTCTGTCCTGCACTTTATTGAACGTAGACGTTTCCCAGAGGGCAGCTTTTCAAACAAAGTGAAACTGGGATGGTGAATGTCTTTCATTATTCTTTTTGCCCTAGTCTTAGACCTTCTTGAATATATGTCATGCAGTCCTGGTAGGCTGGTCCTGGTGATTTTTTCAGCAGAATGTATAACTCTATGCAGGGCGAGCTTATCCTGAGACGTGCAATTGCCAAACCATGTTGAGATGTTTCGAGAAATTACGGATTCAATAGTGGCAGTGTAAAATGACCTCTGCATCTCAGATGGAATTTTGAACTTCCTTAATCTCCTCAGGTGGTACAGACGCTGTCTTGCCTTTTTCACTATCGATGAGACTTGTGGTGACCAGGATAGATCCTCAGAGATATTAATTCCTAGATACTTGAAGCAGCTCACCCTTTCCCAGGGGCACCATATATTTCTAATTTAGTGTAGTCTGGCTGTTTCCCCCTTCGGTAGTCAACCACCACTTCTTTGGTTTTGGTGACATTGAGCTCTAAGCTGTTCTCCACACACCATGATGACAGCATCTCAACTTCGTTTAGGTAGGCTGTTTCATCGTTGTTGGAGATGAGACCTACCACCACTGTATCATCAGCAAATTTCACTATACAGTTGGAACTGTGAATGGCTGAGCAGTCATAGGTATAAAGGGAGTAGAGCAGAGGACTGAGAACACATCCTTGGGGCGCGCCAGTGCTGAGGGTGATCAAACTTGAGGAAAAGCTACCAATCTTTACTGCTTGAGGTCTATTGGATAATAGGTTGAAAATCCATGCACAAAGGGAAGGACTAAGACCAATATCTTGCAGCTTGGCGACTAATTTAGAAGGCACAATGGTGTTAAATGCTGAGCTATAGTCAATAAATAGTAACCTTGCATAGTTACCCTTCCCTTTATCCAGGTGAGAGAGTGTGGAGTGAAGGACATATGAGATAGCATCATCGGTGCTCCTATTTTCACGATAGGCGAACTGAAGGGGGTCTAATGAGCCAGGGACTGATGAGCAGATTATATTTTTAACAAGCTTCTCAAAGCACTTAATTACAACAGATGTTAAAGCAATAGGACGATAGTCATTCATACAGCTTGGGTTGGCTTTCTTTGGTACAGGTATGATGGTTGATCTCTTAAAACAACTGGGAACAGTGGAACTTGCTAAGGATAGGTTAAATATAGTTGTGAAAACAGGTGCAAGCTCATCAGCGCATGATTTTAACAGTCTTCCTGGAATACCGTCTGGCCCAGCTGCTTTTCTGCTGTTCACTCTCTTAAATACCCTCCTAACATCATGCTCAGACACATCATAGTGCTTTTAAGGTACTTCTATGGGATGATATTATTTACATATCTATATGATGGTAACAGTGTTATGAGTTACAGTATTTACTGTATTCACCTGTACTCTCTCCATACAGGTACATATGTTTATCATGCTAGTGATGTTTTAAAACAATCAGGTTCCTCAATAGGACTGAGAGAGTGAGACGGCCGCCAATGTTTTTGGCTAATTGTAATGTGATGCCTTAACAAGACATTCAGTCTTTCAGAAGGCACATTTGTTTCATTTTTTATTTTAGCTGTAATTTAGTCCATTCATCACCATTCACGTGAACAAGAGACATTGGGGTAGGCACAGGTGTGCTTGGTGGACATGTGCCCACCCACTTGTCAATCAGACCCACCTGACCAGAGGGTTTCCTTTGTTTGATTGACTGTTTAAGTTACAATATTAACATATGTGTTTTGGGCTGCGTTTTCATCATGTTCAATGTCTATGAAAGGTTGGTAATCAGTTGGGAATCAGAATAATTGCGTTTTTGCATGGATGCACACTCCTGACTGTTCGGTCATTCTGTCCTACATTGTCAGAAAATCCTACGGTAGGATGTCTCGACAGACATAATCTGTCAGATTGTCCTACATTGTCAAAGCATCCTACGGTAGGAGGAATGACACTATCAGACACGTCTTTACCATAACATGTTTTAGGATAGGCTACCTACCCAACATTTAAGGATAATGTAGACTTCCGAGTATTATTTTAGCCAACACACGAATGCAGGACGTCATGAAAATTCAAGTTTACCAGCAATTTAGTCTACGTGATACGCAGGTAGTATACCCACCACGCCACCAGTTTGGCGTTTTCTATACACACCTAAATAAATGACTGAATAAATGAAAAGTTGAAAAGTTAAACTGTTTAGGGAAGATATTTTTTGTATTTCAAGACTCGCTCACTTTTTAAAATCAGAATTATATTACATTGTGTGGTTAATATTGAATTTACGTCATTAATCTACCCCGCTTGCTCTGCAAAGTTTTAGTAACAGCTGATGTAGGACAAAATGATGTTTAAATGGCGGGAAATGGAGTATCGTGATCTGCTCATGCGCGCGCATGTGCCGTGGGTGTTTGTAGGATAAAATGATATGTAGGATAGAATGATAGAACACTGACTTGTGAGGTGAATGAACACTTGATGCCTAGAGGGGTGTGGTCATTCCCAAACATCTACACAACTGTCACTCAAGTGACAGTCGAAGACAGAGATTATGTTTCAGACCTAAAATCCTATTGTTTTCATTTGTGAGGTGTAGCATGGAATTTGTGTACCTGTAATAAAGAATTTGTGAACTTCTAACCCCTATTTTTTATTTGTGCAGCAAGAAAAAGTCTGAGACTGGTGATTATGTGTTCAAGTGCAAAATAAAAGAATACAAGTCACCCACAAGGTGGCAGTGCTGATGTGTAAATATATCCTAATAGTCAAGAAGTGGCCATTGTACTGTATACAAAAACATGATGTTGAGGTTGATGATACATCTTTAAATATATATATATATATATATATATATATACATATATATACGAATATATATATTATTTTTATATGTTTTACCTTGATAAACATGCTGCCTTTTTCATGAACAAAATGCAATGCATTGTTAAAAAGAAAGCACTGAGCTGAGGTATGTTGATGTATGTCATTTCACTTTCACTCACAAATAGAGGCCAGCTTAAATTAGACAGCCAATCACAAGTTGGTCAACAGTCACAGCAGCATGTCAAAAAACTGACTGGAAACATTTTGCTGAAACCCGCTCTGCATTACCCACAGACACAAGGGATTCACAACACAGCTGTCTTACAAGTATTTAAACTTTATTACAAAAAAGGTGGTGCTTGATTCACTCCCACACATAAAAAGGAAAAAAATGGTACATGGAAGTTGTAAGTACATTATATTACCTGTATTTTTTATTTAAAGTAGTTGGACGAAATTATTTTAAAAATTGATGCTCGATGCTATTTGCACCTTGGTGTGAATAGCTAGCGATTCCATCTGTTGTACCTTTCACTCACACAATCTTAAGAGTACCCCAATAAAGTAGAAGTCATCATCTTTATAATGTTGTGGTCTTAACTGATGTGTGTTATGTATTGAAAAGGGTCAAATGTTTGATTACACCTTTTAATAATAAACCTACCTGAATATTTTGCATTGTGCTAAATTATGGGCCTAATTGAATTCTTTTTCATATATACATATGACACTAACTGCAGCACTGGAGGATGTGCTGGAAAAGACTCTGGATAAACTCAGTGATAAAAACTTTAGTAAGTTTAAAACCTACCTGGATGACAACACAGACGTAGCACTGGGAGACGTGGAGACAGCCGACAGAAATAAAACTGTGGATTTAGTTCTAAAGATACATACTGAGGACCCTGGGGATATTGTGGTGTCTGTCTTGACAAAGATCAGGCAAAATCGGTTGGCTAAACACCTGAAGAAAGAACTGGCAGGATGTAAGTAACTTACTTTACATTGCATTTATTGAATTCTTAAACAGAGCAACTGAGGTACACAGGCAATGCCCCTTACAGCAATGTGAGTTTACAGCACTTCGGCAGGTGTAGGAGAACATTGGTTATTCAGTCCCCCACCCACAGATGTTACTTACAGCTTGCTTGATGCATATTAGAAGAGTCAGAATGCATTTGTTGTTGGTTTCACCACACACTTTTGTCTTATTTGTGATTCTTCTTAATTTTATCACATTCTCTTGCATAAGCGAGATAGCAACCTCCCAGTCTATCAATCTCAATTCCCATTTTTTGATTGGTCTTGCTCTCCTTACATTGTCTTTCTATCCCTTTCTAGTGAGAGGCCAGCAGTCTTCTCAATCTGAAGGAAAGGCAGATGACCCAGGAGATGAGACAGAAACATTCATGGTTCAGCAGGAAAAAGGTAATAATGCACTTTTTGAAATTTAGCTTTTGGATTCAACATATTTCCTGCAACACACACTATAACTATGACATACATAATGATAACTACTTGACTGTTGACGTGTTGCTAAGTTGCATATTTGTGCATATTTCCATTCACTGTTTGGATACAGGTGCATCTGCAATAAGGCCTGATGGAGTGTCTAGCTTGAGTACAGAAAACAAGAAAACATACATTTTTAAAAAAACTAGACTTAATTCCAGCAGAAAATGCTAAAAGTGTGCTTGAATGTGCCAGGTTTCGTGATCATCAGAACAAATATGTATGTCAAATTTAATTTTTTTTTTACTGGCACTATAGGCTGCAATACACTCCCATGGCAGAACATTATGCAAGACATGGCATGGGTATTACTGTATGACATCACTTGAGAGTTCTATTCCTTAACATTCCAAATAAAAAAGGACAGTTTGTGCCGGTGTTCTGTCAAGTTATCCTGCTGTCACAGGCAATTTGTTCCGGCCAGGCAAAAAGTTCCGGGTGACGTAACAATCGCGTTCGAATCAGCTGTTCAGCACCGTCGCTATAGTGGTAGCTATGGCTGGGGATGCGCGTTCTCTGTTACTGTTACGTCAGCCACAACAAAAATATGTCGCATTCAAACATTTAAAAAGGCCGTTTTAGGAAGGCAGTTTGTATTCACGGTAGTGTAACTTGCAGCTGGACTATCCTCCTATTATAACAACACCACCGTCCTATTATAACATCGCCATTAGCACCTACGTTGACAGTAGATCTGAAAGATTACCGTTTTTCTTTGACGAAGTTGCCATTTCTTTGTAGAATACGAAGCCAATATTGTGGCAGGAAACAGTCGTTTATTCGCATGTTTGGAGATCCCCCGAATTATACTTTGACTTACCACAGGGAAAATGTCCACTGATGCTCTGGGAAAACGAACTCCTTCAGAAATTTACAAACTGCTCTAAGCTAAGATGGAAACTGTTAAGCTGCAGATTGTTCATTCACAGTTTGATTCTAGTAGGCTGATATACTTACATAAGAAGAACTGTAGCTAAATGAATCCCACTGAACCAAGAAATAATCCGTGGGGTACTGCATTATGTTTAAAACTAAAAATTGCTATACACTAATACCAGAGATGTTACAAACCAGTATGCTGTTTTAGGAATGTAATCATTATTCACATTTTGCTCTTAAACAAATATATCTGAAAGACATGACCATTTGTTCACCTTTTGTTTTCAATTAATGCAGAAACCATAACTCTTGCGCATTTGCATTTGCACTATGCAGCATGTACGTAGATCAGTAACAACAGTTACACTTAAAACATCCCAAAAGCAGTCTGAACATCTGTTATTCATCCTCATTTATCAGTGTACTTCTATGCAGTACTTTCCATTAGTAACGACACACCTTCAAGAAAACTTCAAATATACAAGGATTTTTATTTGTCATGTGTGGAAAGCAAATGTGTGTGTGCAGCAGGGCAGCATTAAGGTGATGAACACAAAGGCTGGTTGAGAACTGTTGGGGAAGAAGGAAAGCACAGTTATATGATTAGAAAAGATAATTAGTTGTTAGGAAAATGTTTATGAGGTTTAAAAAGATTGTTATAACACTTAGCTTTTTTTTGCTGGAGATGTGATTGGAATGGGGAGGCAGGGCTTAGGTGCTGTTGTTGTTGATTGCCCCTGAAAAGACATACTCAGCAAAAATATTAGTCTTATGACAAATTAAAGACTACAGGCCCGATTTAGTGACAAGCCCCCCCACCAACGTCAAGGTACAGGCCTAACGAGAGGGTTTTTTTTTTTTTTTTTTTTTTGCTAATACTTGAACTGATTAAAAAATAAATATGTGAAGTAATAATAAATAACACATTGATGGAACTGATTTCAACTGGAAAAATAATTATTTGAAATAATAATAAATAACATACTGATGAAACTGATTTCAACTGGAAAAACACCTGCAAAAAATACTAAGAAAACACCTGCACAAACCCCTGGGTTGCTCCAGGCACCGTTGACAGAAGAGCCAGAGAGGTGGTGGCATACAAACCCTCCGTTGCAGGAAACTGTGCCTTCAAAAGGGCCTGGGCGTGGTCGATGGCCCTGTTGTCGAGCCAGGTGTGGGGACTTGAGAGCATGGCGCCGAAGTCGCTCATCAACCTATCCTTCCTTGATGCTGGCAAAGGCTGCCCTGACTGGACACCTACGATGACAGCATCATCCTGAAAGACAAGACATGTCTGTTAAGGCAATTTGTTGAGGGTTTGACTAAGTTTAAATTGTAAATTTAATTGTAAATCTTGTTATACCTCTTGTGTGTCTTGCTCGACCTTAGAGTTGGGTAAGTCACTAGACTCCCCTGTCTCTATCTGAGAAGACACAGGAGAGGTTGTGATGCCTGTCACCTGTTGCAAGCAAAAAACAAAACAAAACTTCCTTTAAACACTGACTTGCACCTGCACATTAAAATTATCTCATAAAAAGATGAATCAGAAACATACCTGAAGTGTATCCTCCACAAAGTCTGAGCTGTCAGCAGATGTCATTCCAACAGCCCTGTCTGTGGATGAGTCAGTATGCCCCCCTGAGATAAGACATTGTATTTAAGTCGGGTATAATATTAGTCATTAAAAGGGTGAAACACACGTGCACACACATATACACACACACACAAGTACATACTTTGGCGCAGAGGCTTCACTGAAGCATAAGGTGTCTTCATTGACAGTGGTTGACCGTCCATGGTCTCCAGCTGGACAAGGTTGGTCTCCACACTGATGACCCTTATAAAACATAAAAAGGTAGAAGAGAACAACATCAACAATGCAATCTATGTAAGCACATAAGAATAAAGAAATAAGCTAAAATAAATAAACTGTGCAATTAAAGTGAACAAGCTAACTAGAACAGATGGGTTGACGATGTACCTGTACTTGGTCGGCCAATCAGGAAGCATGGTCATACCAGGTCTGCCACGTTTCCGCTCGTTCTTCTTCAGCACCACCATGCCCGGTGTGACCGTGAAGCGCTTGGTCCCCTTCTTGCTCTCCTGGGCCTTCTGGATGTTGTCACGCACCTAAGCACAGTCATTTGAAAATATTCAACGTTAAGAATACTTATTGATCTAGGTTTGACCACTTTCAGTTATAGAAATAACCTTTGATCTAACCCTTACCCTAACCTGGTCAAAAACAGCTGCATCTTCCTCAGCACGCCTGGAGACAAACGCTTCAACATCCTCCTCCTCGACAGACGTCAAAACCCCAACTGGACTATCACTTACAACCTGTGTTTTCACAAAGTCATGTTAATACACACATGTACTTCAGCTTGGGATAAAAAAGACAGAAAACATCACATTATGCATACCTCAGACAGCAGACGTGGCTCACGACCATACATCAGCCGGAAAGGGGAAAACCTGGAAGAAGCCTGCACAGATGAATTATGCGCAAACAATACCTCTTTCAGGTTGTCTTCCCACCTATCCTGACAGCCCTCCAAAGTCTTCCCAATGGCTCTCTTGAGGGTCTGATTCGTCCTTTCATCCAGTCCTGCAAAAAGAAAAATGATTAAGTAATTAGTGACAGTAACAATTGAGTGGTCAAAATACACACACAACTACTACTTATGCATACCGTTAGTCTGTGGATGGTAGGCTGAGGTCATCCGGTGTTTAACCCCGCACCTTTCAAAGAGACTTGTGTTGACCTTTTAACAAAAGACAAAAAACATGCACACAAAAGTTAAGAAGATTCAGTTATAAAAATGTAGTAAGTATGTATTACACACATGTGAAATAGGCAGATACTGTACATACCCTGTTCCAAAATTCACGGCCTCTGTCTGTCAGGATGACTTCAGGAGAGCCATGCGTCAGGAAGATGTCCAACATTGCCTAAAACATATCCACACAGATTATTGAGTTTCCAAGAACTCATTGGCATTGATTCAAATGTATTAATTACATGCTGTCATTCATCACACACCTAGGGTTAGGGTTAGGGTTAGGTGAGCCTCGTTGAGGATGGCCAACTTCTCCTCCTGTGCGAATATGACCCTCTTCAATGACAAACCATCAGCTCCAACATAGAACATGGTGTCACCTAAAAAGAGGGAACAGGTGGATTTTAACCATAAAATCTGGTGTGTGTGTGTGTTTGGGAACTGTTTTAATCCAAAACAAACTACATGTAGACATTCACATCTTAGCACAGTACAACACTGAAAACATTTTACATGTATCTTCATTCTTCTACAAGTCAAAGACACATTTCACTGAACATAGACTGTCTTAATATTGTACTACTTTGATTAAACATTCATAACTAGTAGCTCACCTTTTGTACTGTTATTGTTCATACAGTGATTATTTTGATTGATCTGATTTGATTTATTCAGTAGGGACAGGCACAAAAATGGTAATCTGAATTAAGTACCTGTGTGTTTAGCCAAAGCTCATTTACAACAGATTCCCAGAACTTAAAATAACAAAAGGCCTAATATAGATCAATGATACTAATACTACTATTCAGCTAATAGATTTACACTTTATGAATCGTCTCTTGCTGAGATCATCCTACTTCCATCTCAAAGATGGAGATCACATACATGTCTCTCAGGTCAATTCTGAGGTAAAATGTCATTTAAATTAAAAAAAATGACATTATCATTATACACCTTCATAAACATGGCCACACACCTCACACAACACCACGGTATTTCAAAAAATGTGAATAGGAATGTCAATGTCACCGATAAAGCTACGTTATATCCATGTCTTCTTGCTAGCTAAGTAGAGGCATTCCGTTTTCTCATGTTAGCTAGCTGTCATTTTGTATTGCCTGTGTCTAATACAAAATATAGTATGCTGGTTCACTGAAGTTAACATCACATCATTATACCAACGTCTTAACTTAAAGTAAAATTGTTTACCTCGAAGGGAGAAGCTTTTAGCCGCCTTCCTGATGGCTCGCTTGTTGGCCTCGCTAACCCCCGGCGTGTATTTCTCCTTGCTGGACAGATAAAAGAAAATGTCATTTAGTGAAACAACCATCTTGATAACAAATAAACTAGCACAGATAAAAAAACTAGCCCAGATAAAAAAAACTAACACCGTTGAGAAAATGTACAAGTAAATAGATGTCACGTCAGCTAACAGTATAAGCTTGAACTAACTAGCCTACAGACAACAAGCACAAGCGTCAACAAATAACGACAGAATATAAAGTTTAGCTGCTGTAATAAAGTAGCAATCCAAGTAGTAATGATGTTTAGCTGCTGGAGATGATGATCACTCAGAGTGAGACTGCCAAGAAACAACCCGCGCTCTGATCTGAGGAGAAAGCCGAGTGTTCTGTCAATAAATTGCACTTCTAAGCGCGAGCGCCCCTGTCATAGCTACCACCATAGCGACGGTGCTGAACAGCTGATTCGAACGTGATTGTGTCGTCACCCGAAACTTTTTGCCTGGCCGGAACAAATTGCCTGTGACACTACCCCTAGGATTCGTCCTACCATGGCTACTGCGCACGCGCGAAGTCCAAGCGGTAGGAATATTCGACAGACTAGTCTGTCAAACCGTGCTTCTTCGTCAAAAAATCCTACCTGACGCGGTTCGCTGTTTAAATGCTGGCTGCATATGTTGACAACACATTAATAGTGTTATTGGAATTGAAAATATATTAGTCATTTTATTAGTCATTGTTCGCTATATCTAACATTTAGCCTATTGTGCGTTGACAGATTCATTCCGTTATTGGAATTGAAAAGCAGTCATTTTATTTATAGCCTAGTTTATTTTACCCTGTTCGCTTGCTACATTTAATTGTCGTATTATCATTAATTGTGAAGTTCTTTTAGCTATTTGAAATTGATGGCTAATGAGTAACAGAAACCAGCTTAAGTGTCAGAAGTTATAGTATAAAAAGTTACCACATCAGTGAAACATCCAATGATCGCCAAGAACATCAAAGCTGGGGATGCCACCCACCAATCAAACACACAAACACCACAGTTTGTTTAACGTTCTTTTATTCTTGTTACTGGGGGAGTTCAGCAATACTTGTTTTTCCCGCGATCGTCCTTTACCATAGACATCCAAGACGAACTCGTTAAACACACACACACGGCGCAAGCCAAAAGCTGTTTTCGTACTTTAGTTACCGAAGAAAATAACAGTTGCTAAGTATTGAGTAGCTTCGTTTTATATTAGCCTGATAGCTTTCAGCTTGTCATTGTTTACTGATAACATCGGTCAATTCTATGACTTACCATAACAAAAACAACACAAGACATGCTTAAACGTTACACTTTACAAATATTGAACATAGCTTGCTTAAATTGTGTGTAGGTACGTATATATAATACACTTATCACCAATGTTTTATCAGCCCAGCTGATCGGTAGGATGTTCTGATAAAATATGACGCAATGTCTTCAACGCATGCGCAGTAGCCATGGTAGGACGAATCCTAGGGGTAGGATAACTTGACAGAACACCGGTTTGTGCAGTTGTAAGTATTTGCTGCCTCATTTTTAAACGGTCAAAGCTTATAGCTGGAAATAATATTTGCATGATAAAGTTTAAATTAAGTTTATAGGTTAAGCGGTTTAGTTTTGATCATTTAAGACTTCAGGCATGCACCCTGACCTGTTTACAGTAAGATGATACAATGTATGGAAAAATCCCATAGACTGTCTGAGACCATTTTTAAACTGCCTTGTCTCAAACAGTTTAAATAGTTGCCACATGAAAATAACACAGGTCACAGTCAGATCCCTGACCCCTCAACCAAATTCATAGGTTTAACAGTTTTAATCATTCAAAAACCGAGTGAAGGTTAGAGTGAGGGCAGAGCTCACTCTGGCTGCTACAGTGAAGCAGTTTATTGTGACATTATCAGCCTGAACATTCCACCATTCATTTTTAATGGGGACAAAATGTTGCAGAAAAATGACAATAACAGACGGACGACAAGAGATATGGTAAATCTAAAGGTGGATCACCATGCCCAAACTGTGCCAGTCATTGTAGAGTTGGAATGGTGTCACTAGTCCTCAGGCTTTCGAGATAAAACCGGGGGCAAAATCTGGGTGAACGTTGAAAAATCATAAGAAGAATAAGAACTAGACTGCATTCCTGCAGAAAATCCTAAAACGGTGCTTGAATGTGCCAAATTTTGTGATCATTGGAGCAAATATGTATGCCAAATTTCAAAAGATTTTACTAACTGGCACTATAGGCTAGCCTGGGCACGCCCATACTTCCTGTGTCGCTGCATTTGAATTTCGCTTGCAAGTCAGTCTGGCCAAGCTCCCTGTCTACACCGTTTCTACATTAACAGAGAAACTGGGACCAATGAAAATCTAGCATTTCAAAAAGGCAATGACGCGGTATTTTAGCGACCGGAAATCTACCTCAGTCACTGTCAACATGGCAAACGTGGAGCAACGGCAAGATTTCAATGCAGCTGTAGCTGCTGTTTTGGAAGAATTCAAAGAGAAGTTCTCTCTGAAAATAGAGCAAAGGTCAGCCCTTGAAGCATTCCTTACAGGAAAGGACATTTTCGCAATGCTACCGACCGGCTTAGGTAAAAGTTTAATTTATCAGTTAGCTCCACTGGTTGCCAAGTCGATTCTTGTTGTTTGTATCAAGCAGTTTTTGTCGCTGCGTATACGTCAGAGGACAGAGGGGTGTGATTGATCGAAGCTTCGTCCAGTAGCAAACACAGGCATTTCCAACACGTGGGTTAAGCCCGCCCTCTGAGAAATGGGTTTACAACACAGCTACTATAGGCTGCAATAGACTCCCATGGCAGAACATTATGCAGGCCGTGGCATGGGTGTTATGACATCACTTGAGAGTTCTATTCCTTAACATTCCAAATTTAAAAAATGGCAGTTGGTGCAGGTGTAACTGCCACAATACTGTATTTGCTGCCTCATTTTTAAACTGTCAAATATCACAGCTATCAATCGAATACAGACCTCCATGATACAGTTTAAATCAAGTTTATAGGTTAAGCAGTTCAGTTTTGATTATTTCAAACTTCAGACATGCACCCTGACCTGTTTACAGTAGGATGATGAAATGTATGGCAAAATCCTGTAGACTGCCTGACACCATTTTAAAATGTTCTGTCTCAAAAAAGTTTAAATATTTGCCACATTAAAATAACACAGGTCAATAACACCCCTCTGACAAAGTTTTAACCAGGTTTATAGGTTGACGCAGTTCAGATTTATTCATTCAAAAACCGAGTGGAGGTTAGAGGGCAGAGTTCACTCTGGCTGCTACAGTGGAGCAGTGTATTGTGTATTATTGTGACATCAGCCTGAACATTCGACCATTCATTTCAATGGGGACAAATTGTTGCAGACAAACGACAATAATGGACGAACAACAAGAGGTACGGAAAATCTAAAGGTGGATCACTATGCCGAAACAGGACCAGCAGTGTCTCTATCTTGAAAGCCTGAGGACTAGTAGTGGAGTCAAAATCTGGGTGAATGTTGAAAAATCATAAGAATAACTAGGCCTATGCAGTCGTCTTCAACTGCTAAAGGTATATCCCCGAAACGCGATGCTTCAAAGCCCCCAACATTCAAAATCTAATCAGTTCATGAATCTACCCTAGAACATTGAAACACCAAATCTGGGACAAATCCATCCAACTGGTCAGAAGTTATGGGCCAAACCAAAATTCAGCCATCTTGAATTCAGCCATCTTGAAAGTGTTGGCCTCCAAACTCGAATAAGTTCATGAACCTACCCTAGAGCATTAACACACCAAATCTGGAAGAAATCCATCCACCCAGTCAGAAGTTATGGGCCAAACAAAAATTCGGCCATCTTGAATTCAGCCATCTTGAAAGTGTTGACCTCCAAACTCGAATCAGTTCATGAACCTGCCCTAGAGCATTCACCCAAAAAATCTGGGACAAATCCAAACATCCGTTCAAAAGTTATCGCGTTAACACGAAAGACCTTACGCGGCGGACGCGGCGGACGCGGCGGCGGCGGCGGCGGCGCACGCAAAACCATTACATCCCCGACGCTCCGCGTTTCGGGGATATAATTAGACTGCATTCCCGCAGAAAATGCAAAAAGTGTGCTTGCATGTGCGAAGGTTTGTGATCATCAGAGCAAATATATGTGGGAATTGACATCATCAGGCTCTTTGAACGTGGACTTAGCCAAGCATTCTAGTGACACCAAGGTTTTAAAAATTGGATGTATAGTTGAAACGTTACATGTAAAAATATACCTCCTAATGTTGATGACTTGATCACACTTTCTTAGCATTCTTAGCATTGTTAGTACTGTTAACATTCTTAGCATACTTGCTAACAAACATTAGCTAAGTCAGTGAAGTAGCACTGTTAGAATAGTTAGCATTATTACTATGCTTAGCATTGTTAGCGTAACTGTTAAGCAATATGGACTCAGTTAACTAAGTAACACTGTCAGCTCAGTTAATTACTTTGCATTTTAGCATAGTTAGCATACCTGCTAAATAGCGTCAGCTAATGTAGATACACAACACTGTTAACCCAGGTAATTACTTTGCGTTTTAGCATAGTTACCATTGCTAGCATAACTGTTAAATAGCTTCAGCTAATGTAGCTACACAACACTGTTAGCACAGTTAATCACTTCACATTTATAGCATAGTTAGCATAATTATCATTGTTAGGATAATACGCATTGTTAGCATAACTGCTAACAAATGCTAGCTGAGTTAAATAAGTAACACTGTTAACCCAGTTAATTACTTTGCATTTTAGCATAGTTATCATAGTTAGCATTGCTAGCATAACTCCTAAATAGCTTCAGCTAATGTAGCTACACAACACTGTTAGCACAGTTAATCACTTCACATTTATAGCATAGTTAGCATAATTACCATTGTTAGGATAATAAGCATTGTTAGCATAACTGCTAACAAATGCTAGCTGAGTTAACTAAGTAACACTGTTAACCCAGTTAATTACTTTGCATTTTAGCATAGTTAGCATTGCTAACATTGTTAGCATAACGGCTAACAAACATTTGCTAAGTTAGCAGAGTAGCACTATAGGCTGCAATATGCAGGCCATGGCATGGGTATTATCACATCAATTAAGAGTTCTATTCCTGAACATTCCACATTTAAAAAATGGCAGTTGGTCCAGGTGCAACTGCCACAGTATTGTCTGCCTCTCTTTCACCATTTTTTAACTGTCCTGTTTCAAACAGTTTAAGTAGTTGCCGCATGAAAATAACACAAGTCACAGTCAAATCCCAGACATCTCTTACAAAGTTTAAATCAAGTTTATAGGTTAAAAGGTTGAGTTTTGATCATTTAAAAGTGTGCTCTGCAAGCACACTTAATAACTAGATGTACCACATAGCGGTATGACCGCCGCAGTGTATTGAAGTGTGGGAACTGCAGGTATGATGAGTTGGTGGTAGGTCAGTGTTGTGAGGTGAGGGTTTGTGTGGAAATGATTTGCTGGAAGTGGGCATGGATGTGGGTTTTGAATGAATGACATTCTGTGTGTTTGTGTATATTTTGTGTAGTTCCCACCTTCTCAGTCCAAGATATTGGCAAAACAAAATCACAATTTTTGCATTGAACTACAGTGATCCCTCGCCACTTCGCGGTTCACTTATCGCGGATTCGCTATTTCGCGGATTTTCAAAATGCTTTTTTTTGGTGCATTGTGTTCTGCATTCTGATTCGCTAAAAACATGCTACGAAATGTGCTATCATTTCGTCGTCTCGTGCAGTTATGTGTACGTACATAAAACAGCTTGGTTAAAAAGAGCGACAGCAGCTGCCTATCACTATGTTCTTCTCCCGAACAAACACTGCACCGCGGGCTTCAGAAGACAACACTGCAGAGCGCAATCAGGATGCAGCGGCCCAGTCTGAAGAGCAGTGAAACGGCCTGTGAGGTAGTGTGATGAGCGGTAGAAAGCAGTCACCAGGAGCAGATGGTTCAGTGCAGAAAAGTGGTACAAAAATTTATTTTTTTTCTTTTTTTAGGCTGCCGACAGGTTACACACAAAGACGAACTGAAAACACTTAACACAAAACAAAAGAACTGCTAAGCTTGCATAAGCATTAAACATGTGGCTACAAAGTAACTGCATTCACATAACAAATAGATCCTCTCACCTCAGAGGCCCTGATCTGACTGACTGCCTTTTCCCCAGGCTACAGGTCATATAGGCACTCACCCCTCCCCATAGGAGCTAACCAATATGCACATACATATTATGGTCCAGAGAACTCATTTGCATTTACAAATACAACAGATTCACAGTATCTGTGAATAACAGCATGGTCATACTTTTGTCAGTAAACCTTCATGCATCATACAGCTTTAAACAGGGTTATAACTTAAACCGGCACAAAAACACCCCTCCTCACGATAGATCAGTCCATGCTTTCGCGCTCACGCACGAATAAGAAGGTGGCAGTGAACCCGCTCGGTTTCGCCAGCGTCAACACTCCAGGTAAGTTCATTAATCCCTACGGTTTGCTTTTCCTTTGTTCCTTGTCTCAGTTATACTTTTAGAAATCTAAGCACACAGCATGGCGCGCATCATGCCGTTCTGCTCCGACCTCCGTGTACAGTTCGTGTAAGTCCAAGTCACAATAAAAGTTCAGTTTTCTAATCACCCACCGTGTTCGTAGTTTTCTTTGTACCGCGTCTGCCCCCGCGGCACCCCTGCTACTCCCAGTTTGTTGTGTGCGTGTGTGTGTGTGTGTTGTTCAGTCCACAATGCAACCAAGCTGCTAAAACTTCATGTTTGTTTTAAAAAATAGCGATAGCGATGTAAGCGTTCATAAGCGCTATCTCCGTGACGAGGGGATTCACCTCGTCACACGGCCTACACGTGAGTCACTGTATTTGTATACATGTAATAGTTGCTAATATTAAAAAAAAATAAAGTTTTCTATTTCGCGGATTTCACTTATCGCGGGTCATTTTCGGAACGTAACCCCCGCGATAAACGAGGGATTACTGTATATCACTAGGTGGTGCTATGGTTCAAGTGAGTGTTTATGGGATGGGTCGATACGCCTCTTTAACACCGGCATACTAACACAAAATCATTGTCTTAGAAAAAATTGTTGACGAGTTATGTAACAAAAAACATTTTTGGACACCTAGCTTTGACAAGAAACATCGCCCCCCTGTGATGAAATATCGCAAAATTTGGTGGACATGAAAAGAAAACTGTAAAGTTGACATATCAACGTTTGCCAAATTTGAGCAATTAGAAGCCAAGATATGGACTTTTGGAGAATTTCATTCTTCATTTTAAATATTCATTGACATGTAACTTTAAAACAGTTCATATCAGGATAAATCCTTTGATAACTTTTTGTCAACATTGTCTGTAGATAACATATACCAAATTTGCTGAGATTCACATGAACGGCCTATGACGAGTTTGTTTGGTTTCGCTTTCGCAATGTTAAAATTTCACCAAAAATTATTATATCCCCGAAACGCGGAGCGTCGGGGATGTAATGGTTTTGCGTGCGCCGCCGCCGCCGCCGCCGCCGCCGCGTCCGCCGCGTCCGCCGCGTCCGCCGCGTCCGCCGCGTAAGGTCTTTCGTGTTAACGCGATAACTTTTGAACGGATGTTTGGATTTGTCCCAGATTTTTTGGGTGAATGCTCTAGGGCAGGTTCATGAACTGATTCGAGTTTGGAGGTCAACACTTTCAAGATGGCTGAATTCAAGATGGCCGAATTTTTGTTTGGCCCATAACTTCTGACTGGGTGGATGGATTTCTCCCAGATTTGGTGTGTTAATGCTCTAGGGTAGGTTCATGAACTTATTCGAGTTTGGAGGCCAACACTTTCAAGATGGCTGAATTCAAGATGGCTGAATTTTGGTTTGGCCCATAACCAGTGTTGGGAAGGTTACTTTAAAAATGTAATTCGTTACAGTTACAAGTTACAACGTTTAAAATGTAATAGTAGTGTAACTTTTTGAATTACTTTATCTGAGTAACGTAACTTATTACTTTTTGATTACTTTTTGATTACTTTTCAAATGTTTTCATGATTTTGTCCCCGTAAACATTTTTACTGGCAGTGTTGACCTTAAAAAAACACTGAACACTATTGAACCTTTCATTACATGAATATGAATTAGCATCACATCATTTATATATATAAGATAATATAATAATAAACACCACAAGATCAGACTTCAAGCCACATTTTACTGTAAAATCAATCTGAGTTGTCATACAGATAATAGGTCACAGACTTTTTTCTTTCTTTCTTTTTTTTAAAGTGATACACTTTAACAGAAAGACCGGCATCCAACTGTGTAGAGAAATGGCAACAGGGATGTTTTGTAGGCTACGGTACACGAAACAGTTTTTTTTAAATATAGGCTGTTTTAGCAAGGTTTTACTGACAATATTAAGATGTAATTCAAATTGTAATTTTGAAAAAAATCAAAAGTACCTGTAATTGAATTACACATTTTTCTCCGGTAACTGTAATGTATTACTGTTACATTTATTTTGTAATTAAATTACGTAACTGAATTACATGTATTGCGTTACTCCCCAACACTGCCCATAACTTCTGACCAGTTGGATGGATTTGTCCCAGATTTGGTGTTTCAATGTTCTAGGGTAGATTCAATGAAATACAGTATGAATGTTGGGGGCTTTGAAGCATCGCGTTTCGGGGATATACCTTTAGCAGTCGAAGACGACTGCATAGGCCTAGTTTTCGTTGGAAATGACCGTCGACCAGTGTGTTCAACGTGTGAGGGTTGATAGATTTCAAGACCAAAACATTAGCATTCTGTAGATAATAAGAAAAATGAGATTTTGTACAATTACAGCACCCTTTATAGGCGTCCCCTATGGACCAAATTTTATGCCATGTGCTGTGCTTTTAGAGGTCTTTCTGCTGATCATGCATGACATATTTTGTGCAGTTCCCACCTTGTCGGTCCAAGATATTATAAACATTCATATATCATATGGATATATGAATGTTTATGGGATGGGTTGATACGTCTCTGTAACACCAGCATATTAACATGAAATTATTGTTTTGGGAAAAATTGTTTTTGGACACCTACCTTCAATGAAATGTCACAAAATTTGATGCACGTAAAAGGAAATATGTTTACCATTGGCAGGTCAATGTTCACCACATTTGAGCAATTAGAAACTAATGCCCGGCTCAGACTACACGACAATCGGCCCGATTCTCCATTGAAAACAGCCCTTACGAGAATCGGTACGACAATCTGTGGAATGTTCCCCCCAAGACCATCGCAAGCGATTGTCGGGCAAGTTTCCCCCGTCGTGTGCGACGTTCTAAGATGGAATTTTGCCGGCTCAACTAGTCGCCGACTGGAAATCGTAGAAATCAAACATGTTTGATATTTACGACTGGAAATAGAACGTCGGGCAACCGCGAGAGGGATCCTTGCCAACATACTGTCTGTCTTCCGATTCTCTTTATGTGTGAGCTACAGTCCGACGTCAAAATCGGATACGATTTTAAAGTCGTGTAGTCTGAGTGTGGCTTAAGATATGGACTTTTGAAGAATTTTAAGCTATGTTTCAAATTTTTATTGATGGGGGAGTGACAATAGATTTCAAGACAAAAAAATTGTTTGTAAATGTTAGCGTTCTGTAGATAATAGGCAAAATGACATTTTATACAATTACAGCGCCACATATAGGAACATTTTTATGGCATGTGTTGTGCTTTTAGAGGTCGTTGTGCTGATCGTGCATGACATATTTTGTGCAGTTCCCACCTTCTCAGTCCAAGATATTGGCAATACAAAATCCCAATTTGTACATTTACCCATATCACTAGGTGGCACTATGCTTCAAGTGAGTGTTTATGGGCTGGGTCGATACGCCTCTGTAAGACCGATGTACAGCAGAAATTTCATGTTGTTGGGTGAAATGTTCATTGAGTTATTCAGCAAAAACTTTTGGGCTCCTTCCCCTCTTTGATGAACACAACAGGGGTGGTGGGGGGTGGTGTAGGCCCTTTGGGGCCAAAAGCTTCTAGTCGCTCAAAAAGTTATAGGCCTACATTCCTACAAAGATTCATGTCCCCCGGAGTTCCAGTGTCCTGGCAATAGTTGACCAAAAAAACGGTGGAAAAAAACAAATGAATAATAAATAAAAAGGGGAAAAAAGTCACGGCAACACTAATATCTCCACTATTGCTAGCTTTGTTAGCGGCGGTCATAATAATAAATGGTGGGAGAAATATAAGTGAGCTCTTTTCAAGCACACTTAATAAATGTTGGGAGAACTATGAGTGTGCTCTTTTCAAGCACACTTAAAAATGTGAATGTCACTCACTGCGTGCACATGGACGAGTTGAAACCGATTGGAACTGGTTTAGGATCGCATTGGCTTCATATGTGTGCAGTGCTGTAGTTTGCTGTTGCGTATCTTCCCTGCGTAGCATCTTTGTTGTGGGCAAATGTTTACTCGTGTTATGTCCATTATTGTAGTTATGTCATTAGTCGCGTTATGTCCAACAATGTAGCAGCTAGCGTTGTAAAACCTATTAGCGAGGGTGGTCATGGCTGGGTCGGCATGGCTGGGTCGGCATGGTTTGACCGATATCTTTGGCATTTTTTGCCCGAACAACACAAAACTTGGTACTGCACACACTGGTAACATTATGATGACGTCCTTCAAATTTGAGATCAAGCAGATGAGTGGTTCGAGAGTTATGCGTGGAATAGACGTTCCTTGCATTAAAAGATAATAATAGAAAGATAGAAGTTGACTACAGCGCCACCCACCTAGCGTAGCCGAAAGGGCCAGGTCTCTGACCATTATCCGCTTAGACGAACTGCATTTGCACTTTTGGGACAGACCACCCGTTGGTTAGCAACACCCAAACCAATCCCAATCCAAACCAATCCCACCATGTGCACGCAGTGAATGTTGACAAAAAAGGATTTATCTTGAGATTAACTGTTTCAAAGTTACATGTCAATGAATATTTCAAACATAGCTTAAAATTCAGCAATTCACCATATCTTGGCTTCTAATTGCTCAAATTTGGTCAACGTTGATATGCCAACTACACACAGATTTCTTTTCATGTGCACCAAATTCTATAACATTTTGTCACAGGGGGAGATGTTTCTTGTCAAATCTAGGTGTCCAAAAACGTTTTTTGTTAAATAGCGTGTCAACAAGTCAACAAGACAATGATTTTATGTTGTGTTAAAGAGACCCATCCCATTAAAGGGGTCCTTTCATCGTTATTTTTATTCATATTTCTGTGTCGCTACTATGGTTGAATGCATTGTGCGTCATTTCTGTGAAAAATTATGTCCTAGTTCTCTTGCTTGATGCTGTTTTCTGTAAGCTATAACAGGTCTAGTGGTTGAATGACTGGCTTTTCCGGTGTCCCATGACGTGTCAATAAGGCATCTCTCGACAACCTCGACAACCTTCCTGCACCACCAAAATGCAACAAATGCTTTTTACATGTGTTCACGCAAGAGCCTGCATTAATGGGGCATTGCGTTGTTGTGACGTTGCATTGTTGAAACACTACGCCACTCCATTATTGCATTCAAATGCCATTGGACTGCAAGAAATTGTTTGTGACCTTGCCAAACTGTAAAGCACTTTGAGCTGCATCTTGTATGTATGAACTGTGCTATACAAGTAAAGGTATTAAAAGATTATTATTATTATTATTATTATTATCTCTGATTGGGCAAATTCGTTGTCTTTCGCTCACCTAGCTTCTGTCCACTGTTCTTCCTTTGGGATGTGGGCTTGCCATACATGGCTCTGGGCGGGGCTTACGACCTAGTGACGTAGATAGGTTTAGCCTGCTCTGATCCGCTCGTTTTGGTTAGCTCGACCCTTCAATGACCAGCAAAACCATGAGGGTCGAATTTCACGTCTTGGAATGCTGCGTGCATATACTGCTTGTTGTGACCCACCACATTGTAAATAGAGCTACTCAAAGTGGTATTTAGCGGAAGGACCCCTTTAACACTCACTTGAAGCATAGCGCCACCTAGTGATATAGGTAAATGCAAAAATTGGGATTTTGCATTGCCAATATCTTGAAGTTGGGGACTGCACAAAATATACACAAACACAGAGAATGCCATTCATTCAAAACCTACATCCATGCCCACTTCCAGCAAATCATTTCCACACAAACTCTCACCTCACAACACTGACCTACCACAAACTAACCATATCTACGGTTCCCACACTTCAATACACTGCGGCGGTCATACCATGTACTACTATGCGGTACATCTAGTTTGTCCTGTAGCTAGCGATACCATTTGTTGTACCTTTCATGCAAACAATCTTGAAAGTAGCCCAACAGAGTAGAAGTCATCATATCTTTATAATGTTGTGGTCTTATAGGATGTTTGTTATGTATTGAAAAGAGTCAAATGTCTCATGACATCTGGATTCAGTGCATTTCCTGCAACACACATTATAACTATAACATACGTGATGGTAACTACGTTACTGTTTATGTGTTGCTCAGTTTTTTATGCATATTGCCATTCACTGTTTGGATGCAGGTACGTCTGAAATAAGGCCTGATGGTATGTCTAGCTTAAGTATAGAAAACAAGAAAACATACATTTTGTTTAAAAAATGCAAATGTCATTTATCCAGTAACTATTGATGCCATTTGTTGTACCTTTCACTCAAACAATCTTGAAAGTAGCCCAATAGAGTAGAACTCATCATCTGTTGATTTTGTTGTGGTCTTGGCGGATATTTATTATGTATTGAACAGAGTCAAATGTTTGATTAAACCTTTTAATGATAAACCAACCTGAATATTTTGCATTGTGCTAAATTGTGGGCCTAATTGAATCCTTTTTCAAATATACATATGACATGCAATGCAGCCCTGAAGGATGTGCTGAAAAAGACTCTGCATGAACTTAGTGAAAAAAAACTTTAAGTAGTTTAAAAACTACCTGGGGGACAACACAGAAATTGGTTATTCAGACCCCCACCAACAGATGTTACTTACAGCTTGCGTCATGCATATTAGAAGAGTCAGAATGCATTTGTTATTGGTTTCACAAGACACTTTTGGCTTCTTTATGATTCTTATTCATATCTATCGCATTCTCTTGCATGAGGAAGAGAACAACCTCCGAACTTGTCAATCTTAATTCCCTTTTTTGATACTCTTGCTCTCTTTTCATCATCTTTCTCGCCTTTTATAGTGAAACACCAGCACTCTTCTCAATGTGAAGGAAAGGCAGATGACCCAGGAGATGAGATAGTAACCCTTACGGATCAGCAAGAAAAGGGTAATAATGGACTTTTTGAAATGTACCTTTTGGATTCAGCACATTTCCTACAACACACACACATTATAACTTTGACATATGTAATGGTAACTACGTTACTGTTTACGTGTTGCTGAGTTTTTCATGCATATATCCATTCACTGTTTGGATGCAGGTATGTCTAGCCTGGCTAACGCGACTTATCAATGCTCTGCGAACATTGGTCTGGCCAAGCTGTGTTGTAAACCCATTTCTCAGAGGGCGGGCTTAACCCACGTGTGTGAAATGCCTGTGTTTGCTACTGGACGAAGCTTCGACCAATCACATTAGTGTCCATGTATAAGACAAAGAATAGTAACGTGCATATGAGTAAACAAAAA
This sequence comes from Setipinna tenuifilis, assembly GCA_030347295.1. Taxonomy (NCBI): domain Eukaryota; kingdom Metazoa; phylum Chordata; class Actinopteri; order Clupeiformes; family Engraulidae; genus Setipinna; species Setipinna tenuifilis. The sequence goes on from CM059274.1 coordinate 10,991,062, forward strand.
CGTAACTGCACAAAAGCTCGAAATTCCATATGCTATCGCTGACAATGTAACGTGCAGCTATTTTGTCAGTGAAATAGCTCCACAACTTTGCAAGATATTACTGTGTTGTTCTGCTATTTACATACTGTAAACTGGGTTGACTTGGCAACACTTACCATTTATAAGTCAGATGAACCTCGTCGACAACAATACCAAGGAGATGGCTAACATGTTCATCCATCTTCCAAAACAGCAGCTACAGCTGCATTGAAATCTTGCCGTTGCTCCACGTTCGCCATGTTGACAGTGACTGAGGTAGATTTCCGGTCGCTAAACTACCGCGTCATTGCCTTTTTGAAATGCTAGATTTTCATTGGTCCCAGTTTCTCTGTTAATGTAGAAACGGTGTAGAATGGGAGCTTGGCCAGACTGACTTTGCAAGCGAAATTCAAATGCAGCGGCACAGGAAGTATGGGCGTGCCCAGGCTAGGTATGTCTGCAATAAGGCCTGATGGAATGTCTAGCTTAAGTACAGAAAACATACATTTTGTTTAAAAAAATGTAAATGTCATGTATCCGGTAGCTAGCAATGATATTTGTTGTACCTTTCACTCAAACAATCCTCAAAGCAGCCCAATAGAGTAGAAGTCATCATATCTTTATAATGTTGTGGTCTTACCTGATGTTTGTTATGTATTGAAAAGAGTCAAATATCTGATGACACCTTTTAATGACAAAATAACCTGAATATTTAGCATTGTGCTAAATTATGGGCCTAACTTCAGTCCTTTTTCAAATATACAGTATGTCACAAAAGTGAGTACACCAGTGGCGTGCACAGACATTTTGGGGGGCAGGTGCTCAGAGGGGGAAGGAGGGGCACTTTTTGCGCAGATTGAACGTCTGGACTTGACGGCCACCATTTAACCAACACTTAATGCCCTTGAATTAATAAATACATATATAGCATTATTAGACAATTAACAGATAAAAAAAACCCGAAAATGAATAAGCCTAATACGTTTGTGTAATGTTGTTTAAATAAACCCAAGATGCTTAGGTTTTGTCGATGGGAAAAAGAACATCCTCATAGCTCAAAATTTAAACAAATGAGCCACTTTTTAAACGATTTTATTTGTCAAATAGGCTACTACTGTTCTTCGTTGGCTTGTCCGAATTGGTAGCCTATCTTTTTGACTATAGGCCTACCCACGAATGCCTCTGCTATTGCTCCGGTTTGTCCGGAGCTCACCGAATTGCTGAACTCATAATGACCAACGGAAAAACCGACGGATGAAACCAGCACTACCCACGGAACCGGATGAAAGCGGCCGTCTGTCTCCGTGATTGACGGAGGTATAAGAGCTTAACAGATAGATCTGTGAAGTCTACCGAGATAATTTGTGGTGTTAGATGTAAGCCTATCTGATCATTCATTTGGGCTATAGCCTCTTAACTCGCCGACGAGGTGACACTGACAGTTAAAAATGTTTCAGTTGTGTGATGCGCTGTATGAGCAGGTAACAGCTCGCATAGGGGCGTCTGACCTGGGAACAGGACCACGCAATGACAAGATGAAAGATAAAAAAAGAAGGATCATCACCCTAAACGTCACGGTAAAAAAAAAAAAAAGTGGGAGCTTTAAAATCCTGGTTGAAGTGGACTTTTCTTTCATCATGCGCTGTATGACTGACACGTGCTATGCACAACAATAGGCTATTTGCAGGTTGGGAGGGCAAACAACACGGTCTCACTTAATCTGTGTATCAGCGACAGTCTAATAATAATTATAGTTGTAGTTGCTGCTGCATTAGGCCTACCTGGCTGAGCTGGCTCGTGTGGGACACGAGAGGAGAAACGCCGTTCCTGCTACGACTGACAGCTTCCAGTCACTCAGCTGCTATGCTGTTTCAGTTGGCGCCACTTATTGGTCACGCGCTGTACCAAAAGACCACTTCAAAATTGCCCTCACTAAATTGTTAATACTACTACTACTACTACTAATAATAATAATAATAGCAATAATAATAATAAAAATATATAAAAAAAAAAAAAAAAAACGTAGTTTCAAAAGGGCACTTTCATTGATGAGGGGCAAAGGGGCAGGTGCTTCAGCACCACCTAGCGTCTATTTGTGCACGCCAGTGGAGTACACCCCTAACATTTCTTTCCTTTTTTTATTATATCTTTCCATGGGAGAAGTCTAAGGATATAATATCTTTCTACAATGTAAAGTAGGCAGTGTACAGCTTATAGAACAGTGCAAATTTGCTGTTCCCTCAAAATAACTCAACACACAACCATTAATGTCTAAACCACTGGCAACAAAAGTGAGTACACCCCTAAGTGAAAATGTCCAAATTGTGCCCAAAGTGTCAATATTTTGTGTGGCCACCATTATTTTCCAGCACTGCCTTAACTCTCTTGGGCATGGAGTTCACTAGAGCGTCACAAGTTGTCACTGGAATCCTCTTCCACTCCTACGTGACGACATCACGGAGCTGACCTTGAGCTTGAGACCTTGAGCTCCTCCACCTTCCATTTGAGGATGCCCCACAGATGCTGAATTGGGTTTAGGTCTGGGGACATGCTAGGCCAGTCCATCACCTTCATCCTCACCCAAGGCGTGGTCATCTTGGAGGTGTGCTTGGGGTCGTTACCATGTTGAAATACCGAGTCAAATATCTGATGACACCTTTTAATGACAAACTAACCTGAATATTTAGCATTGTGCTAAATTATGGGCCTAACTTCAGTCCTTTTTCACATATACAGTATGTCACAAAAGTGAGTACACCCCTAACATTTTTTTCCTTTTTTTATTATATCTTTCCATGGGAGAAGTCTAAGGATATAATATCTTTCTACAATGTAAAGTAGGCGGTGTACAGCTTATATAACAGTGCAAAACTGTGTGTCCTGCTAACAGTCACGCATGGTGGTCATGGTTTGGGGCTGTATGAGTGCTGCCAGCACTGGGGACCTACACTTCATTAAGGGAACCGTGAATGCCAATATGTACTGTGACATACTGAAGCAGAGCATGATGCCCCCCTTTTGAAACTGGGCCACAGGGCGGTATTTCAACATGGTAACGACCCCAAGCACACCTCCAAGATGACCACGCCTTGGGTGAGGATGAAGGTGATGGACTGGCCTAGCATGTCCCCAGACCTAAACCCAATTCAGCATCTGTGGGGCATCCTCAAATGGAAGGTGGAGGAGCTCAAGGTCTCAAGCTCAAGGTCAGCTCCGTGATGTCGTCACGTAGGAGTGGAAGAGGATTCCAGTGACAACTTGTGACGCTCTAGTAAACTCCATGCCCAAGAGAGTTAAGGCAGTGCTGGAAAATAAGGGTGGCCACACAAAATATTGACACTTTGGGCACAATTTGGACATTTTCACTTAGGGGTGTACTCACTTTTGTTGCCAGCGGTTTAGACATTAATGGTTGTGTGTTGAGTTATTTTGAGGGAACAGCAAATTTGCACTGTTATATAAGCTGTACACTGCCTACTTTACATTGTAGAAAAATATTATATCTTTAGACTTCTCCCATGGAAAGATATAATAAAAAAGGAAAAAATGTCAGGGGTGTACTCACTTCTGTGACATACTGTACATATATGACACTCACTGCAGCCCTGAAGGACTTGCTGAAAAAGACTCTGGATGAACTCAGTGACAAAAACTTTAAGAAGTTTAAAAACTACCTGGGGGACAACACAGATATGCCACTGGGAGACCTGGAGACAGCCGACAGAAATGAAACTGTGGATTTAGTTGTACAGATACATACTGAGGACCCTGGAGATATTGTGGTGTCTGTCTTGACAAAGATCAGGCAAAATCGGTTGGCTAAAAACCTGAAGAAAAAACTGGCACAATGTAAGTAACTTACTTTACATTGCAATTAGTGGTAATTTGAAGCAGAGCAACTTAGGTACACAGGCAATGCCCCTTACAGCAATGTGAGTTTACAGCACTTCGGCAGGTGTAGAAGAGCATTGGTTATTCAGTCCCCCACCCACAGATGTTACTTACAGCTTGCTTCATGCATATTAGAAGTGTCAGAATGCATTTGTTATTGGTTTCACCAGACACTTTTGGCTTTTTTATGATTCTTATTCATATCTATCGCATTCTCTTGCATGAGGAAGAGAATAACCTCCGAACTTGTCAATCTTAATTCCCTTTTTTGCATACTCTTGCTCTCTTTTCATCCTCTTTTTCGCCCTTTATAGTGAAACACCAGCAGTCTTCTCAATGTGAAGGAAAGGCAGATGACCCAGGAGATGAGATAGTAACCCTTACGGATCAGCAAGAAAAGGGTAATAATGGACTTTTTGAAATGTACCTTTTGGATTCAGCACATTTCCTACAACACACACACATTATAACTTTGACATATGTAATGGTAACTACGTTACTGTTTACGTGTTGCTGAGTTTTTCATGCATATATCCATTCACTGTTTGGATGCAGGTATGTCTGCAATGAGGCCTGATGGAATGTCTAGCTTAAGTACAGAAAACATACATTTTGTTTAAAAAAATGTAAATGTCATGTATCCGGTAGCTAGCGATGCCATTTGTTGTACCTTTCACTCAAACAATCCTGAAAGCAGCCCAGTAGAGTAGAAGTCATCATATCTTTATAATGTTGTGGTCTTACCTGATGTTTGTTATGTATTGAAAAGAGTCAAATATCTGATGACACCTTTTAATGGCAAACTAACCTGAATATTTAGCATTGTGCTAAATTATGGGCTTAACTTCAGTCCTTTTTCACATATACATATATGACACTCACTGCAGCCTTGAAGGACTTGCTGAAAAAGACTCTGGATGAACTCAGTGACAAAAACTTTAAGAAGTTTAAAAACTACCTGGGGGACAACGCAGAAATGCCACTGGGAGACCTGGAGACAGCCGACAGAAATGAAACTGTGGATTTAGTTCTACAGATACATACTGAGGACCCTGGGGATATTGTGGCGTCTGTCTTGACAAAGATCAAGCAAAATCGGTTGGCTAAACACCTGAAGAAAGATCTGGCAGGACGTAAGTAATTTACTTTGCATTGTATTTAGTGGTAATCTGAAGCAGAGCAACTTAGGTACACAGGCAATCCCCCTTACAGCAATGTGAATTTATGGCACTTCAGCAGGTGTAGGAGAGCATTTGTTATTCAGTCCCCCACCCACAGATGTTACTTACAGCTTGCTTCATGCATATTAGAAGAGTCAGAATGCATTTGTTGATGGTTTCGCCAGACACATTTGTCGTTTTTGTGATTCTTCTTCATTTTATCGCATTCTCTTGCATGATAAAGAGAGTAACCTCCCAGTCTATAAATCTCAATACCCATTTTTTTGCATGCTCTTGCTCTTCTTCCATCCTCTTTCTCGCCCTTTCCAGTGAGAGGCCAGCAGTCTTCTCAATCTGAAGGAAAGGCAGATGAACCAGGAGATGAGACAGAAACATTCATGGTTCAGCAGGAAAAAAGTAATAATGCAATTTTTGAAATTTACCTTTTGAATTCAACACATTTCTTGCAACACACACACACACACTATAACTATGAGATACATAATGGTAACTACTTGACTGTTTAGGTGTTGTTAAACTTTTCATGCATATTTCCATTCACTGTTTGGATACAGGTGCATCTGCAATAAGGCCTGATGGAATGTGTAGCTTGAGTATAGAAAACAAGAAAACAAACATTTAATAAAAAATGTCATTTATCCAGTAGCTAGCAATGCCATTTGTTGTACCTTTCACTGAAACAATCTTAAAAGTAGCCCAATAGAGTAGAAGCTATTATATCTTTATAATGCTGTGGTCTTAACTGATGTTTGTTATGTAAGGAAAAGAGTCAAATGTCTCATGAAACATTTTAATGATAAACCAACCTGAATATTTTGCATTGTGCTAAATTATGGGCCTAATTGAACCCTTTTTCATATATACATATGACACTCACTGCAGCCTTGAAGGACTTGCTGAAAAAGACTCTGGATGAAATCAGTGACAAAAACTTTAAGAAGTTTAAAAGCTACCTGGGGGACAACACAGAAATACCACTGGGAGACCTGGAGACAGCCGACAGAAATGAAACTGTGGATTTAATTGTCCAGATACATACTGAGGACCTTGGGGATATTGTGGTGTCTGTCTTGACAAAGATCAGGCAAAATCGGTTGGCTAAACACCTGAAGAAAAAACTGGCACAATGTAAGTAACTTACTTTACATTGCAATTAGTGGTAATTTGAAGCAGAGCAACTTAGGTACACAGGCAATGCCCCTTACAGCAATGTGAGTTTACAGCACTTCGGCAGGTGTAGGAGAGCATTGGTTATTCAGTCCCCCACCCACAGATGTTACTTACAGCTTGCTTCATGCATATTAGAAGAGTCAGAATGCATTTGTTGTTGGTTTCACCAGACACGTTTGTCTTTTTTGTGATATTTCTTCATTTTATCACATTCTGTTGCATAAGGTAGAGAGCAACCTCCCAATCTATCAATCTCAATTTCCATTTTTTGCATACTCTTGCTCTCTTTCTATTATCTTTCTTGCCCTTTCTAGTGAGAGGCCAGCAGTCTTCTCAATGTGAAGGAAAGGCAGATGACCAAGGAGATGAGATAGGAACCCTTACGGTTCAGCAGGAAAAGGGTAATAATGCACTTTTTAAAATGTACCTTTTGGATTCAGCACATTTCCTGCAACACACACTCACTATAACTATGACATACATAATGGTAACTACTTGACTGTTTACGGGTTGCCAAATTTTTCATGGATATTTCTATTCACTGTTTGGATACAGGTATGTCTGCAATGAGGCCTGATGGAATGTCTGGCTTGAGTATAGAAAACGAGAAAACATACATTTAAATATAGCCGCAAGCGGCGATGACGGGCCCTCGCACCTGTGGTCAAATGTATCCTCTATGTCACAAATGCATTTATTGTAGAGATCTGATATGTGGATGCTAAATCATAGGAGGTTTATATTGTCTATTAGGAGTATGTGTATGTAGAAGAAATGTTCTTTAGGAAATAGGTGTAGTGCAATTATCTTTGTGTTTGCATGTGTTAAAGGGAATTTTTTGTGTTTGTGTGGGTGTGAGAGTGTGTGTCTGTGCCTGTCTGAGGTTTGTGTGTGTGTGTGTGTGTGTGTGTGTGTGTGTGTGTGTGTGTGTGTGTGTGTGTGTGGATGTGGATGTGGATGTGGATGTACTGCATAGTGGTACATGGTATGAAAGTGAAGTGTATTAAATGGTATGAAGTCTATTAAAATGTGGGAACTGTTGGTATGATATGTGTGTGGTAGGGCAGTGTTGTGAGGTGAGAATTTGTGTGGAAATGATGTTGTGCAAGTGGGCATGGAGGTAGATTTTGAATTAATGACATTGTGTGTGTTTGTGTAGTGTTTAGAAGTGATTTCTGAAAGGGATATATGTTGTCATAGTATGTATATACATGTGTTATTTTGAACCCTGCCCACCTGCTGTCTGCGTAGAGATGGTAATCATGACATTGTGTTCTATGAAGTATCATATAAAGAATTATGTTATGAGTTGTTATAAGTTGTGTGTAGAAGTGAAATTTCTATTCCTGTTTTGTTGTGATGAGGAGACACAGGCTACATCTCCAGATGGTAGTACAAGAACAGGAACGGAAGGAGGGCGACAAGAGTACAGTGACATATGAGGATGGTGGCGTGAAACACCAGAAGGGTATGGGGGGTGTTGATAGTAGTGGATCAGAGGAGAATGTTGTTATAAAGTTTTCATTCAGTTTATGTGTTTGCTTAATATTGTGTCATAAAAGTGTGGATTTTTTATAAAGCAGTGGCTTTGGTGACACTGATAAAGGAAGGATCACATTGTTCAGAGTGGGATAGTTCATATGAAAGGCAAAGGCAACTTGTTGAATATAGCTGAGTAATGTATAACCTGAGGGTTGGGTGTGGGTAGGATAGGTGGTATAAGAAAAAGCATAAGTTTTACCTGTATGAATGTAGAAATGTAGTTAAAGGGATAATGTATCAGAAGTATGTGCATGAGAATATGCAGGTACTATAATGCAACATGTTTTGAGGTTTGCAATAAGGCAAAGTTCACAGAAGAATTACAGTGAGGGTGTGGACAGTTACATACCAAACGATAAAGTATAGAGGTGTAGCTTTGACTGGTAGCAAATACTAAAAGTAAGTATGTGTACATATGTGTACAAGTGATTATATGCCAACTGAGTGAAATGGTGTAGGGGTGAAAATGCTCCTTTACCTGGAAAGGCCTAGGACTAGGAGGGTTAGATAAACATGGGTCAATTGAATAAAATATAAGAGCAAGAAGTGTACTTGTAAATAGGCTGAACGATGTGTGTTTGTGTGATCAAGGAGGATACTGTACTACAACTTCAATACTTTGATAAGGCCAACGTAATATTTGACATTGTTCCAAAGCATGTGTTGCGCACACATTGGTGAGACCGAACTCTTCAATGCCACATATTAATTTTAGGTCTGAAAATACACAATGAGCAGCTTTTAGGAACAGTAATACAGGAGTGGCAAAATCTTGTACATTTCACGAACTCTCTCTGCATGATATGCTTGCAGATTTAATATCGGTGTTCATTGCAAAACCTAAACATAACATTCCGCTAGTGGTTGACCACCTGCCAACACTCGCGCTATCAGGCTAAGATAGCTAACCGCATGTTTCAAGCTAGCCAATCTTACTTTGAACCGAAGCAAAACAATACAGTTATCAGTGTACTAAATCCACAAAATCTTGTACATTTCACGAACTCTCTCTGCATGATATGCTTGCAGATTTAATACCGGAGTTTGCCTACAGCGCCACCCTGTGTCATTTTCCAGTATTGCTAGCAGTGAGTTTCATCATAGAAGACCAAAAATTGGAAGGGGGGTCTACACAAAAGAAGAAACAAAGTACTTTGTACCTCCGGTGCTCGGGCCCTAATAAATAATAATAATAATAATAATAATGAAAAAAAAACCTTACAGAAACAATAGGGCTTCGCACGTCCAGTGCAGGCCACAGCCTGCACCTCCGGTGCTCGGGCCCTAATTAAAAAATACATAAATGTCATTTATCCTGTAGCTAGCGATGATATTTGTTGTACCTTTCACACAAAGAATCTCGAAAGCAGCCCAATAGAGTAGAAGTCATCATATCTTTATAATGCTGTGGTCTTAACTGATGTTTGTTATGTATTAAAATGGGTCAAATGTTTGATGAAACATTTTAATGATAAACCAACCTGATTATTTACCATTGTGCTAAATTATGGGCCTAATTGAATCCTTTTTCTCACACACACACACACATGTATACATATATATATATATATATATATATATATATATATATACACAGTATGTCACATAAGTGAGTACACCCCTAACATTTTTGTACTTTTTTATTATATCTTTCCATGGGAGAAGTCTAAAGATATAATACTTTCCTACAACGTAAAGTAGGCAGTGTACAGCTTATAGAACAGTGCAAATTTGCTGTTCCCTCAACATAACTCAACACACAACCATTAATGTCTAAACCACTGGCAACAAAAGTGAGTACACCCCTAAGTGAAAATATCCAAATTGTGCCCAAAGTGTCAATATTTTGTGTGGCCACCATTATTTTTCAGCACTGCCATAACTCTCTTGGGCATGGAGTTCACTAGAGCATCACAAGTTGTCACTGGAATCCTCTTCCACTCCTACATTACAACATCACGGAGCTGACCTTGAGCTTGAGACCTTGAGCTCCTCCACCTTCCATTTGAGAATGCCCCACAGATGCTGAATTGGGTTTAGGTCTGGGGACATGCTAGGCCAGTCCATCACCTTCATCCTCACCCAAGGCGTGGTCATCTTGGAGGTGTGCTTGGGGTCGTTACCATGTTGAAATACCACCCTGTGGCCTAGTTTCAAAGGGGGGGGCATCATGCTCTGCTTAAGTATGTCACAGTACATATTGGCATTCATGGTTCCCTTAATGAAGTGTAGGTCCCCAGTGCCGGCAGCACTTATACAGTCCCAAACCATGACACTTCCTCCACCATTCTTGACTGTTAACAGGACACAGTTGTCTTTGTAATCCTCACCTGGTTGCCGCCACACACACCTGACACCATCTGAACCATATACATTTATTTTGGTCTCATCAGACCACAGGACATGGTTCCAGTAACCCATGCCTTTAGTCTGTTTGTCTTCAGCAAATTGTTTGCGGGCTGTCTTTTGCATCATCTTCAGAAGAGGCTTCCTTCTGGGCGGAGCCATGCAGACCAGTTTGATGCAGTGTGCAGTGTATGGTCTGTGCACTGACAGGCGGTCCCTCTACCCCTTCAACTTCTGCAGCAATGCTGGCAGCACTCCGACGCTTATTTTGAAGACACAGATATAGATAGATAGATAGATTATAAGATATAATGCTGAGCACATGCACTCAACTTCTTTGGTCGACCATGGCGAGGCTTGTTCTTAGTAGAGCCTGTCGTCTTGAAGCGCTGTATGGTCTTGACCACTGTGCTGCAGCTCAGTTTCAGGGTGTTGGCAATCTTCTTATAACCTAGGCCATCTTCATGTAAAGCAACAATTTTCTTTTTGAAATCCTCAGAGAGTTCTTTTCCATGAGGTGCCATGTTGAACTTCCAATCACCAGTATGAGAGAGTGTGAGAGTGATAACACCAAATTTAACACAACTTCTACCCATTTACACCTGAGACCTTGTAACACTAATGGATCACATGACAACAGGGAGGAAAAATGACTAATTGGGCACAATTTGGACATTTTCACATAGGGGTGTACTCACTTTTGTTGCCAGTGATTTAGACATTAATGGTTGTGTGTTGAGTTATTTTGAGGCAACAGCAAATTTGCACTGTTATGTGAGTTGTACACTGCCTACTTTACGTTGTAGAAAAGTATTATATCTTTAGACTTCTCCTATGGAAAGATATAATAGAAAAAGAACAAAAATGTTAGGGGTGTACTCACTTATGTGACATACTGTATATACATGTGTGTGTGTGTGTGTGTGTGTGTGTGTGTGTGTGTGTGTGTGTGTGTGTGTGTGTGTGTGTGTGTGACACTGCAGCCCTGAAGGATGTGCTGGAAAAGACTCTGGATGAACTCAGTGACAAAAACTTTAAGAAGTTTAAAAACTACCTGGGGGACAACACAGAAATACCACTGGCAGACCTGGAGACAGCCGACAAAAATGAAACTGTGAATTTAGTTGTACAGATACATACTGAGGACCCTGGGGATATTTTGGTGTCTGTCTTGACAAAGATCAGGCAAAATCGGTTGGCTAAACGCCTGAAGAAAGATCTGGCAGGACGTAAGTAACTTTCTTTACATTGCATTTAGTGGATAATCTGAAGCAGGGCAACTTAGGTACACAGGCAATGCTTCTTACAGCAATGTGAGTTTACGGCACTTCAGCAGGTGTAGGAGAGCATTGGTTATTCAGTCCCCCACCCACATATATTATTTACAGCTTGATTCATGCATATTAGAAGAGTCAGAATGCATTTGTTGTTGGTTTCACCAGACACGTTTGTCTTTTTTGCATTTCTTCTTTATTTTATCACATTCTCTGGCATAAGGGAGAGAGCAACCTCCTAGTCTATTAATCTCAATTCCCATTTTTTGATTGTTCTTGTTCTGTTTACACCTTCTTTCTCACCCTTTCTAGTGAGAGACCAGCAGACTTCTCAATCTGAAGGAAAGGCAGATGACCCAGGAGATGAGATAGAAACATTCATGGTTCAGCAAGGAAAAGGTAATAACGCACTCTTTGAAATTTACCTTTTGGATTCAGCATATTTCCTACAACACACACACACGGTATAACTATGACATATGTAATGGTAACTACTTGACTGTTTACGTGTTGCTAAGTTTTTCATGCATATTTCTATTTACTGTTTGGATTCAGGTATGTCTGCAATAAGGTCTGATGGAATGTCTAGTGGTGTATAGAAAACAAGAAAACATACATTAAATAAAAAAATGCCATTTATCCGGTAGCTAGCGATGCCATTTCTTGTAACTTTAACTCAAACAATCTTGAAAGTAGCCCAGTAGAGTAGAAGTCATCATATCTTTATAATGTTGTGGTCTTAACTGATGTTTGTTTTGTATTGAAAAGAGTGAAGTGTCTGATGAAACATTTTAATGACAAACCAACCTGAATATTTAGCATTGTGCTAAATTATGGACCTAATTGAACCCTTTTTCATATATACGTATGACACTCACAGCAGCCCTGAAGGACTTGCTGAAAAAGACTCTGGATGAACTCAGTGACAAAAACTTCAAGAAGTTTAAAAACTACCTAGGGGGCAACACAGAAATACCACTGGGAGACCTGGAGACAGCCGACAGAAATGAAACTGTGGATTTAGTTCTACAGATACATACTGAGGACCCTGGGGATATTTTGGTGTCTGTCTTGACAAATATCAGGCAAAATCGGTTGGCTAAACGCCTGAAGAAAGATCTGGCAGGACGTAAGTAACTGACTTCACATTGCATTTAGTGGATAATTTTAAGCAGAGTGAATTAGGTACACAGGCAATGCCCCTTACAGCAATGTGAATTTACGGCACTTCAGCAGGTGTAGGAGAGCATTGGTTATTCAGTCCCCCACCCACAGATGTTACTTACAGCTTGCTTCATGCATATTAGAAGAGTCAGAGAATGCATTTGTTGATGATTTCACCAGACACTTTTGTCTTTTTTGTGATTCTTCTTCATTTTATCGCATTCTCTTGCATGAGGAAGAGAGTAACCTCCCAATTTGTCAATCTCAATTCCCATTTATTGCTAGTTCTTGCTCTCTTTACATCCTCTTTCTCGCCCTTTCTAGTGAGAGGCCAGCAGTCTTCTCAATCTGAAGGAAAGGCAGATGACCCAGGAGATGAGATAGAAATACTCATGGTTCAGCAAGGAGAGGGTAATAACGCACTCTTTGAAATGTACCTTGTGGATTCAGAATATTTCCTACAACACACACACACTTTAACTATCACATAAGTAATGGTAACTACTTGACTGTTTATGTGTTGCAAAGTTTTTCATGCATATTTCCATTCACTGTTTGGTTACAGGTATGTCTGCAATAAGGCCTGATGGAATATCTAGCTTGAGTACAAAAAAACAAGAAATATACATTTGATTGAAAAAATGTAAATGTCATTTATCCAG
>CM059274.1:11009309-11156809 GCA_030347295.1 Setipinna tenuifilis
TTTATGTCTATTTTACCTCATTCTCTTACATGAGGGAGGGAGTAACCTCCCAATCTGTTCATCTCAATTCCCATTTTTTGCATGTTCCTGCTCTCCTCCCATTCTCTTTCTCTCCCTTTCTAGTGAGAGGCCAGCAGTCTTCTCAATCTGCAGAAAAGGCAGATGACCCAGGAGAAAAGTTAGGAACAATCAAAGTTCAGCAAGGAAAGGGTAATAACTCACTGTTTAAAATGTTCTTTTTGGATTCAGCATATTTACTGCAACACATACACACACATAGTATAACTATAGTGCAGGAGAGCATTGGTTCTTCAGTCCCCCACCCGCAGAAGTTACTTACAGCTTGCTTCATGCATATTAGGAGTCAGAATGCAGTTGTTGTTTATTTCACCAGATACTTTTGTCTTTTTGTGGTTCTTCTTCATTTTATCACATTCTCTTCCATGAGGCAGAGAGTATCCTCCCAATCCATTCATCTCAATTCCCATTTATTGCTTGTTCTTGCTTTCCTTCCATCCTCTTTCTCGCCCTTTCTAGTGAGAGGCCAGCAGTCTTCTCAATGTGAAGGAAAGGCAGATGACCCAGGAGATGAGATAGAAATACTCATGTTTGAGCAAGGAAATGGTAATAATACACTCTTTGAAATGTACATTTTGAATTCATCATATTTACTGCAACACACACACACACACACAAACACACACACACACACCATAACTATGGTAGATGACCCAGGAGATGAGATGGGAATACTCATGGGTCAGCAAGAAAGCGGTAATAATGTTTCAACTTTACCTTTGGATTCAGCTTATTTACTGCAACACACACACACACACACACACACACACACACACACACACACACACACACACACACACACACACACACACACTATAACTATGTCATATGTAATGGTAACTACTGACTGTTTACATGTTGCTAAGTTTTTCATGCATATTTCCATTCACTGTTTGAATACAGGTGCCATTTGTTGTATCTTTCAGTCACACAATCTTGAAAGTAGCCCAATATAGTAGAAGCTATTATATCTTTATAATGCTGTGGTCTTAACTGATATTTGTTATGTATTGAAAAGGTCAAATGTTTGATGAAACATTTTAATGACAAACCAACCTGAATATTTAGCATTGTGCTAAATTATGGGCCTAATTGAACCATTTTCACACATAGATATGACACTCACTGCAGCCCTGAAGGATGTGCTGAAAAAGACTCTGGATGAACTCAGTGACAAAAACTTCAAGAAGTTTAAAAGCTACCTGGGGGACAACACAGAAATACCACTGGGAGACCTGGAGAAAGCCGACAGAAATGAAACTGTGGATTTAGTTGTAGAGATACATACTGAGGACCCTGGGGACATTGTGGTGTCTGTCTTGACAAACATCAGGCAAAATCGGTTGGCTAAACACCTGAAGAAAGAACTGGCAGGACGTAAGTAACTTACTTTGCATTGCATTTAGTGGATAATCTGAAGCAGAGCAACTTAGGTACACAGACAATGCCCCTTACAGGAATGTGAGTTTACAGCACTTCGGCAGGTGTAGGAGAGCATTGGTTATTCAGTCCCCCACCCACAGATGTTACTTACAGCTTGCTTCATGCATATTAGAAGAGTCAGAATGCATTTGTTGATGGTTTTGCCAGACACTTTTTGCTTTTTTATGATTCTTATTCATATCTATCACATTCTCTTGCATGAGGAAGAGAGTAACCTCCCAGTCTATCAATCTCATTTCCCATGTATTGCTTGTTCTTGCTCTCTTTCCATCCTCTTTCTCTCCCTTTCTAGTGAGAGGCCAAGAGTGTTCTCAATCTGAAGGAAAGGTAGATGACCCAGGAGATGAGATAGAAACATTCATGGTTCAGCAGGAAATAGGTAATAACGCACTTTTTGAAATTTACCTTTTGTATTCAGCACATGTCCTGCAACACACACACACTATACCTATGACATACGTAATGGTAACTACTTGACTGCTTACGTGTTGCTGAATTTTGCAATAAGGCCTGATGGAATGTCTAGCTTGAGTACAAAAAACAAGAAATATACATTTCATTGAAAAAATGTAAATGTCATTTATCCAGTAGCTAGCGATGATATTTGTTGTAACTTTCACTCAAACAATCTTGAAAGTAGCCCTATAGAGTAGAATCTATCATTGTAGCGCCGAGCTTGTAACCTGTAGCCACTTCAAAGGACAGTCAGAGGCAGCAGATCCAGTTGGGGTTTTTGTCCCGTTTATTTACCTACCCTTTCACAGGCTAAGGTGGGCAATAGGAGGTGTCCCTCAAAAAAAAACAACAAACACACTAGCTATACTCACACACACTGTCACACGTCTGTCTCCTCTTAAGTTCTTCTCAGCTCTGATATAAAATTAATAACGACCTAGAACCCTGATTGATTACCCCCGCCCCTTATCAATACCCGTCCTATCTAATCCCTTACTTATTCCCGCCCGGACACCTCCCCCCAATCAAAACCCATCCCAAAACTGATTGACACACTCACACAATTCTAGAAGACACATAAGGGAGTGAGAAACAACATTCACGCGCACAGACACAAACGCCCATTCACACACATACAGACACAGACAGGGAATCATAAGGGGAAACCTCACACACAATTCAGTCCAGGGGGCCTCGGCGCCACAATATTGTTATAATGCTGTGGTCTTACCTGATATTTGTTGTGTATTGAAAAGGGTCAAATATTTGATGAAACATTTTAATGATAAACCAACCTGAATATTTAGCATTGTGCTAAATTATGGGCCTAATTGAACCATTTTCACACATAGATATGACACTCACTGCAGCCCTGAAGGATGTGCTGAAAAAGACTCTGGATGAACTCAGTGACAAAAACTTTAAGAAGTTTAAAAGCTACCTGGGGGACAACACAGAAATACCACTGGGAGACCTGGAGAAAGCCGACAAAAATGAAACTGTGGATTTAGTTGTAGAGATACATACTGAGGACCCTGGGGACATTGTGGTGTCTGTCTTGACAAAGATCAGGCAAAATCGGTTGGCTAAAAACCTGAAGAAAGATCTGGCACAATGTAAGTACCTGACTTTACATTGCATTTAGTGGATAATTTTAAGCAGAGTGAATTAGGTACACAGGCAATGCCCCTTACAGCAATGTGAATTTACGGCACTTCGGCAGGTGTAGGAGAGCATTGGTTATTCAGTCCCCCACCCACAGATGTTACTTACAGCTTGCTTCATGCATATTAGAAGAGTCAGAGAATGCATTTGTTGATGGTTTCATCAGACACTTTTATCCTTTTTATGCATTTTATCGCATTCTCTTGCATGAGGAAGAGAGTAACCTCCCAATTTGTCAATCTCAATTCCCATTTATTGCTAGTTCTTGCTCTCTTTACATCCTCTTTCTCGCCCTTTCTAGTGAGAGGCCAGCAGTCTTCTCAATCTGAAGGAAAGGCAGATGACCCAGGAGATGAGATAGAAACATTCATGGTTCAGCAAGGAAAGGGTAAGAATACACCGTTTAAAATTTACATTTTGGATTCAGCATATTTACCGCAACACACACACACTATACATACATAATGGTAACTACTTGACTGTTTACGTGTTTTTCATGCATATTTCCATTCACTGTTTGGATACAGGTGCATCTGCAATAAGGCCTGATGGAACATCTAGCTTGAGTACAGAAAACAAGAAAAAAAATACATTTCATTTTAAAAATTGTCAATGCAAAGTTTCCTGTTTGTGTTGCTGTTGTTCATGTTCACAGAGAAAGGGGGAATGTTGAACATTTAGAGCTCAATTCCCCCCGTCATTTGTTTAGAGCTTCTCTCTAGATATAGAAAGCCAGTTGCCACAGAAAGTAACTTTTTAGCATATCGTTAGCTTGATAGCATAATTGCCTAAGTCATTTTTTGGTCAAATTGAGATTTTTGCACAACTTTACTCCCCTACCACTTCTGCATCATCCTGTCTGTCTGCATATGTCATTGGCCAATCACAACACTCATAAAAGTAAAGAAAACATAGCTGCCTATGTCATTCATTTGACTTAGGCAGTTTTACCATTGGACTTATGCAGTTTTTATACAATCAATTTGACTTAGGCAGATTATGCCTATGACTTAGGCAGTTTTACCATTGGACTTAGGCAGTTTTTATACAATCAATTTGACTTAGGCAGATTATGCCTATGATTTAGGCAGTTTTTCTGCTCTTCTCAGCCATTTTGCATATTGCAAAACTGCCTAAGTCACTTTTATTTGATAAAAAAAATGATGTTCGGTTTTGTTCTTTTTCCAAACTTTTTCTCACATCTACATGAATGTTCTGTGAAAATATCAATAAAAAATATGCATGTGATTTTTAGAAAATGTGTTTTTTCTTGTTTTCCAAAAACACAAAAAAATGACTTAGGCAATTATGCTATCAAGCTAACGATATTATAGATTACCTCACAAACAATGACATGTAACCAGTTCTTTAGTGTTTTGTATATGCTATTTTGTTGATTTTTACAAATGTAATTGGTGACATTTTAAAAATAAAGCTTTTGAATGCCCTTTCAGTTGTCTTACAGTTGAGAATAAAGCACATTTTAATTGTTATCACAAGGAGCACTGGATAACATTTTCTTTCAAACAGTTGAATGGAGACTTTAACCCCTTAAGCCACACCTAATATTTTAAGTTTATTTGCGAAAATGGTATGCCCAAGTTGTAAGTAGCACAGCTCCTACATAGTTTTAGACTCAGACATGTTCTTGGTATCAGTGGAAAGGTAACACTCTCAGGGTTATTTATAAAGTATCTGGGTGATTCTGTGATGCACTGACACAGAGGTACAGAGGTTAGAATGAAGGTTTTACTTTCCGTCCAAAATGTGAGCCTGTAAAGTGACTGAGACCTACAATTTCAGTAACCTGTTGGCCAAACAAAGGCATAATGAGGCCACAGACACAGGTCTTACCTTAACACAGTAAAAAACTGGAGGCAAAGGATCAAAACCTGTTTTTTTGTAGATTTTTATCAATAGGTATGTCCATGCGTTTTTCTTGTGTCCCTATTGAAAATTCCCATAGGATATTTGGTTCCGAAATCTGTATAACCAGAATTAAACCTCTATAACTTGAGAACCCCTTTGCCTAGAAACAAAATATTGGTCTCTACTGAAAGCCAAGACCTTGAGGTTTCTTGCATGGGTTTTGGATTGGATGTCAGTCATTCTGGAATAGAATGACAGAAGAATGTGTACCACCCCCCACCCCCACCTCCGTACCGTATATGGGACGGCGTGTATTAAGAGGTTAAAGAAGACGTTTGGTGTGACTCAATCCATAGCACTCTAGCCCTGCAGTGCTGTTGATTGGAAAAAGAAATTTTGATGCAACATACACAGAACAATAAACTAGTAACACTATGAGGCATGGATTGAGGCATGGAATTAGTCACACTTAAAAGCTCCTTTATGTACAGGTTCCGAAAACTGTTTGTACAGTGGGTAAAGTACTGTGATGAATATTGGAAGCCTGTTGTCTTAAATGTGGTAGAGCTGGGGGTGGGAGTAGGAGTGGAATCTTTCAGTGCTGGGCCTCTAGTAATGCAGTCATTACTATTCTGTGCCAGCGCATCGTTCATTTTTTTCAGGCAAAAAATCACATTGTCTAGATAGCAGATGACCAGTTACACATCAGTTGACCAGTGACCAGTTGCACATTGCTGAAAAGCTATTTTAAGGGTGCACAAGTACTTACTTCACGCACGAACAGATGGGTCGCCTCCATCGAAAATCTGGCATCGTAATAGCAACAGGCCATGGAAAATGTGCCACTGGCTTTTAAAGGGTATGAGAGTATAAATTCTGATTGGTTAATTGTATGTTACGCCCAAAACACACCCATGACTAATGAAGTAATTTAAGACCTACCCTTTTGAACCATGCGCCTTGCGCAATGTTCGCTTTTCCCACTGTCAAAATACCAAAGCAACTTGCACGACAGACTTTAGACAATGCGCATATGATCGTGAAAATAGAGCTTTATGAGATTCTTTTTTTATCACCTTCATCCTTTTTATCTGTCCTGTTGTTTGTCTCCCTGGCTCAGTGTGTTAAGTTTGAAAACGACCAGTTGGTCCTCATGCTTAAATGTGTGCGTGTGTGTGTGTGTGTGTGTGTGTGTGTGTGTGTGTGTGCATGCAAGTGTGTGTTTTCCCATGCATATAGAAATATATAGAGGTATATGAATTGCTAGTTTGAGCAGAGCACCGATGAAGACAGAGCAAGAGATAGGGGTTGGGACACTTTAAACATCTTTAGTCTATACCATCACACTGTGTGCATGACAAGCTAACAGAAATGTAGAGGAACACAGAGCAAACAAAGGCATGGCAAAGTTGATGTAGCCTAGGGTGCACACAAGGAGGGAACACACAAGCAGATAGACGTGCATTATGTAAGTTTTTTCAGAGCGCCAAAATCACATGTGGTAAGGTTATTCAGTCATTGGACAGGAATATTTGGAGCAGGAGAGAGTATGACATATAGGTTATAGAGGTATATGACTTGTTAGTTTGAGAGAGCATAGATGGAGACAGAAAGAGATAGGCATGAGGGGTTGGGACACTTCAAACATCTTCAGTCTATACCACCACACTGTGTACGTGACAAAGTGCAGGTTTTCATGCCCACAGCAGCACTCAAAACCACATTTCCTGTCAGGTAGGTCTGTCAGACTGTGAGAACCTTTAAGCAGACATACATTTAAAATCACGTGTGCTACGTCGTTCAATCATCAAACAGACATATTGTGTTCGATCCCCCACCCACCCACCCACATTTCCCCACATTTTCTCCTTTGATACAGGATTTGAACCTGTTGCACTCCAATTCCATTACCAACCTTTCAACCATTAGGCCACAAATGAATGTTACTTACAGCTTGCCATAATCATATTTTCATGCATATGAGAAGAGTCAAAATGCATTTGTGGTTCCTCTCCATTTTTACTCTCTCACATTACATTACACTTTACACATTACACTACGCTCTTATCCAGACCAACTTACAGTTATTTAGGTACAGGGTTTCAGTTGTGATTTCAGCCATGGATGAGGGTGCAGGAGAGCACTGGTAACTACTGACTGTTTTTGCTCTTGCTCCGGTTTTCATGCATATTTCCATTTACTGTGTGTTTACAGGTCGTTAGCTTCATAGCATAATTGCCTAAGTCATTTTTTGGTCAAATTGAGATTTTTGCACAACTTTACTCCCCTACCACTTCTGCATCATCCTGTCTGTCTGCCTATGTCATTGGCCAATCACAACACTCATAAAAGTTAAAAAAACATAGCTGCCTAAGTCATTCATTTGACTTAGGCAGTTTTACCATTGGACTTAGGCAGTTTTTATACAATCAATTTGACTTAGGCAGATTATGCCTATGACTTAGGCAGTTTTTCTGAGAATATAAAATAAACAGTACATCTTCTCAGCCATTTTGCATACATCAAAACTGCCTAAGTCACTTTTATTTGATAAAAAAAAATGATGTTCGGTTTTGTTCTTTTTCCAAACTTTTTCTCACATCTACATGAATGTTCTGTGAAAATATCAATAAAAAATATGCATGTGATTTTTAGAAAATGTGTTTTTTCTTGTTTTCCAAAAACACAAAAAAATGACTTAGGCAATTATGCTATCAAGCTAACGTGGTGTATCTGCAGTAGGGACTGATGAGACACCTGCCTTGCGAGAAGATGAGAATATTAAAAAGAAATGCAAAGTATTGAAAATCACTTGCTGCTTTGAGTGTTTCTGTGAGTGATATGCCAAACCAGCCCCTGTGAAACATTTTGGACCCAAACCCAAAAGTGGTCTGTTTATGCTATTTGTTGATTTTTACAAAGTTGTGTTTTCGGGACATTTTACATTTTGTAGAATGCATGTTTTTGAGTGCCCTTTCAGTTGTCTTACAGTTGAGAATAAAGCATAGACCTGAATTGTTACCACTCGGAGCTTTGCATTTTCTGTAAAACAAGGTTTATGCAATAGAATGGAGACTTGAAAGGGGGGGATCTTCAGTCTATACCACCACACTGTGTACGTGACAAAGTGCAGGTTTTCATGCACACAGCAGCACTCAAAACCACATTTTCTGTCAGGTAGGTCTGTCAGACTGTGAGAACCTTTAAGCAGACATACATTTAAAATCACGTGTGCTACGTCGTTCAATCATCAAACAGACATATTGTGTTCGATCCCCCACCCACCCACCCACCCACATTTCCCCACATTTTCTCCTTTGATACAGGATTTGAACCTGTTACATTCCAATTCCATTACCAACCTTTCAACCATTAGGCCACAAATGAATGTTACTTACAGCTTGCCATAATCATATTTTCATGCATATGAGAAGAGTCAAAATGCATTTGTGGTTCCTCTCCATTTTTTCTCTCTCGCATTACATTACACTTTACACATTACACTACGCTCTTATCCAGACCAACTTACAGTTATTTAGGTACAGGGTTTCAGTTGTGATTTCAGCCATGGATGAGGGTGCAGGAGAGCACTGGTAACTACTGACTGTTTTTGCTCTTGCTCCGGTTTTCATGCATATTTCCATTTACTGTGTGTTTACAGGTCGTTAGCTTCATAGCATAATTGCCTAAGTCATTTTTTGGTCAAATTGAGATTTTTGCACAACTTTACTCCCCTACCACTTCTGCATCATCCTGTCTGTCTGCCTATGTCATTGGCCAATCACAACACTCATAAAAGTTAAAAAAACATAGCTGCCTAAGTCATTCATTTGACTTAGGCAGTTTTACCATTGGACTTAGGCAGTTTTTATACAATCAATTTGACTTAGGCAGATTATGCCTATGACTTGGGCAGTTTTTCTGAGAATATAAAATAAACAGTACATCTTCTCAGCCATTTTGCATACATCAAAACTGCCTAAGTCACTTTTATTTGATAAAAAAAAAATGATGTTCGGTTTTGTTCTTTTTCCAAACTTTTTCTCACATCTACATGAATGTTCTGTGAAAATATCAATAAAAAATATGCATGTGATTTTTAGAAAATGTGTTTTTTCTTGTTTTCCAAAAACACAAAAAAATGACTTAGGCAATTATGCTATCAAGCTAACGAGGTGTATCTGCAGTAGGGACTGATGAGACACCTGCCTTGCGAGAAGATGAGAATATTAAAAAGAAATGCAAAGTATTGAAAATCACTTGCTGCTTTGAGTGTTGCTGTGAGTGATATGCCAAACCAGCCCCTGTGAAACATTTTGGACCCAAACCCAAAAGTGGTCTGTTTATGCTATTTGTTGATTTTTACAAAGTTGTGTTTTCGGGACATTTTACATTTTGTAGAATGCATGTTTTTGAGTGCCCTTTCAGTTGTCTTACAGTTGAGAATAAAGCATAGACCTGAATTGTTACCACTCGGAGCTTTGCATTTTCTGTAAAACAAGGTTTATGCAATAGAATGGAGACTTGAAAGGGGGGGATCTTCAGTCTATACCACCACACTGTGTACGTGACAAAGTGCAGGTTTTCATGCACACAGCAGCACTCAAAACCACATTTTCTGTCAGGTAGGTCTGTCAGACTGTGAGAACCTTTAAGCAGACATACATTTAAAATCACGTGTGCTACGTCGTTCAATCATCAAACAGACATATTGTGTTCGATCCCCCACCCACCCACCCACATTTCCCCACATTTTCTCCTTTGATACAGGATTTGAACCTGTTACACTCCAATTCCATTACCAACCTTTCAACCATTAGGCCACAAATGAATGTTACTACAGCTTGCCATAATCATATTTTCATGCATATGAGAAGAGTCAAAATGCATTTGTGGTTCCTCTCCATTTTTTCTCTCTCGCATTACATTACACTTTACACATTACACTACGCTCTTATCCAGACCAACTTACAGTTATTTAGGTACAGGGTTTCAGTTGTGATTTCAGCCATGGATGAGGGTGCAGGAGAGCACTGGTAACTACTGACTGTTTTTGCTCTTGCTCCGGTTTTCATGCATATTTCCATTTACTGTGTGTTTACAGGTCGTTAGCTTCATAGCATAATTGCCTAAGTCATTTTTTGGTCAAATTGAGATTTTTGCACAACTTTACTCCCCTACCACTTCTGCATCATCCTGTCTGTCTGCCTATGTCATTGGCCAATCACAACACTCATAAAAGTTAAAAAAACATAGCTGCCTAAGTCATTCATTTGACTTAGGCAGTTTTACCATTGGACTTAGGCAGTTTTTATACAATCAATTTGACTTAGGCAGATTATGCCTATGACTTGGGCAGTTTTTCTGAGAATATAAAATAAACAGTACATCTTCTCAGCCATTTTGCATACATCAAAACTGCCTAAGTCACTTTTATTTGATAAAAAAAAATGATGTTCGGTTTTGTTCTTTTTCCAAACTTTTTCTCACATCTACATGAATGTTCTGTGAAAATATCAATAAAAAATATGCATGTGATTTTTAGAAAATGTGTTTTTTCTTGTTTTCCAAAAACACAAAAAAATGACTTAGGCAATTATGCTATCAAGCTAACGAGGTGTATCTGCAGTAGGGACTGATGAGACACCTGCCTTGCGAGAAGATGAGAATATTAAAAAGAAATGCAAAGTATTGAAAATCACTTGCTGCTTTGAGTGTTGCTGTGAGTGATATGCCAAACCAGCCCCTGTGAAACATTTTGGACCCAAACCCAAAAGTGGTCTGTTTATGCTATTTGTTGATTTTTACAAAGTTGTGTTTTCGGGACATTTTACATTTTGTAGAATGCATGTTTTTGAGTGCCCTTTCAGTTGTCTTACAGTTGAGAATAAAGCATAGACCTGAATTGTTACCACTCGGAGCTTTGCATTTTCTGTAAAACAAGGTTTATGCAATAGAATGGAGACTTGAAAGGGGGGGATCTTCAGTCTATACCACCACACTGTGTACGTGACAAAGTGCAGGTTTTCATGCACACAGCAGCACTCAAAACCACATTTTCTGTCAGGTAGGTCTGTCAGACTGTGAGAACCTTTAAGCAGACATACATTTAAAATCACGTGTGCTACGTCGTTCAATCATCAAACAGACATATTGTGTTCGATCCCCCACCCACCCACCCACATTTCCCCACATTTTCTCCTTTGATACAGGATTTGAACCTGTTACACTCCAATTCCATTACCAACCTTTCAACCATTAGGCCACAAATGAATGTTACTTACAGCTTGCCATAATCATATTTTCATGCATATGAGAAGAGTCAAAATGCATTTGTGGTTCCTCTCCATTTTTTCTCTCTCGCATTACATTACACTTTACACATTACACTACGCTCTTATCCAGACCAACTTACAGTTATTTAGGTACAGGGTTTCAGTTGTAATTTTAGCCATGGATGAGGGTGCAGGAGAGCACTGGTAACTACTGACTGTTTTTGCTCTTGCTCCGGTTTTCATGCATATTTCCATTTACTGTGTGTTTACAGGTCGTTAGCTTCATAGCATAATTGCCTAAGTCATTTTTTGGTCAAATTGAGATTTTTGCACAACTTTACTCCCCTACCACTTCTGCATCATCCTGTCTGTCTGCCTATGTCATTGGCCAATCACAACACTCATAAAAGTTAAAAAAACATAGCTGCCTAAGTCATTCATTTGACTTAGGCAGTTTTACCATTGGACTTAGGCAGTTTTTATACAATCAATTTGACTTAGGCAGATTATGCCTATGACTTGGGCAGTTTTTCTGAGAATATAAAATAAACAGTACATCTTCTCAGCCATTTTGCATACATCAAAACTGCCTAAGTCACTTTTATTTGATAAAAAAAAATGATGTTCGGTTTTGTTCTTTTTCCAAACTTTTTCTCACATCTACATGAATGTTCTGTGAAAATATCAATAAAAAATATGCATGTGATTTTTAGAAAATGTGTTTTTTCTTGTTTTCCAAAAACACAAAAAAATGACTTAGGCAATTATGCTATCAAGCTAACGAGGTGTATCTGCAGTAGGGACTGATGAGACACCTGCCTTGCGAGAAGATGAGAATATTAAAAAGAAATTCAAAGTATTGAAAATCACTTGCTGCTTTGAGTGTTGCTGTGAGTGATATGCCAAACCAGCCCCTGTGAAACATTTTGGACCCAAACCCAAAAGTGGTCTGTTTATGCTATTTGTTGATTTTTACAAAGTTGTGTTTTCGGGACATTTTACATTTTGTAGAATGCATGTTTTTGAGTGCCCTTTCAGTTGTCTTACAGTTGAGAATAAAGCATAGACCTGAATTGTTACCACTCGGAGCTTTGCATTTTCTGTAAAACAAGGTTTATGCAATAGAATGGAGACTTGAAAGGGGGGGATCTTCAGTCTATACCACCACACTGTGTACGTGACAAAGTGCAGGTTTTCATGCACACAGCAGCACTCAAAACCACATTTTCTGTCAGGTAGGTCTGTCAGACTGTGAGAACCTTTAAGCAGACATACATTTAAAATCACGTGTGCTACGTCGTTCAATCATCAAACAGACATATTGTGTTCGATCCCCCACCCACCCACCCACATTTCCCCACATTTTCTCCTTTGATACAGGATTTGAACCTGTTACACTCCAATTCCATTACCAACCTTTCAACCATTAGGCCACAAATGAATGTTACTACAGCTTGCCATAATCATATTTTCATGCATATGAGAAGAGTCAAAATGCATTTGTGGTTCCTCTCCATTTTTTCTCTCTCGCATTACATTACACTTTACACATTACACTACGCTCTTATCCAGACCAACTTACAGTTATTTAGGTACAGGGTTTCAGTTGTGATTTCAGCCATGGATGAGGGTGCAGGAGAGCACTGGTAACTACTGACTGTTTTTGCTCTTGCTCCGGTTTTCATGCATATTTCCATTTACTGTGTGTTTACAGGTCGTTAGCTTCATAGCATAATTGCCTAAGTCATTTTTTGGTCAAATTGAGATTTTTGCACAACTTTACTCCCCTACCACTTCTGCATCATCCTGTCTGTCTGCCTATGTCATTGGCCAATCACAACACTCATAAAAGTTAAAAAAACATAGCTGCCTAAGTCATTCATTTGACTTAGGCAGTTTTACCATTGGACTTAGGCAGTTTTTATACAATCAATTTGACTTAGGCAGATTATGCCTATGACTTAGGCAGTTTTTCTGAGAATATAAAATAAACAGTACATCTTCTCAGCCATTTTGCATACATCAAAACTGCCTAAGTCACTTTTATTTGATAAAAAAAAATGATGTTCGGTTTTGTTCTTTTTCCAAACTTTTTCTCACATCTACATGAATGTTCTGTGAAAATATCAATAAAAAATATGCATGTGATTTTTAGAAAATGTGTTTTTTCTTGTTTTCCCAAAACACAAAAAAATGACTTAGGCAATTATGCTATCAAGCTAACGAGGTGTATCTGCAGTAGGGACTGATGAGACACCTGCCTTGCGAGAAGATGAGAATATTAAAAAGAAATGCAAAGTATTAAAAATCACGTGCTGCTTTGAGTGTTGCTGTGAGTGATATGCCAAACCAGCCCCTGTGAAACATTTTGGACCCAAACCCAAAAGTGGTCTGTTTATGCTATTTGTTGATTTTTACAAAGTTGTGTTTTCGGGACATTTTACATTTTGTAGAATGCATGTTTTTGAGTGCCCTTTCAGTTGTCTTACAGTTGAGAATAAAGCATAGACCTGAATTGTTACCACTCGGAGCTTTGCATTTTCTGTAAAACAAGGTTTATGCAATAGAATGGAGACTTGAAAGGGGGGGATCTTCAGTCTATACCACCACACTGTGTACGTGACAAAGTGCAGGTTTTCATGCACACAGCAGCACTCAAAACCACATTTTCTGTTAGGTAGGTCTGTCAGACTGTGAGAACCGTTAAGCAGACAAACATTTAAAATCACGTGTGCTACGTCGTTCAATCATCAAACAGACATATTTGGGGCAGGAGAGAATATGACATGTTAGTTTAAGCATAGCATAAATGGAGACAGAGCAAGCGATAGGGGTGAGGGATTGGGGTTTTTATGCGTACAGAAGCACTCTAAACCACATTTCCTTTTAGGTATGTTTGTCAGACTTTAAGAACGGTTAGGCAGACACACAGATACACTAAAATGCAAGCTTATGCCTAAATCATATCAGCAGAAAATCTATCAGCAGTTTTTAAGGTCAAGCAGTACAATGTATAAAAACACATTACATTACATTTAGCAGATGCTTTTATCCTCACAGAAGGAGGTCACAAACAAGTTAACAGAAGTGTAGAGGAACACAGAGCAACCAAAGGCATGACAAAGTTAGTGTAGCCTAGGGTGCACACAAGGAGGGAACACGAAAGAAGATAGATGTGCCTTAAGTAAGATTTCTGGAGCAGGGACACTTCAGACACAACCCTCCCCACACACACAAGGAGATAGATGTGCCTTAGGTAAGTTTCCTGGGGCAGGGACACTTCAGAGAATGATAGCTAGTCATCAATCATGCCAACCAGGTTTTTTGCAACCTTGTTTGGAGCAACAGTGGCAGCACCCATATTCAGATTGATGTCATTGCAGATTAAATCCTGGGCTGGAATCACCAGGAGTTCAGTCTTAGACAGATTAAGCTGAAGATGGTGTTACTTCATCCATGCGGACAGTTCGGACAGACAAGCAGAGATGTGTGCTGACACCGTAGGGCCATCTGTATGAAATGACAAATAGAGCTGTGTATCATCAGCAGAGCAGTGATACGAGAAACTTTGTGAACGGATAACATGGCCCATAACAGGCCCCAGCACTGACCCTATTCTTGTGGATGGGGTGCGAGTTGAGAACAGTTGTCCTTGCCATGACACATTAGAGGAGCACCCAGTGAGATAGGATTTAAAACAGGAGTGGGCTATGCACATAATCACCATGGTTAAGAGTATAGTTAGCAGTATGCTGTGGTTGACTTCATCGAAGGCATAAGTCATGCAGGATAAGTACCAAGGATTGTCCTCAGTACACAATTCTTTTTTCCCTCACTTTTCCTGAGAAGACCCACATCAAACACATTAGACCATACCCTTTTCTGTTGGCTACTTTTTCCACAATTAAAACAAACTTAAAGTGAAAGTAAACAGAACTGCTGTGATGATGTTTATCCAATTGTCAAGAAATTTGGTGTACATCACCAGCAGACACTGTCATGACAAAGATATCAAAGAGTTTTAGAAAAGTTAAAGCATTTGGAAGTTACACGCCAATCAATGATTCAGGCATCACTTGCGTTGCACTTACAGTACAATTATTATTGTTCAAATTTCATGAAAGCCATCCCCAAACCAAATATTCTTAAAGACCACACAACATTTTGTAACATTTAGTTTGTAGGGGATGCCATTCACTTATGAAATGTGAAGCTAAACAGTTTTTGAGTGTTAACTCACCAATTGTTGCACTAAAAAAAAACAACACTTTAATGATACCTGCCTTCCAACAAAGTGTATTAACTCAGTCCATAAATGGTCATTTGGTCAATTTATGATTCTTGGCGATTTCAATATAAACTGGTCTAGCAAAGCAGACAGGAAAAAACTTAAAGATATCACTGGCAAACACAATTTATCCCAAATGGTGAAGGGACCGACTAGAATCGCACGCTGTTCAAATACACAGATCGATCTCATATTCTGTAATCGACCTACAGAACTACAGAATCGACCTACTACATCATATAACTTTGTCACTGGTATTTCAGATCATAATCTAGTGTTAGTGTGTCGAAAACTAACAGAGAAAAGGTTTATCTATAAAAATGATGAGAAAATGACGTCATATAGAATACCAAGGAAGGATCTGCATCTGTTCGAGGAACAATTAAAACTGTTAGAGTGGACTGACTTTGAAAATAATACCAGACCTCTAAATGATAAGTGCACACAATTTTTAAATATTATTAGAGGTGTGAAAGATAAATTCATGAAGAAATGTACACATGGACGTAAAAAATCCAATTTACCATGGATAAACGAAGAGTTATGGAGCCTTATGAGAAAAAGGGATCATGCACTTAAAACTGCCATAAAAAGTAAACTTGACAGTGATTACAGGATATTTAAAGGACTGAGGAATAAAGTAATAAGCACGCTCCGTAAAGCTAAAGCAAACTTTTTTATTGACCTTATTAACCAGGCAAAAGGTAATGGTCAACAAATATGGAAACACCTAAACACAATGTCAAGGAAAGCAACAAAAGGTAACAAGCCAATAGAATTAAACATTAATGGAAATATCTCAAGAGATGACAGCGAAATTGCACTGGCTTTTAATACTTTTTTTAAAGGAGTCTGTGGAACAGTTAGCAACAACTTTTGGTCATAGGAATGTGGTCATCACCCCACCTAACCATGCATGCCCAGTGTTCAATCTCCAAGGAATAAATGAAGAAAAGGTCAACAAAATTTTACTTAATCTCAAAGGTTCTAAGGCTCAAGACATATATGGTCTTGACTCGTCCCTGTTTAAGAATAATGCACACGCACTTTGCAAACCCATCACACACCTGGTAAATCTGTCCATTAATGAGTGTCTGTTTCCTGATGCTTGGAAAAAAGCTGTGATATTACCCATATTCAAAGGTGGGGAGGTTACAGATGTGGGAAACTACAGGCCCATAAGTATACTCCCAATTATTTCTAAGATAGTTGAGAGGGTGGTCGTACAACAACTGACCTCCCACCTTAATCTGTGCCACGCTCCACTGCATCCAATGCAATTTGGGTTCAGAGCAAACCACTCCACAGTTGGAGCGGTTTTTCTGGACTTAAAGAGGGCCTTTGATACTGTGAACCACAATGTCTTTGTGTCCAAAATGTCTTTTGGACATTTTGGTGAGACATGACGGCAACAGTGGTTCTCCGAGGCCTGGCAGTGCAGTGCCCAGACCCATCGAGCATTTGTCCTTCGGAGGTCACCAGGAGTCCAAACAGTCCTCGACAACTACACTCCGGTATACAGTTGTCCTCTCATTCATCAGACCAGCAGAGCGGACTAGGAGCCCATACCACCAGCGTCAATCACCAAGTACTGTGCCCATCACATCTAGGCACCGCGGGTCCAGGGCAGCCGCTGCCCTCTTCTGGACCACCACGAGCTCCTGCTGGTCTCCTTTAGTCCAATACGATTTAACACTCCTGGTTCACCCCCTCCTTCGAGTTCCGCAAGCCCGACCCTCCGGTATCCTAGGCTCCGTTCCCGACTCTTTTCTCCAATGTTCAATCGCCGACTACAGCTCGGTTCAGCCGTCCATATGGTGCCCTCTCTCGCCGGGCCCGATACCGCTTCTCCCCTAGTGGCCTCCAGTATCTCCTCGGCGTCGCATCCCACTTCTGACACCAAATGTGAAGTTGCCGGTGAGGCTCCTTCGTGCAGGATGCGAGCTGACTGGAAGCTGGGGTGGTGCAAAAACCTCCAAAATCCACGAACGTATGTAGAAAAATAGTTTCCTTTTATTTACAAAAAAACAAAACTCGTGCACAAAGAAAACATAAATAACTAAATTTAACGACACTTAATCCGAAAGTAAATTTCTACAAAAGCCAAAAGAACTCAAACAATAACGCCTTTAGGCTCACAGTATCCAGCAGCCCTACTACTCAGCAGTTGTTCTTTGTTCTTCTCCCGTTCGTTCGTCTGTCTGTGTCCCTCTCCGGTAGAAATGACGCTCTTTTAAATAGACAACGCCCTTAACGTGAATTGGCCCAATCATTGGATGATTGGGCCACACCACCACCAAGTGACCCTAAACACGCATACACACACAGCTAGACATAATTTGCACACCCAACAATAATACCATCCTATATACAGTATATACACACCACACATAATACAAAATCATATTTACCATTCAGACTTTACACACAATACCAAACCAATTGAACACCAACACCCCTCCACCACATTACGAATCCCCACTCCCAACCAATGTTCTAAAAATACTACCGAAGCGGGGCGCGCTTCCCGCATAGCAGCAGAGTGTCCAGGAGATGAGGTTGTAAGTATGTCGGGAGTGTTTGAACCATGTATTTAAACGGTAAACGTTGTGAATACGACAAATAATAAATGGGTTTGAACAGTTCAATTTGTATTGTGGCTGGTTTGATGATTGCGGATGCGTGTGTGTGTGGGTGCGCAGGTGTACAAAGTTCGTGCTCAGTTTTTAAGCGGCTAAAAACAGTGAGAGGGGGAGACAGGGAAGTTCGCCCTCTCACATACATCATCTTCAGAAGAGGCTTCCTTCAGGGACGACAGCCATGCAGACCAGTTTACAGATTACAAAGACAACTGTGGCCTGTTAACAGTCAAGAATGGTGGAGGAAGTGTCATGGTTTGGGGCTGTGTGAGTGCTGCCGGCACTGGGGACCTACACTTCATTAAGGGAACCATGAATGCCAATATGTACTGTGACATACTGAAGCAGAGCATAATGCCCCCCCTTTGAAACTGGGCCGCAGGGCGGTATTTCAACATGGTAGCGACCCCAAACACACCTCCAAGATGAACACGCCTTGGGTGAGGATGAAGGTGATGGACTGGCCTAGCATGTCCCCAGACCTAAACCCAATTCAGCATCTGTGGGGCATCCTCAAATGGAAGGTGGAGGAGCTCAAGGTCTCAAGCTCAAGGTCAGCTCCGTGATGTCGTCATGTGGGAGTGGAAGAGGATTCCAGTGACAACTTGTGACGCTCTAGTGAACTCCATGCCCAAGAGAGTTTAGGCAGTGCTGGAAAATAATGGTGGCCACACAAAATATTGACACTTTGGGCACAATTTGGACATTTTCACTTAGGGGTGTACTCACTTTTGTTGGCAGTGGTTTAGACATTAATGGTTGTGTGTTGAGTTATTTTGAGGGAACAGTACATTTGTACTGTTATATAAGCTGTTCACTGCCTACTTTACGTTGTAGAAAAGTATTATATCTTTAGACTTCTCCCATGGAAAGATATAATAAAAAAGTACAAAAATGTTAGGGGTGTACTCACTTTTGTGACATACTGTATAACCACCTCTTGGACTGGCAATGCAGTACTAAATACAGACAATCAGATCACAAACTGTTTGTGTTATCCTAACTTTTCTTTAATAATGGATGGTGTAGTCTGTATCATGTGCTTTAAAAATATAATTGGTTAAATAAAATCAATCAATTAATCAACAGGAACCTGTTTGGGACCCCCTGGCCACTGAAAGGCCTCATGGGGCAGGCAGGTTTAAAACTACAGCAGTTGGAATGCAGCTTCACCCACAGTATTCAAATAGCCTTGTAATCCAGCCCCTTGTACTTCACTTGTGCTGTATTGAGAAACATTTTTTTCCTTGAGGTGTGGACCCTGGTGAAACGATTGGATCTGTCTTTACCCAATCATTAACGTCTAATCATGACATATGTAATGCACCGTATTGTGAAGGAAGTAACAAAGCTTTCTGGAAACTAACAGATGAACAACGGAGCAAGCTGGAATATCAAACTTTTCCTAAACCCCATGGGGAGTAGGGCCACAACGTCTCTTCCACAAATGAAACTCCTTAAACATTTTTCGTGGATTTGTGTTTTTTGGCCACAACAGAGATATACACATTTAAAACATACAATTTGCATGGCTACGATAATATTTATTTAAAAATCTAGGCCATGTGTTTCATAAATAATTTATTTATAGCCAAAAAAAGTACAACAAAAATACAAAATAAAAAATCTTATTTTGGTCCTCTGTTATAATGCAGGCCATGTGCAGACCTGATTTAAAATGTGATAATGGGCTCCAGCATTTAAGTGAAGAATTACATTTGTTTCTGTATAATGTATCTATGTAATATGTAATGTAAAAGGTTACGGAGAGAGGTAAAGTTATCAATTGGTTGAAATCATACTTGCAACAAAGGAGTTTCTTTGTTGCTATTGGAAACTACACATCGGCACCTGTGTCCTTGACCTGTGGTGTCCCTCAGGGGTCAGTCCTTGGTCTATTGCTATTCAATCTCTATATGCTCCCGCTTGGACAAATCATCAAGAACAACTCAATTAATTATCATAGCTATGCTGATGACACTCAAATCTGATCCTGAATCCTGATGACTTTGCCCCGCTTGAGTCTCTCTACAGGTGTATTGACCAAATAAACAACTGGATGTCCAAGAATTTTCTTCAGCTGAACGCAGACAAAACTGAAGTAATTATATTTGGGAAAAAGAAAGAAAGACTTAGGATTGCCACTGCTCTTGAGACTAAAGGGCTTAAAGCAAAAGATACTGTTAAAAACCTTGGTGTCTTTATTGACGGTGAACTAACTTTCAACAGTCACATGAAAGCAATCACTAAATCTGCATTTTATCACCTAAAAAACATTGCCAAACTTAGATGTCTTATGTCAAAACAAGATCTAGAAAAACTTGTACATGCCTTTATTTCCAGCAGGGTAGATTACTGCAATGGCCTTTTCACAGGCCTCCCTAAAAAGACAATCAAACAGCTTCAACTGGTCCAAAATGCAGCAGCAAGGGTTCTTACAAAAGCAAGAAGAACTGAACACATTACTCCAATTTTAAGGTCCTTGCACTGGCTCCCAGTAAGTTATAGAATTGACTTTAAGGCATTGCTTCTTGCGTTTAAAACACTAAATGGGTTGGGACCAAAATACTTGTTGCATATGTTCTTGCTATATGAACCAACTAGGTCTTTAAGATCACAGCAGAAATATCTGCTGGTAAAACCTGCTGAAGCGTGTGGTGAAGCAGCGTTCAGCTGCTATGCAGTTCAGCTTTGGAACCAGCTTTCAGAAGACATCAAAAATGCTCCTACTGTTTTCAAACTGTTTTCAGATGCTTTTTGCTGGTGATTCACCTTTAATTAATTTATTTTTTACCTCTTTTATCTTTTATGTTTACCTGTTGCTTTCTGATTTACTCTATGTCTTTTACTTATCTTACCCATATTTTAAACTTATTTTATCTTTTATCTTTTTATGCTTTTATATTGTCCTTTGCTTTTATTTTTGTTAAGCGCATTGAACTGCCTTTGTGTATGAAATGTGCTATACAAATAAATTTGACTTGACTTGACTTGACTTTTACAAAAATGACCACATTTTTAAACATACTAAAGAAAACATTCCACAATATTGTAAGATTCTAAAATTCTACATTATATGCTATGGAGCCCACCATTCTTTAGAACTTTCATCCTCCCAACATTCTGTTTGCACCAGTCTGATGGTACACCCTTAAAGGTAAACCAACAGGCCTTTGATCAATGATCAATACTTTTAAGCAGTGCAATGAACAACGTGTGTTATTGCCACTACACAGCTACTGTTACTAAAGAGTGACCAAAACAACCAATTAATCATTAGAGAAGAAATAATAACAGAATAATAGCCCCATAACACAAGCTCAGTTCAGTAGGTTAATCCCCCAAGAATGTGCAAACACACATAGCGTACATGCATGAACACACACATGCACACCATACATAGCTGCAAAACATGAACATACACACACACACACATAAGTCATTTACCTAGACTTACATTCTTTTAGGATTGAAAGCACTGTTAACCCCTTAGGCACTGAACTACTGTTGTCCGAAGTCTTCAAAGCTAAAAACCTAATGGGTATCTTATCTGTGTTGTTGCACAGTGGGCCTGAGAGTAATGCAATTTCAAATCTGTATATACCCAGTACATATTTTAGTATTGACACTTACTTTGACTTTGACTAACAGGTGCACAGTGGCGGTTCTAAAGTGTTTTACTCCTCGGGCGAGACCACCTCTCAGCAAATTTGGCAGGACTTAAAAAGTTTAATAGAAAATATAATAAAATACAAATAACAAAATAGAAAAATTGAGGTTATTAAAAAACAAAATATACAAAAAGAAGTGCAAAATAGGTGAATAAAATAAGAGTTTACTGTAAACTGTACTGTTTACTGTACTATAAAATAAAATGTATAATAAAATAGAACTAACAATAGAAAAAATATAACAAATACATTTTAAAAAGGTGCAGGTGTGGCTGCCGACACGTGCTGTTCGACTGTTGGTATGCCATATTCACTGTTGCTGAAAAGAGCATACAAACACATCAAATCAGTCAGATAATATTCACCAGTTATTCAGCATGAATGTTAGCTCCAAGCTATGAAAGATGACTTGATAATTGTTAATTATTACTTGGTAACTGTTAACTTTCGCACAGGGCTTCCACACCCAGAGTCCTGGACCACTTTCTTGCTGTTGGAACAGAATCATCTGGACATGGAGTGACAAAGAGTGAGACAAAGTTCTTGAGGTGAAGCAGGTTTTTTTTGAGAATACATGGCTCACATTAGCAAAGTACACTAGATACACTACACTGTCTATTAGGCCTACAACATCATGAAACTAAACAAATACGCTCCACGTTGTGCCTAACACCCCTTAGATGTGGTAAAACCATCATTACCCAAAGCCTCTCGTCGTTTATTGCTTACATCAAGTAGTGCCTGTGCTCATGGTAGTAGACAGTAGATATGCTATGTAAGATAGAGTGTTTCATGACTCAAAAGCAATGGCAAAGACTTAACATCACACTGCTAACAACAGACATATACCAATGGTGTTTTTCACTTGTGTCCTTCCCAATGTGTTTATTACTTCCAAACTCATTCTACCTCTTAGTCAGCAGATAGCAGCAATGCACCAACATTATAGTCAGAGACATTATAGTCAAACACAGATCATCATCTATCATAATGCTTTTAAGTTACTTCTATGGGATGACATTATTTACATATCAATGTGATGGTAACAGTGTTTACTGTACTCACCTGTACTCTCTCCATACTGACACTGACACTAGCCTACAAAGTCATTTCAGGTTCCGCACCCGCTTATCTCAACGTCCTACTAAAGGCTCACGTCCCGTCCAGAGCGTTGCGATCCGCTCACACAAATCGTCTATCTGTACCCTCGCCTCTCACTAAGCAAGGTGACTTTAAACTCTTCTCTGTGGTTGTCCCCAAATGGTGGAATGACCTACCAGTTGCGACTAGAACAGCAATATCCCTCCCTACCTTTAAAAAAATTGTAAAAACTCTTCTCTTCCGAGAGTGCTTCCCTTCCTAACAAAACTAACAATCACTAAACCAACTCTCTCTCTCTCTGTCCCTATGCAGAAGTACATATGTCTGTTGTGTCCCTACCCTGTGTCCCTTTACGCCTCTGTTTGCTTATGTCCTCCTTTTTTGTAATTCGCTTTGGATAAAAGCATCTGCCAATTGCAATGTAATGTAATGTAATACAGGTACATGTGTTTATCATACTGGTAATGTTTTAAAACAATCAGGTTCCTCAATAGGACTGAGAGAGTGAGACGGGTGTCAATGTTTTTGGCTAATTGTAATGTGATGCCTTAACAAGACATAAGTTCAGAAGGCAAATGTGTTTCTTTTTTTATTTTAGCTGTAAAATGGAAAAGATTGTAATTTAGTCCATTCATCACCATTGACGTGAACAAGAGCCATTGGCGTTGGCACAGGTGTGCTTGGTGGACATGTGCCCACCCACTTGTCAATCAGACCCACCTGACCAGAGGGTTTCCTTTGTTTGATTGACCGTTTCAGTTACAATATTAACATATGTGTTTTGGGCTGCGTTTTCATCATGTTCAATGTCTATGAAAAGTTGGGAATCAGTTGGGAATCAGAATAATTGCGTTGTTGCATGGATGCACACTCCTGACTTGTGAGGTGAATGAACACTTGATGCCTAGAGGGGTGTGGCCATTCCCAAACATCTATGCAACTGTCACTCAAGTGACAGTCCAAGACAGAGATTATGTTTCAGACCTAAAGATCCTATGATTTTCATTTGTGAGGTGTAGCATGGAATTTGTGTACCTGTAATAAAGAATTTGTGAACTTCTAATCCCTATGTTTTATTTCCGCAGCAAAAAAAATTCTGAGACTTTGTGGTGATTATGTGTTCGAGTGCAAAATAAAAGAATACGAGTCACCCACAAGGTGGCAGTGCTGATGTGTACATATATCCTGCATAATAGTCAAGAAGTGGCCATTGTACTGTATACAGAAACATGATGTTGAGGGTGATGATACATCTTTAAGATATATATGTTTTACCTTGATAAACATGCTGCCTTTTTCATGAACAAAATGCAATGCATTGTTAAAAAGAAAGTACTGAGCTGATGTATGTTGATGTATGTAATTTCACTTTCACTCACAAATAGAGGCCAGCTTAAATTAGACAGCCAATCACAAGTTGGTCAACAGTCACAGCAGCATGTCAAAAAACTGACTGGAAACATTTTGCTGAAACCCTCTCTGCATTACCCACAGACACAAGAGATCACAACACAGCTGTCTTCAAGTATTTGAACTTTATTACAAACAAAACATTTGAGAGGAATATGTTTTACTTTCATGACTAAATGCAATTATTTCAACAGGTGGATTCACTCCCACACATAAAAAAGAAAAATGGCACATGGAAGGTGTAAGTACATTTTATTAACTGTATTTTTTATTTAAAGTGGTTGGATGAAATGATTTTAAAAATTGATGCTCGATGCTATTTACACCTAGGTGTGAATAGCTAGCGATTCCATTTGTTGTACCTTTCACTCAAACAATACTGAAAATAGCCCAATAAAGTAGAAGTCATCATATCTTTATAATGTTGTGGTCTTAACTGATGTTTGTTATGTATTGAAAAGAGTCAAATATTTGATGACACATTTTATAAACCAACAATTTTGATAAACCAACCTGAATATTTAGCATTGTGCTAAATTCTGGGCCTAATTGAATCATTTTTCATATATACGTATGACACTCACTGCAGCCCTGAAGGACTTGCTGGAAAGGACTCTGGATGAACTCAGTGATAAAAACTTCAAGATGTTTAAAAACTACCTGGGGGACAACACAGAAATGCCACTGGGAGACCTGGAGACAGCCGACAGAAATGAAACTGTGGATTTAGTTCTACAGATACATACTGAGGACCCTGGTGATATTGTGGTGTCTGTCTTGACAAAGATCAAGCAAAATCAGTTGGCTAAAGACCTGAGGAAAGAACTGGCAGGATGTAAGTAACTTACTTTACATTGCATTTAGTGGATAATCCGAGAGAGCAACCTCCCAGTCTGTCAATCTCAATTCCCATTTATTGCTTGTTCTTGCTCTCCTTCCATCCTCTTTCTCTCCCGTTCTAGTGGCCAGATGTTACTTACAGCTTGCTTCATTCATATTAGAAGAGTGAGAATGCATTTGTTGTTGGTTTCACCAGACACTTTTTTCTTTTTTGTGGTCCTGCTTTATTTTATCGCATTGTCTTGCATGAGGAACAGAGTAACCTCCCAATCTCTTCATCTCAATTCACATTTTTTGCATGGACTTCCTCTCCTTCCATCCTCTTTCTCTCCCGTTCTAGTGGCCAGCAGTCTTCTCAATCTGAAGGAAAGGCAGATGACCCAGGAGATGAGATAGAAACATTCATGGTTCAGCAAGGAAAGGGTAATAATACACCGTTTAAAATTCACGTTTTGGATTCAGCATATTTACTGCAACACACACACACACTATAACTATGACATACATAATGGTAACTACTTGACTGTTAACGTGTTGCTAAGTTTTTCATGCATATTTCCATTCACTGTTTGGATACAGGTACGTCTGCAATAAGGCCTGATGGAACATCTAGCTTGAATAAAGAAAACAAGAAAAAAAATACTTTTCATTTAAAAAATTGTCAATGCAAAGTTTCTTGTTTGTGTTGCTGTTGTTCATGTTCACAGAGAAAGGGGGAATGTTGAACATTTAGAGCTCAATTCCCCCGTCATTTGTTTAGAGCTTCTCTCTAGATATAGAAAGCCAGTTGCCACAGAAAGTAACTTTTTAGCATATTATAGATTACCTCACAAACAATGACGTGTAACCAGTTCTTTAGTGTTTTGTTTATGCTATTTTGTTGATTTCTACAAATGTAATTGGTGACATTTTAAAAATAAAGCTTTTGAGTGCCCTTTCAGTTGTGTTATAGTTGAGAATAAAGCACATTTTAATTGTTATCACAAGGAGCACTGGATAGCATTTTCTTTCAAACAGTCGAATGGAGAACATAAAAAAGAAGTTTGGTGTGACTCAATCCATAGCCCTCTAGCACTGCAGTGCTGTTGGTTGGAAAAAGAACAAGAAAAGTTGGTGCAACATACACAGAACAATAAACTAGTGACACTATGAGGCATGGATTGAGGCATGGAATTATTCAGACTCAGAGAGATCTCCTTTAAGTACAGGTTCTGAAAATGTGGTGGGGCTAGGGATAGGAGTAGGAGTGGAATCATTCAATGCTGGGCCTCATTAACACTACAGGTATTTTATATAGCCCTTTGTGCTCTGACAGACTAGAGCCATTTTTCTTTATCATCTTTATCCTTTTCTTTTTATCTCTCCTGTTGTTTGTCTCCCTGGCTCACTGTGTTAAGTTTAGAAATAGTCGGAACAGGATCTTCCCAGTTGGTCCTCATGCTTGCAATTTGTGTGTGTGTGTGTGTGTGTGTGTGTGTGTGTGTGTGTGTGTGTGTGTGTGTGTGTGTGTGTGTGTGCATGCAACTGTGTGTTTGCCCAAGCATATAGGAATATATAGATTATAAAGGTATATGACTTGTTAGTTTGAGCAGAGCACAGATAGGGCAGAGCAAGAGATAGGGGTTGGGACACTTTAAACATCTCCACTCTATACCACTACACTGTGTATGTGACAAAGTTGCAGGTTTTTATGCACACAGCAGCACTCGAAACCACATTTTCTGTCAGGTAGGTCTGTCAGACTGTGAAAACCGTTAAGCAGACACACACATAATTTGAAATCACGTGTGCTAAGGTCGTTCAATCATCAAACAGAAATATTTGAGGCGGGGGAGAATATGATATAGAGGAGTATGTGTTAGTTTGAGCAGAGCACAGATGGAGACAAAGCAAGAGATAGAAAAGAGGGGTTGTGCTTTTTATGTACACAGCAGCACTCTAAACCACATTTCCTCTTGGGTAGGTCTGTCAGAACTGTTAAGGAGACACACAGATACACCAAGATGCAAACTCATTCTCCCAAAATCTAGTTTTTGACCCCCCCCCCACATTATGAAAGCCTTTTTTAGCAAGTGGACTATAATCACATGTCATAAGATTATTCAGTCATTGGACAGGAATATTTGGAGCAGGAGAGGGTATGACATATAGGTTATAGAGGTATATGACTTGTTAGTGTGAGAGAGCACAGATGGAGACAGAAAGAGATAGGCATGAGGGGTTGGGACACTTCAAACATCTTCAGTCTATACCACCACACTGTGTACGTGACAAAGTTGCACGTTTTAATGTGCACAGCAGCACTCAAAACCACATTTCCTGTCAGGTAGGTCTGTCAGACTGTGAGAACTGTTAAGCAGACAAGTCAAGCAGTCAAGCTAAGGTCATATTTGGGGCGGATTTGGGGATGGAGACAGAGCAAGAAAAAGAGGACAGGGGTTGGGGTTTTATGCACACAGCATTACTCTAAACTACATTTTCTCTTACGTAGGTGTGTCACAGTCCCCATTATGAAAGCCTCTAGTGTTAGTGTAGGTTTAGTCAGTTTTTTTTCCTGCCTCTTTTTTTCTCATCCATATTGTGTAGAGGATTCCCAGGAACATGACACTTGGTGGGGATGTAGCCCCTATGGAGCCCCCTCTGGATGATTATGGAAAAAGAAGCCTCTGTGCTGGACCCCAAATAAGTCAGAGGGACCGTAATCAGTTTTCACCAAATAACTCGCCAACCGTTACACTAACACAAAAAACACAAACATTTTTTTATACCTTGTCACCTCAACAACAGCTATAAACTCAGTCCATAAATGGTAATTTAGCATGTAGCGCCACCCATGGAAAATTGTAAATGTAAACAGCATCACATTTGCCAGGATTAATACTCCAACCTCTTTAACTTCATTATATGTTTGTAAGCTTTGTTCCATGTGGAGCACTGTAATTCCCTAAAATTACATTTTGACTAATATCTACAAACAATAATTTATAGAGACACATTACATTACACATAGCAGATGCTTTTATCCAAAGTGACTCACAAAAGGAGGACACAAACAAGCTAACAGAAGTGTAGAGGAGCACAGAACAAGCAAGGGCATGGCAAAGGAGGGAACACAAAAGGAGATTTGCCTCTGGTAAGTTTTCCAGGGTAAGGACACTTCGGACCACCCTGCACTTTCACACACACACACACACACACACACACACACACACATAGCTTGTTCCACCATTGAGGGACAACTGCGGAATACAGTTAGACATGTGTGAGGAGAGAGACGGTAGTATCTGAGGATCACAATGCCCTGGAAGGGACATAAGCCATTATAATGGCCTTTAGATAAGAAGGGATGGACTCTAAAGTTACTTTGTAGGCTAGAGTCATAGTCTTGTTTAATTCTAGCAGCCACCAGAAGCCGATGCAGGTTGGCTAAAGCAGAGTGACGTGCGCCCATCTGGGTTGATTGAATGCTAGACGTGCCACGTTTTAGGTACACAATTCTTTTTTTCTTTATTATAACTA
The DNA here is from genome assembly GCA_030347295.1 of Setipinna tenuifilis. Lineage (NCBI taxonomy): Eukaryota > Metazoa > Chordata > Actinopteri > Clupeiformes > Engraulidae > Setipinna > Setipinna tenuifilis. The sequence continues at coordinate 11,038,063 of CM059274.1, forward strand.
CAGTACCAATGTTTATTCCATTGATCACTGATTCTCTTTCTGCTAAACTTCACAGCACAATGTGCCAGTAATACCATGTGCATGTAATATGTTTGTAGACTCATGAATGGCAAATGTTACAGCACTGCTTTACTTTTCAGTTTTGGTCTCCAAATTTCTTTACTTTAACATCACCATCAATGCATTCCTCACTGTATCTTCTCAACATAGAGCATAATAGACCCCAACAACATTTATGGGTCTGTTTGTCTCACATGGTTGATTAGATGGTGCTAAAGTACCAAGGACAAAGAGATTACAGCACGTGTTGTTTTTTATGTTTTGTGTGAAAGCTGATGTGCGCTTAAGTTACTGCAATTGCCTGTTTCTCCTCATATTCACATGTGCACCCAATCAATTTATTTGTGACTGTCGATGTGTTTTTGCACATTATTATATTGTGGAGCCCTAGTGCAAGCTTTGAAAAAAATACAACTCCTGTGTTATATCCTGTATAATCAAACTGCTAACCGTATGTCTGTGGTCCTCTAATGTTGCCTCCTAGACAGGTCAGTCTTAAGAATATGAACCAGAACTCTGTTCTTTAGCTGTACAGACAAAGTGTAACACTAAATCAAAAACCTTACATTCTAACCCACCCACAACGCTCTCTGACTAAATGTCTTAAAAACAGCACTCCAGTTTTGTGGCTGATCTAAAGGATCCCCTTTGTTTTTCTATTCCCATGACAACTACACATCACCTTTACAACACACAGTGTATGGCCATATCTAAAATCATTTTATCAACCGTCTCTGGCCATAGTGAGATCAGCAGCTTGGCCCTGAGGTGATGGCGCCCTCTACCTGCGGATCTGATATTAGTCCATGAGCTTCCCCTACAGCCTCTATGTGAGTGAGCTGAAGAACGTAGGGAGGCATATTGTACATTTCAGTCCTGAGTGCCATCTTATTTTAGGTATCATTTCACAGGCTGACAGCTGTAGAAGCTTTAGCCCTCTTTCATGGGGGACTAGAGTTAAACAAGGGAACAAGACACAGAAGTACAATACAGCACCGCCAGACCCTCTGTATAAAACAAAGTGAAGTGCGAGGGGCTGGTTTAACAGGCCAGGTAAAATAAGAGGTGGGTATCTATGAATTTGGTGATCACAATAAGGTTGGTGCTATGTACAGTTAACAATACACGTGGTGTTGTAATCACTAAGCACAATGTTGTTTAGCATCTGTGTCCAAGTGCAGAAAGAATTATTTGAATAACCGGGAACCATTCTGTATTCGGATGTGGTTTCACCAAAATCCTCATAATATCTTAACAGCTTGTGGCTGGTTGATAAATTCGGTTTAAATAGTTATTGTGGGCCACCTAATACATATAGAAATAAATATTTAGCTACATATAATTTGTGACTTGTTACTGCATTGACAAATGTAAAAACAGAGAAAAGAACAGCTGAAATGTTTATTTGGTATGGTTTTCTTTTATTATTTTTGTATGTTCTAGAAAAAAAACACTGTCCTCATGCCCCCAAAAGCAAGCCAAAGGCGACGGTGGCAAGGAAAAACTCCCAGATGCTGGAAGAAACCTTGGGAGGACCCAGGCTCTTGGGGGACCATCCTCCTTGGTCTGGTGCTGGGACAGCAGACAGACATGTGATGCTGAAGAGCAGCTGAAACAAGAAACGTCAAGGTCATTAGTGTCACAGCAGCGTCAGCAACCTTTCAGCATATTATAGATTACCTCACAAACAAAGAGGTGTAACCAGTTCTTTACTGTTTTGTCTATGCTATTTGTTTATGTTTACAAATGTAATTGGTGACATTTTAAAAATAAAGCTTTTGAGTGCCCTTTCAGTTGTCTTACAGTTGAAAATAAAGCACATTTTAATTGTTACCACAAGGAGCACTGGATAACATTTTCTTTCAAACAGTTGAGAAGTTTGGTGTGACTCAATCCACAGCCCTCCAGCCCTGCAGTGCTGTTGGAAAAAGAACAATAAAATTTGATGCAACATACACAGAACAATAAACTAGTAACACTATGAGGCATGGAATTATTCACACTTAAAATCTCCTTTATGTACAGGTTCTGAAAACTGTTTGTACAGTGGGTAAAGTACTGTGATGAATATTGGAAGCCTGTTGTCTTAAATGTGGTAGGGCTGGGGTGGGAGTAGGAGTGGAATCTTTCAGTGCTGGGCCTCATTAACACTACAGGTATTTTATATAACCCTTTGTGCTCTGACAGACTAGAGCCATTCTTCTTTATCATCTTTATCCTTTTCTTTTTATCTCTCCTGTTGTTTGTCTCCCTGGCTCACTGTGTACGTGACAAAGTGCAGGTTTTCATGCACACAGCAGCACTTGAAACCACATTTTCTGTCAGGTAGGTCTGTCAGACCGTGAGAACCTTTAAGCAGACACGCACATAATTTGAAATCACGTGTGCTAAGGTCGTTCAATCATCAAACAGAAATATTTGAGGCGGGAGAGAATATGATATAGATGAGTATGTGTTAGTTTGAGCAGAGCACAGATGGAGACAAAGCAAGAGATAGAAAAGAGGGGTTGTGCTTTTCATGTACACAGCGGCACTCTAAACTACATTTCCTCTTGGGTAGGTCTGTCAGAACTGTTAAGGAGACACACAGATACACCAAGATGCAAACTCATTCTCCCAAAATCTAGTTTTTGAGCCACCCCCCCCCCCCCCCCTAGATATAGAAAGCCAGTTGCCACAGAAAGTAACTTTTTAGCATATTATAGATTACCTCACAAATAATGACGTGTAACCAGTTCTTTACTGTTTTGTCTATGCTATTTGTTTATGTTTACAAATGTTATTGGTGACATTTTAAAAATAAAGCTTTTGAGTGCCCTTTCAGTTGTCTTACATTTGACAATAAAGCACATTTTAATTGTTACCACAAGGAGCACTGGATAACATTTTCTTTCAAACAGTTGAGAAGTTTGGTGTGACTCAATCCACAGCCCTCCAGCCCTGCAGTGCTGTTGGAAAAAGAACAATAAAATTTGATGCAACATACACAGAACAATAAACTAGTAACACTATGAGGCATGGAATTATTCACACTTAAAAGCTCCTTTATGTACAGGTTCTGAAAACAGTTTTTACAGTGGGTAAAGAACTGTGATGAATATTGGAAGCCTGTTGTCTTAAATGTGGTAGGGCTGGGGTGGGAGTAGGAGTGGAATCTTTCAGTGCTGGGCCTCATTAACACTACAGGTATTTTATATAACCCTTTGTGCTCTGACAGACTAGAGCCATTCTTCTTTATCATCTTTATCCTTTTCTTTTTATCTCTCCTGTTGTTTGTCTCCCTGGCTCACTGTGTACGTGACAAAGTGCAGGTTTTCATGCACACAGCAGCACTTGAAACCACATTTTCTGTCAGGTAGGTCTGTCAGACCGTGAGAACCTTTAAGCAGACACGCACATAATTTGAAATCACGTGTGCTAAGGTCGTTCAATCATCAAACAGAAATATTTGAGGCGGGGGAGAATATGATATAGAGGAGTATGTGTTAGTTTGAGCAGAGCACAGATGGAGACAAAGCAAGAGATAGAAAAGAGGGGTTGTGCTTTTCATGTACACAGCGGCACTCTAAACTACATTTCCTCTTGGGTAGGTCTGTCAGAACTGTTAAGGAGACACACAGATACACCAAGATGCAAACTCATTCTCCCAAAATCTAGTTTTTGAGCCACCCCCTAGATATAGAAAGCCAGTTGCCACAGAAAGTAACTTTTTAGCATATTATAGATTACCTCACAAATAATGACGTGTAACCAGTTCTTTAGTGTTTTGTTTATGCTATTTTGTTGATTTTTACAAATGTAATTGGTAACATTTTAAAAATAAAGCTTTTGAGTGCCCTTTCAGTTGTCTTACAGTTGAGAATAAAGCACATTTTAATTGTTAGCACAAGGAACACTGGATAGCATTTTCTTTCAAACAGTCGAATGGAGAACTTAAAGAAGAAGTTTGGTGTGACTCAATCCATAGCCCTCTAGCACTGCAGTGCTGTTGGTTGGAAAAAGAACAAGAAAAGTTGGTGCAACATACACAGAACAATAAACTTTTAAGCAGACACGCACATAATTTGAAATCACGTGTGCTAAGGTCATATTTGGGGCGGATTTGGGGATGGAGACAGAGCAAGAAAAAGAGGACAGGGGTTGGGGTTTTATGCACACAGCATTACTCTAAACCACATTTCTTCTGACGTAGGTGTGTTGTAGCCCCCATTATGAAAGCCTCTAGTGTTAGTGTAGGTTTAGTTCTTGCCTCTTTTTTTCTCATCCATTGTTGTGTAGAGAATTCCCAGGAACATGACACTTGGTGGGGATGTAGCCCCTATGGAGCCCCCTCTGGATGATTATGGAAAAAGAAGCCTCTGTGCTGGACAAATAACTCGCCAACCGTTACGCTAACACAAAAAACACAAACATTTTTTTATACCTTGTCACCTCAACAACAGCTATAAACTCAGTCCATAAATGGTCATTTAGCATGTAGCGCCACCCATGGAAAATTGTAAATGTAAACATTTAGGTTTTAAATATTGGGTGGAGAAAGTAATTAATGCATCATATTTGCCAGGATCAATACTCCAACCTCTTTAACTTCATTATGTTTGTAAGCTTTGTTCCATGTGGAACTGTAATTCCCTAAAGTTACATTTTGACTAATATCTACAAACAATAATTTATAGAGACACATTACATTACACATAGCAGATGCTTTTATCCAAAGTGACTCACAAAAGGAGGACACAAACAAGCTAACAGAAGTGTAGAGGAGCACAGAACAAGCAAGGGCATGGCAAAGGAGGGAACACAAAAGGAGATTTGCCTCTGGTAAGTTTTCCAGGGTAAGGACACCTCGGGCCCCCCAGCACTTTCACACACACACACACACACACACACACACACACACACACACACACACACACACACACACACACACACACACACACACACACACACACATACACAAAGGCACGCAGATAAAGTGTTGGTTAGTGGAGGTTAGTTTTATTAGGAAGAGAAGCACTCTCGGAAAAGAAGAGTCTTCAGTAGCTTCTTAAAGGTCTAGAGGGGTGACCCTACTCTTGTAGCTACTAAAAGCTTGTTCCACCATTGAGGGACAACTGCGGAATACAGTTTAGACTTGTGTGAGGAGAGGGCACAGACAGACGGTTTGTATCTGAGGATCACAATGCCCTGGAAGGGACATAAGCCATTATAATGGCCTTTAGATAAGAAGGGACGGACTCTAAAGTTACTTTGTAGGCTAGAGTCATAGTCTTGTTTAATTCTAGCAGCCACCAGAAGCCGATGCAGGTTGGCTAAAGCAGAGTGACGTGCGCCCATCTGGGTTGATTGAACGCTATAGACGTGCCACGTTTTAGGTACACAATTCTTTTTTTTCTCACTTTCCCTGAGAAGACCCACATCAAACACATTAGGCCATACCCCTTTCTGTTGGCCACATTTTACAGAATTAAAAAAAAAACTGAAAGTGAAAGTAAACAGAACTGCTGTGATGGTGTTTATCCAATTGTCAAGAAATTTGGTGCACGTCACCAGCAGACACTGCCATGAAAAGATATGAAACAGTTTTACAAAAGTTAAAGCATTTCGAAGTTACATGCCAATCAATAATTCAGGCATCACTCCATTTTTCACACTTTCACACTTCTTTATTATAACTACAGTACAGATGTTTATTCCATTGATCACTGATTCTCTTTGTGCTAAACTTCACAGCACAATGTGCCAGTAATACCATGTGCATGTAATATGTTTGTAGATTCATGCATCGCAAATGTTACAGCACTGCTTTACTTCTCAGTTTTGGTCTCCAAATATCTTTACTTTAACATCACCATCAATGCATTCCTCACTGTATCTTCTCAACATAGAGCATAATAGACCCCAAAAACATTTATGGGTCTGTTTGTCTCGCATAGTTGATTAGATGGTGCTAAAGTACCAAGGACAAAGAGATTACAGCACGTCTTGTTTTTTATGTTCTTGTGTGAAAGCTGATGTGCGCTTAAGTTACTGCAATTGCCTGTTTCTCCTGATATTCACATGTGCACCCAATCAATTTATTTGTGACTGTCGATGTGTTTTTGCACATTATTATATTGTGGAGCCTATTGTGCAAGCTTTAAAAAAAATACAACTCCTGTGTTTTATCCTGTATAATCAAACTGCTAACCGTATGTCTGTGGTCCTCTAATGTTGCCTCCTAGACAGGTCAGTCTTAAGAATATGAACCAGAACTCTGTTCTTTAGCTGTACAGACACTAAAGTGTAACACTAAATCAAAAATCTTACATTCTAACCCACCCTCAACGCTCTCTGACTAAATGTCTTAAAAACAGCACTCCAGTTTTGTGGCTGATCTAAAGGATCCCCTTTATTTTTCTATTCCCATGACAACTACACATCACCTTTACAACACACAGTGTATGGCCATAGCTAAAATCATTTTATCAACCGTCTCTGGCCATAGTGAGATCAGCAGCTTGGCCCTGAGGTGATGGCGCCCTCTACCTGCAGATCTGATATTACTCAATGTATTGTTGCTGTATTCATTGAAGGCACCCAGTCTAAAATACTCCAATAGCCTTCATCCAGTCCAAGTGTATGTAAATGCTATTGACTGTAGTGTATTGTGATACTGTAAGTACTACATTATTACTATAGCTGTAGTAAGCATAATATTTTGGTAATATACCATCAATTTAACTGTTTGGTAATTTATTATTAAACATAAGAATTAATGGTAATATTAATGGAATTGATTTTATGAGACTGATCAATTAATGTCAATTATACCCACATTTATTATTGGCGCCCCCGTGTGACGAGACTGATTGCACCTACATATCTTAACAGCTTGTGGCGGGTTGATAAATTTGGTTAAAATATTTATTGTGGCCCACCTTATACATATAAAATAAATATATAGCTACATATAATTTGTGACTTGTTACTGCATTGACAAATGTAAAAACAGAAAATAACAGTATGGTATGGTTGGTATGGTTTTCTTTTATTAGTTTTGTATATAGAGAAAAAAAATGCCCCCAAAAGCAAGCCAAAGGCGACGGTGGCAAGGAAAAACTCCCAGATGCTGGAAGAAACCTTGGGAGGACCCAGGCTCTTGGGGGACCATCCTCCTTGGTCTGGTGCTGGGACAGCAGACAGACATGTGATGCTGAAGAGCAGCTGAAACAAGAAACGTCAAGGTCATTAGTGTCATAGCAGCGTCAGTCTTTTCTCAAGATCAGTAAAACATCAGCTAATATTAATTATATAAGAAAATGTTTGTCTACATTGATAAGATATTGACTGATAAGAGCATTGCATATATTCATATGAAACCTTCATTTAATGAACAATTAAAACTTCTTTATTTCTCTACATTTTCAATGCCATTCCTACCTTTTAGTGTAGAGAGTTCCTGCTGGGGCTGAGATATCTGCTTGCAGTGATTTCCCCTGGCTGCCATGTTGTATGATACTATTTTCTTGTGGTCAGGACATATTTATTGTCAGTCTACATGGAAAAGGAGGAAACAAATGTATTATAATGACGCCTTTGAAGCTTCAAATAATATTTCATAATTTAAAGCCTACTTTCAGAAATGTTTGTCTGATGCAACGATCTTATCATCAGCCTGACATCATTTGATAGTCTAAGGTGCAAATGCTACTGGCAAAATGTCAAATAATATTGTAGACAGTGGGGATGCCCCAAATCTCACCAACCATGTACATCCTGTAATCCAGACAACTGCTCCAGATTTAGAAAAAACATTCTCCTTACCTGCGTCATAATGTCCTGACATTTCTCATACAAACCAGGTAGACTGTGTTATGACAGGGACTGCTGTTGTGCAGCAGCACCAGATCCTGTGCAGACTCTCGTCCCCCTCGGAACTCTCTTGTTTTTCTTGATTTGCTCTTCACACCACTAAGCATGTGAACCAGAACTAAATTTTAAGTACAATTTGTTTAAGCATAACGGCCATACTGTGTCTATTAAAGAGTTCTTGCTCTGAAAGCCATCTTACTCACCTTTTGTTTGTCTTGCTCCTGCTTGGGGTCCTGCTGTGTTCCTCTAAACGATGTTGTTGAGGCGGGCTTCACCGACCCTCACTCTTGTCAGCACAACCCGCATCCTACAGACCCAGTCATTTGCCTCCTGCTCAGCAGCAGACCTCTCCTCCAGGCCTCTCTTCTCCTCCTCCTCCCTTTTCTCCATTTCCATCCTCTGCTTCATCTTTTCCTCAGTCTCCCTTCTCATCTGTTCGTTTTCCTCCTGCTGTTTCTTATAATTAACCAATTCTGCCTTCTCTTCCTCCTTCAGCATTTTATCAACTTTCTTTTTAAAGTTCTTAGTTGTGCTTTGTCCAGGTGCTTTTCTTTTCGTTTTTAGTTTCCAATGTACTGATATAGTCCACCTTTTATTGTTTTTACCCTGCTTGTCTCCATGTTCTAACCTCTTCATTTCCTCTTCCTGGCATCTTTCATGCATTTCCCTCTCCTTTTCCCTAATTTTCTCTTCCTCGTGTATCTTCATCATCTCTGCTTTTTTTATTTTTGTCTCCTCTGTGAGCAACTTCTTGAAGTTCTTCTTCTCTTCTTTCTCAATCTTTTTCTGCTTGATTTTCTCTTCCTTTGCTTGTTTCTCAAGAATCTTCTGTATCTTTTTTTCCTTTTTTTCCTCCTCCATCAGTTTCTTTTTGTGGGTCTGTAAGGACGCCATTAGCTGGGCTTTCACTATTTTCAGCTCTATTTCAACCCTCCTCTGACCGTTTGCCAAGTCTACCTTTTGTGCTTGAAGGTGTTCTTTCGTCTCTTTTCTAACGCCAGGCAGAATTGATGTCTTATTTACTTTGTAGATCTTCTTTTGCACCTGTAGACTTTCTTTCTCTCTCTTGTAGTGAGCCTTGGCATCTTCCTTCAGCTCTTTAACCATTTCCAGTTTCCTTTTAGCTGACAGCACCGAAACCCGCAGTTCCCCAAGGCGCTGGTTTGGGTCTAACTGTTGCAGGCTCCCCATGTTATTGCAGATATGAGACAAGTCTGGGGCAGTTTGGTAGTTTGTGTCCTTTGGGGACAGTATGTCCACTGCTTCATTTTCATTATTGCTACCATCCTTATTGTCACTCTCTGCCTCTGCTTGTTCTGTTTGTCTGTCAGCCATCTTCTCTTCTCCTCCTTCACCTTTACTGTCGCTCTCTGCATCTGCTATTGCTGATCCCCTCTCAGCCTTTACCTCCTCCTCTCCTTCACTGTCCTCTTTAGTTTCCAATGCAGCCTGAAAAGGAAACAAACTCATTTAGTAGCTTATATGGTTATGATTTGGGGTCTCTGCTTTAAAAGGCATCATGGCTGCATGCACCTATTATTATCCAGAATCACTTGCGGGCGCTGACGAGAGTGGCAGCGTTTCCATGTAGCTCCACGGTTGCCCCTTAATTTCTTTCGGGATGAATAAAGTATCTCTACTCTACTACTACTACTACTAATTCTACTACTACTACTACTACAGAACGACATAATCAAGGCTGCGTATGGATATTTTAACCTACCCCTGCATGCAGGAAATCATTGTGATACAGATGATAAAGATGATCTGAATTTAGTCATCCAAAACAGTTTTGGAATTTAACAAAATAAAGCATTATCAGCTTAAACTTACTCTTGGTGCTGGTGTCTGTGTTGCCTTGTCCTCTGCCACTGCTGCAAGACTGCATGCACACATGAAGGTTGTGGGAGGTTCTTTGTGGGGGTCTCTCAATTTAAGGTCAGGATCAGATATCAGCCTGTGAAGGCTAGCTTGAGACTGGCTACCTTCTGATCCAGTTGGCTTATCAATTTTCTTTTCCGTCCTGTCCATTTCCATTATCGTAAAATCATGCTTCTTCCTCTTCCTTTCCACTTCATCCACAAGCCCTTTGATATCAAGGAGATCCACTGGTGCAGTAGGTAGCTGTCTCATCACTGCAACACTGTCTGTCTCCTCTGCGTCTCGAACCCTTCTCTCATACTCTGCGAGGGGATCAAGGCGCTTGTGGATGGCTTTTCTGTTGATGGCTGTAAATGAGGTTGTGGGGCTGTGAGGTCGTGGCGCAACATGAGGAGGTTTGATATCTTCTCTTTCAATGTAGCAGGAAAGGAAATGTGGTGGCAACAGCCGCTGAGGTTTAACTCTCTCATGGCCAACAAGTGTCACATAGGATATGCTGCCAGCATTGCTGTGGGGGGAAAAGTTCTGCATGGCACATATACTTCTGAACCTTTTAGATGGAGCATGTTCAGATGGACGTTTTTGTGTAGAGAATAACTCCCACACCGGCTCAACAGGAGAACCAGAAGATGATGAGGAGGGACTGTCCTCCGATATCCCGAGCTGTTTTATGTGGAAATAAAAAATGAAATCCTTGTGTGTAATAAATGTCATTTAATATCAACAGGCAAATTAAAATAATTCATACATTACTTTATACAGCGAGGGATCTGGCCCTACCTCCGCATGTGGTGCGCTGGGTGCAGACGGACGTTTTAACTCCCACACCGGCTCAACAGGAGAACCAGGAGAGGACCAGGAGGGACTCTCCACAAATGTCTCCATCTGTTTCATGTGGACAACAATAAATAGAAGCTTTTGTAAGCTATGTAATAAATGTGTCATCAACTTTTTACAAGGATACTATAAATGATTTATGTAATTTAAAATAATTCATGTATTACGTTGTCCTGAGAGAGATCTGGTTCTTTCTCCACAGGAGCAGCTCTACGTGTCCGCTCTGCAGTCCACCGTGGCATCCTCTTCAGGCCCAGAAACAGACCTGGGACCTTCCCGAGGAGACGTATGTCAGACTCTGTTCTTTTTCTCTGTAATGCCACAAACAGAGTGGTGGAAATTAACTTAACTAGCAAAATGTAAATCTTTACCAGCCACTGATAAATGGTAAAATTTACCAGCCTCTTTACCACTTTCATATTTTAGCATCATTAATTGGAGATTTTTAAAACATGGTGTTGTGCTGTGTATTCATATAATCTACTTCAGGCTTCTTTTTTATCATATCATATTTTTATCATCAGTTACATTTAATTCCATTTAGTTTATTTCAAGCATGTAAAATAGCCTCAACACTGGCCAGTTTTTATAGCACATACACCTTTACCCACATGTAATATTGATGTTTTTAATGCATATACTGTACATACCACAGGTGGCCATATTGAGTCTTGGCTGTTGCCCCCAGCAGGCTGCAAAATACAGTGCAGTTCAATTACATAATGATATTTAGTCCACAGTATCTCTTAACAAAACTGTACTTAAATAGTTAGGACCAGTATATTTATACATTTCAATTCAATTACATTGTTATTTAGACTTTGACTCCTACAGTACATTGTCTTAATGATCTGTACTTTAATAATAATACAGTATACACAGTTGGTTTGTAACTTTCCTAAGGGATTTGGAGAGAAAAGGAGATAGATGTTGCTTACATGCTCCGGACTGACTCGTGTCCGGGGCATCTGGAGGCCTAAGGAGAAGAGAGTAAACCAGTTAAACATGTTATTTCCTGATTTAAAATGTGTAATGACCATCAGTAATATGCTTCACTACTAAAACCCATGTCACCCTAATTCCCTAAATTATCTATGTAATAGTCAACACTATTGCAAGTATATCAGCAAATTCACTGAAACTTACCAGATCACCTATAATGTGTCAGTTATCCAATTATAAACCTTTATCTCACTCAGTAGCTTTTCTTGTGCCTGTATCTCACATTCAGTTTGGTAAAATGAGCTTTGGCAAAGTATTTATACTGTTAGGCTGTTATGTCCTACTGGTACATTATGACATCATAATGACTCTCTGGTAAGCTGTGTGAGGAGAGTCTTCCTGCTTACAAGAGGGCAAATAGCAACAATTGAACCAGACATTTTGTTTACAATATACAAACAGCTAGGAAACAGCTGTGGGAAAGAAGCTCTTCCTATATTGTATTAAATTATATTAATAAGTAACAATTATTAATAATAATACCATATAATAATAACTAATAGCAATATCAGTTAAATGTAGTTATATTGATAAGTAGCAATAATCATAATAACAATAATCATAAAAATAACATATTTTATTATCCTTCTGTTGAATATTGTATTGTTTTGCTTTTGTCTTCGTTTCTGTGTTTTGGTTTGATTTTACAGAACTTTGGTCAACTGCTGTTGTTTGTAAAGTGCTTTTTAAACAAATTAACAATGACATTGCCAGAACACCCCTTCTCCTCATATCCACTTTATAATCACTGGTATAGGCTACATGTGATAAACATGAGTTAAATAAGTAGTTTTAACCACCTCTTCGACCTGCAGTGTAATATCAAATACAGGCAATCAGATCACAAACCTTAAGAACTGACCCTGGCCAAAGCCACAACTAGTTCGTCTTCTTTTAAAGCCCACACAATAACCACATAATTGGTAGAGCTCACAGAGACATAGGGGGACACAGCAAAAACCTCCATAACACACCATGATCATATACAGAATAGCACACTTTGAAATACATTGGGAAACCAATTCATGCTTCGTACACAACAATGGCATACATTACATAACCGGCTAATTAGGCATATATTACATCATCCTTTCCACTGTTCTGGACCAGCTGATAAGAAGCAGGCTCCGATGTGGCTCTTGTTTTTCTAACGGACCTGTTTGCTGACGGACTGAAAGAGAACTGCTGTGCAACCACGTAAGTGTACATTTGTTTGGCACAGGAAGCTATCGTTAACGGTGGATGGATAATGGAGTTGAATCAATGGGGGCTTCGCTATACTGGTTAGTAAATAAATGCTTTAACAGAATGAACATGTACTTGTGGTCGTTGTTTTTGTTTTGCCAACCCCAATGTCGCCGCTGTAGGCATGGCTGCTGTATAGGCTAGGCTATAGCCGCTACTACCTAGCGTGTGTGCGTTTTAGAAAGTGTCATGTGTGGTTATGTGAGTGGGCTTAAAGTGAAAAATCGGCAGGTTTGGCCACTGCCTCTCCGTCATTTTCAGAAATATGTCATTAAAATTTTATGGCTATTGAATTTATAGCCAATAAAAGTACAATACAAAATCTTATTTTTGTCCTCAATGTTAAGCTAGGCCTTTGTGCAGACCTGATTGTGTTAATGGCCGCGGCCTAGTAGAGGCTGGTTAAACGTAATAAGATTAATTTAATTATTGAATTTATTTCTGTATCGTATATCTGTAATACATCTATCTATATATTTATAAGGTAAACAAGTAATGCAATAAGTACTTAATATGGAGATAGCCTGGGTATTCTGGGATACCATAAAATCACAAAGAATCTACCTTGGCTACGCTACATTAACTAGTTCTAAATGCCAAATATTCCAAATAATGCCATTGTCAGACTTACCGAATGAAGGCAATTTTGTATCTTATTTTAAAAATATTGTACAGGTAATTCTTCCAGTGTCCTAGTCTGTGTCATGTGTTTTGCTGAAGTGTCATTCAACAGCACATTGAGCCTCACCCAACACTAAAACATTATGACATCATAAAGACACCAGAGTTATGTGTTGGTCAATGCACCTGTAGAATCTTTGGTGCAGACCAATGAGATGTGGAGTGGAGTTGACACTGTTGAATTTTACTGTGGTTCACAAACACAGTAATGTCATATGGAATCTTAAGTCTTTTTTTTTTTGGTCTCCATGCATGTTTGTACAACATGCATTGAAGGGCACCAAATTCTAAAGTCTACCAATATTCATGAAGTCTACCAATTTTTTTCTTCCACACAGGACTCGCATTAGGCTACCACACAATGGTACTAATGTGGTGTTTTCTTTTCCACACACCAATGTATTACAATGTAAAAAACATAAATACAGTGTGGACCAAAAATACGGGACACATTTTAAATGCTTACATCTTGGATTATAAAAATGATATACATTACAAAATATTGCATAACTGATTTTCACGAGTTTATGAAACATAGGCTGAACTATCTGGACATGATGCAAATTAAAGATGTGTTTTTTGGTGTTTTTTTTTTTTGTTAGGGAAGATTTAACTAATCAGTTTTTTCACAAACATACAGCCAACAACGTTTCAAACTATAGGCCTGAGTTAAAAATTATGAAAAGGTCATTAAACGGTCAACAGAAAGATTTTAGTAACATTAGTGAAACATTGGAAAACTATGATTTGTGGCGTGGGCTCTGTGCACTCATAAAACAAATTGCGTAGCCTATGTAGTTGAAGAATACTTCACCAGCCAAAGATCCATCATGGATAGCATTTCCCACATCGGCAGCTCTTTGCACTACGACACTTTTGAGGTTGTTTTATTTATTTATTCATTTTTAATACAGCACCGCTTGTCCCACTTTCAAATGCCACTCCCAGTACTGCTCAACCTGCTTGTAGCCATGTTTGAATCTTTTGACAGTGGTCATCATCTTTTGCATGACGTCTATACCTGTCTGCTTCTCCCTGCTCTCCCTAATGCTGTGCTACTCCCCACATTTTATTCTGGTTCACAAAGTGGTACTGATGCAACACACAACAAGACACACTGCCCAGGCCTGTTGGGGCAAGTTCCCCAATCTGGGAACATTTTTTTTTTAGAAAGTTTTTTTATCCAGGAGCAGGTGAGTGGGGGGAGGCTCAACACTAACAGCTTCATGATCAGTATGTCCGGTGGATGGTGTGGAGTGCTGAGATATAGTCCACAAAGAGCAATCTCGCATAGCACCCCTGCCGCTCCAGGTGGCAGAGAGCAGTGTGCAGGGCTGCAACTGTAGCATCCTTAGTAGACCTGTTGGTTCTGTACTGGTGTGGGTCAAATCTAAGGGGAAGGCCAGCTGTGATGTGTGGTTGTTGCCACCACCAGTCCCTTGGTGATGACTGGTGTGAGTAAGCCCTCCCTCGGCTATCTGCACAAGACGAGAGATCCACATTAGAAGAGATCCAGCTGTCATTACACCTGTTAGTTAGTAGATGGCGGCATCACACCAGTGTTTGTGACACCAGAAACATTAGGTCGATCAAATGCATCTGAAGAGTGTGAGCCATCCCAGTCATACAGTTATTAATCCCAGTGCTTTCTCTAGAACTCTTCAGAATTGACACCCGAGTTTTCAAATATTTAGTCTATTTCTAAACATCAGGTACATTGCAGATTTTCACAGGATGCTTTTTAGAACCTTTCCCCTGGCACCTTTGTAAGCATTTAGGCGTAATCTGTTCTGTCTGGTACCTATCTTCGACACGTTATATGACCCAACTCATCAAGATAGAATCGTTTTACAGGCTTGGTTTAGGATAGCGTACACCTTGATTGGCCTTTTTTGCACTCTCGAGGAAACCGGTGGAGGCGGAAGTTTAACCTTCCTTTTGCAAAAGGGTTAAAAAACTGTTTCTTCCTGTATGAGTGATAATTTCAGAGAGGGCGATTCGTCTGCGATGTCGTCGCTCAGGCAGGTGTAGCTGAAATGTTGCTGAAAATGGCAACCACTTTACTCCTTTTTCTTCTGGCTCTCTGCGGATATACACTAGGCGAAGAAACACATGTGTATTCTACTGATGGTGATGTTGTTGATTTTGCTTTTGGGATGGATAAACTGTTCGTCCTCACAGATGCTCAACTTCATCAGATGAGACCGAACTTAAATCTGGAAATTCGAAAGGAAATCTCAAATGCCGCAACTTCTGACAAAGTAGTGACTCTTATTCCTTTCACCGGCAATGGCACACTGATAATTTGTGGAACTGCTGCAGCCGCTGGATACTGCGAAATTCTTGATATCAGTAACATTTCCATAAGCTTACATAGACAATCCACAAGCATTGGGACGTACCGAACCATAGGGGAGAGCGGGGCACAAAGTAACGGTTTTTGCTTTTGGGCTGATATCACAAGATATACTGCAGTACCACAATTTCTTTTTTTTTTACACAAGCAATACACCTCTCTGCTACATATGAGCAGTGGAAGTTTGTTATATAAACCTACCATTCGTTTACAATTTCACCAGAAGTGAACTATGTAAAATGTTACAACTTACCCCATTGGTGGGGTAAGTTGTAACAGGTGGAGGGTTAGTTGTAAAACATACTGGAAATGTTTGTTTTAAACAATTAATTCAGTATTTATCAGTATCAGTATTTCAGTTTATCAATATATGATGCTAAAAGACACTTAATTAGCAAACAATTAAAAATAAAAACATAAAAAATAACATAGGAATCCAATTTAAAAGTAGTCCCTTTACTGTGAAAATGTGAATATGAAAATTATGAACAAAACTAAAAACAAGTAAATATGTTTAACACATCAAATATAAATAACTGTGATAATTACAGTATTACTTGAATATTTTAATAAATTATTAGGCTATATGCCATTTCTGCGCACGCGTGCACACAACCCATTCAAAAGTAATAATAATTTTAAAATCAAATAGTTATTACAATGTAATAGTAATTACAATCAAGTACTTATAATATAAATACAATAAATAAATAAATAAAAATAAATATTAAATATATGATTGGTATACTGTGTTATATAAATAGTTACAACTTGCCCCGCAGCCTCAGTCTTCACTTTTGCCTAGCTACCACTGGATACAAAGTAGCAACCAACTTTACTGAGGTATCATTTTGTAACGGTGAAAACACGGATTCAGGCGATATCTAAATTGTTACGGTCACTTTCACACAGGCTTAACAAAACAAAAAACTAACAACATAGAAAAAGTTACTTATATGGTGCCAAAATGAACTTCTTATGAAATCTCGCCGAAATATTTACGTTGACGTCTCAAACTTTCCCGCAGGCTTCTAGTAACGGAAATGAACCAGTGGACGGAAATAAACAGAAATTGACTTGTGCGTCTGGATAAAATGTCCGTGTTTCAACTTGCCCCGCGTTACTTTGTGCCCCGCGCTCCCCTACCGTTAATAATTGGTCATAAAGGAGACGAATACTTGTTGTTGGGCAAAACTTCGGGAAACCCATTGGAGGCGGATGCTTTGGTAACTTTACGGTCTACAAATGATAAACAGTATGGGGGGATTTTTTCTAAAAAAGGATTCCTAAGTTCGCCGAGCATCCAAAACATTGAAAATACGACCGCTCGGGTGGTAGATGGCTTCCAGCTAGCTGCGTCTTCTGATGTATATCTACTCGTGAATGTTCAGTCCAGAGTTAAGCTGTTAAGCCTTGACAGTAATTACAAAAATAACGTTTGCAAGAAAAACGAAGACAAACTATGCATATTCAAAACTCTTCGAGGTGCGGTCCTGCAGTGCCCTGAAAAAGGAGAGTCATGGATGCTCCGGTCTTCTGCTGTTATTCCCGGAGAGTCTCCAGTCCTTTGGGCAGGTGTCTTTCAGGACGAGAAAACTGGAGACTCCTTGGTGGCGATTTTCGACATCAACCGAACGCGCACAGCTGAAGTTTCAGGTTTCTGTATCAATACAGACACGTGTAAATCACAGGTCAGCTAATAACACATACCGAACATTAATATCATGATGATGTCAACTCAGTTTATTAGAATTTTATGTAAAAGAAAAATGTTTAGTGTGCAAAAGCTCTGACTGGTGTGGTGTGTTTCTCTCCAGCCTAAACCAATCACAGATAAAGTTCTGACGCCAGCTGCTGTTCTGCTGAGAAACAGCTCCATAACATCAGTTGCTGCCTTGAGAAGCAACTCTTGGATTGTGCTTTTCTGTGGCACTGAAACTGGACTACTGATCAGGGTTAGTAAATTAGCAATCTAGATTTCTCCTCCACCTGAAATGGTCATATAATAAACATTAAATGTAGGGAAAGCTGTCATTGGGCTGTCATGAAGCTTCTATTGTTTCCCTTCCCTGCCATACTGATGTACCCTCATAATCGTTCTAATATTTTCATTGCAGGTTATTCTGGATGAATTCCTTAACCCAGGCTGCTCCACTGTATTATATAGTTTAAATGAGGATCGGCTGTTTTTACCCAAGATGCTATTTGATCCAGTGAATCACACACACATTTACCTGGCTCAAGGCAAACAGGTGGGTCATCGACATACCAAATACACCAAACAGTTGGGATAAAGTACAATTTACCAGTTGGCTTTATGTTTAAAGGACTATTCTGCATTTTGCATTTTGCATCTTTGGTTACTGTGTAAATGCTCTTACTGAGCAGTAGCCTTCAGACCATGAACATGACAGAATAACCTAAAACTGTTGTTAACCATTTCTTTCATTCTCTCTTGATCACTCACTGTGTGTGTGTGTGTGTGTGTGTGTGTGTGTGTGTGTGTGTGTGTGTGTAGATGAGAAAGATCCCTGTGGCCAAGTGTGGTGTTTATAAGACTCTGAGTGACTGCTGGTCTGCTCTGGACCCCTTCTGTGGCTGGTGTGGATCTAAGCACAAGTAAGGCACACACACACACACACACACACACACACACACACTTCTTTAGTTAAAGAGTGTGCATTTAGACAGCCGTCATGCACTTTCACATTCACACCTCAGCTCATCCTCATATCTACACATCATTTCTGCCCTTCACACACCACTCGCAAACACTAACAGTGTAGCATGTGTGTCACTATAGACTAGTCTAACCCGTAAACACACACACACACACACACACACACACACACACACACACACACACACACACACTCACGTATGCATACACACGTATGCACACACTCATGCCCACACACACACCATAACTGTAACCATACATGCTGAGTTGTACATTACATGTCAGACCTTGTCTCACCCAAAACATAGACTGTTTTCACCTAAGTGCTGAGTGGTGCAGCAACCAGGCCTTGGTGGTTGCAACAGTGTCTGAAGGCTCACGTTGTGTTTTCTATTCCTTCTTCAGATGCACATTTCAGCACGACTGCTCCAGCTCTGAATGGGTCTCAGTTCAACCAGAAAGACCCTGAGATTGAAGCTGATGATGATATTTATTTGATAACATTAACATGGCACAATAAAACTTTGGCGCAGGTCCTGTCCTTTGTCCTACTCGATATGAATTAACAGTACGTAACTTTAACTTTAACCTCCGGTGTCGGCATGGACCCGAAATGCTTCCGTTATCAGCAGTGACCACGCATGCCTCCAGTATCGGCATGGACCATTTAGTTATTTATGTATTATTGATTTATTTATTATTTAACACATTTTGAATGACGATACGACATGCGAATTAGTGACGACGACCACCACCAGAATTGAGCTTACCTTACATTTTAGACAGTGCCGTTTGCGCGTCTTGAACAACGTGATCGTCGGGTCTGATGTACGTTTCGAACGCCGACGACGTCCATCTCCCCAGCCTCTGGATCGACGATGAGGGGATTCCGCATTCGGCCGCAGCAGTAGCGGCGCCGATGCGAAAGCAATGGCCGGTGTAAGCGGACGGAGACAACCCACAAGTGCTCACCACAGTAGTAGGTGCGTTTTAAACCAGTGCTGTGTCATGGGGAGCCCGTTAGGGAGGATAAACAACGGGGCATAGGCTGAGGTGCGGGGACGAAATTTGAGAAAGTTCAGCATAGAGGCGTAAGGAGAGACCCAGGGACCCTGAAAATTCTAATTAAAACACCCGACCCGTGAATATCAGTTTAGAGTGTTTAAGAAACAAGGTGTAAAAACGTAAAGAAGAGGAAATGTCAGGAAAAAACCACGTCGCGTGAAGGGTTGGAGGATTGAGTGCTGGTGCAAAACTCACCGGAGCGCAGAAAACCATAGAAAGCCATGAGGAAGACCGCTTCTAGAGAGAATCCACATAAGGATTAAACAGCCCCGCACGAAGTTTAAACACGAAGGATTTGAGGGTGGAGGGCGTAATGGGCAAGCGCCTGTCCGGCACTGCCAGAGATGATTTGGTTATGCCAGTGAGAAGCAGGCGTATGGAGGGGTTAGAAAAGAAACTGGGAACGTCAGGATCCTGCAGCCTAGCGTGAAACAGAAGCCTGCCAGCAGTCTCCGGAGGGAAGAGACTTTAAGGCCACAAGAGTCAGAAATAATACATTAAATGCAATAGAGGTTATGAGGCCGAATGCAGAGTCATAACTATAACACACTGACAGAACGTACAGCAAAGATTTAAGACTGGCTGGACTGTGTAATGTCCGTCCCCTAGAAAAAGTATATTAAACATGTAATGTCCTGCGCTTAGGGAAATGTTGACCATGATTGTTGATTGACAGATTATTGGTTAAGACCTCTGGTGAGGTCTTTCACTGAGGAGAATCTTACATGAGATAAACACATTGGAGCACTTGTGACGAACTTTGAGCCTGAAGTGAAATAAATATGTCCGGTGTAATATTGAAAGCTGTACGTCTAGGAATAAATACGTAGACGGATACGTCGATGAATGCATGGAAAATATCCAGTGTTAGTACAGATACAAGTGTGGTATGCAGGGATCATTTCTTATTAGCCTACTGCAAGTCTATGTCGGGGTTGATCTCGAGAATACGGCGAGAACTACATAACAGAGGCGCTACGTTTCTGGAGGTTACCATATATTGCAACGTTCGGAGATGTAATGGTCACGAAGACGCACCTGTAGCCTTGCTGTTAGGTCAGTGGCCGAACAGGGGTTGAACTGTGTGCATAAACCTGGCACGGGGTTTTAATCAGTGGCGTGGCGTGGGGGAATTTTGTGGGGAAGCCACAGTTGAAAGAACTATGCTTATCACTACTGTTTTGAGGGGGGGCGGCATGTCTCATTGTTTTTTTTTCTTTTTTTTTTTTCTTTTTAAAAGAACATATGGAGTATAAAACAACGGGAGCAAGCGATACAAGTGAGCGCGCGATGGCCACACACAGGCGCTGTCTGTCTCCCTACCCAAACCGAACAAACTGCAAGACTGTATTCCATATTAAACTGTTACACATTTTAAAGGCTGTCCCATCAACCTCTGTGTAACTTCGATACACATTAGAAATTCGATGTGATAATTA
The DNA here is from genome assembly GCA_030347295.1 of Setipinna tenuifilis. Taxonomy (NCBI): domain Eukaryota; kingdom Metazoa; phylum Chordata; class Actinopteri; order Clupeiformes; family Engraulidae; genus Setipinna; species Setipinna tenuifilis. Next base: position 11,059,163 of record CM059274.1, read on the forward strand.
CCAACACTAAGCTACTCTCAGCACTATGTTGTTTTAATATACTGATGCGGCTGTATCTAACACAGGCTGGCTTCCCTTGGATACGACAGGAGTGTAATACCGTGTTTCACCACATAACATAATGGGCTACATTGGGGAGCGGGGAGGCGTCATTTCGCTCATAGCAAAATACTGAATAAGAAAAGTAGAGATCGGTGATTTAAGCACAGTAGAAGGAGCAAAACCGCTAAGTTAATAGTCCAAATGTTTTAATCAAAATTGCCGCTATTGTCGGACAAAATAGGGGAAGCATGGCTTCCCTTAGCCTCCGGGAGAAAACGCCACTGGTTTTAATTTTTTGTGAATGCACCTCCGTCCCGAGAGGGAATGCGTTTTGAAGTGCCGTGCTTGCCTCGAGGAGTTTCCATTATGGTATACTTGCAGACTGCGACAACCTCGTTGCGAATGAGACATGTCGGCATTGCATGAGTAAATGCGGGCAGAATGAACGCATGCCGTTGTAGCCATTCTCCTTGTAGGCCCTGCATCCGGATCAATTTCTATTCATGGCTTTCGACAACGACATTTGCATCGATAGCTAGCAGTATTCAGCTAATGGTGTAGGCAACACGTCATGAAAAACATAACCCTGGCAACGGCAGTGCACAGCATAGGCTACATGTTACTGTATGACAAGACCTAGGGCAGGGTAGGGAAAACAGGGTCGTGTCGGCGACATTAGTAATGGAACCCGGCCAGCATCCTACGTAATGAAGAGATAGGGAGGCAACTATATTCGAAGTGGAGACCAGGAGAGTTCAGATTACGGATGGGGAAGTATGTTGTGCGAGGAACGATAGGAGAAGCGTAACCAGTGAAACTACATACTTCAAGGGGGGGCCGCGAGGCCTCTAGACATGTATCGGTTGAGGGAGTCGTGCATTGCGGGGGGGGGGGAATCAAATCAACTCCAGGGGGTACGCTGTTGGAGTCCGACTCGCAGACCGACACCGGTGCTTGAATTCCTAGACAGAACGTGAGAGAGTGTCAGCGATAATTAACATTGATCATTGGGATACATTCAGCCTTAACACAGGTTAATTGAGACTGGCTGCCAAGACAGCCGGGGGAGCAGGGACGTAGGCAGAGCGGGGAGTGTGAGAGGGCTATGGACGTGAGAAAACGACAGTTATGAGCACGCGCAGCCAGGTAGGAATTACGCAAATGTGAACACCATCACGGATGGACAAGTGGCGGCCTTCGCCAACTGAGAGCGTTCTTACGGTTTCAGGACTTAGGTAATAGGGGCAGACAGAGTTTGTGCGAAGTCCAGCAGCATGATGGTGTGCACTGCACGGGACGCGACTACGCGCGCCTGCCGGAGGTCAGTGATCAGACGACCAATCCGAGCAGATGTTAAAGAGGGCAAAGTACGAAGCAACTGGGGTATGAGGATTCAAGATAGTCGTGAGACGCCGGGCTCGGCGAAGTGGCTACTGTAGCTGAGAACCGAAGGGGCGAGGGAGCCCAGCGTAAATGGCAGATATAGCAGAGAGGCTTGCGTTTCTTCTTCCTCCCTGTTTACGGCGTGGAGCATGATGATTCCTTCAGCGCGAGGAGTGGAAGTCTTGACGACGGGGAGGCGGTCGACCACGGGCTTGATTGGCTTGGTGAAGACGATAACTGCACGGGGAAGAAGCAGGGGAGAAGGAATAATAACCGCGTCAGATTCCGAACTTCGAAAAAAGCCGGAGAGAGCTACGACATCGTGAGGCTTGGCAACGCATGGACTTCAAACGCCGGTACCCGAACGCGGAATACACCTATGAGCAGCAAAAACAGGTTAGTGAGGTGACGTAATATAAGGCAAGTGTTGACATCTGATTGGACGTTAGTAAGTAGGTGACGTGCATTAGGTCTTCCTGGCAGAACTTCTCGCTACGCTTACATTTCCTGGTACTTCCAAGAAGAAGCAGATCATTTCTGTCCACATGAACACAGGCACCACTGGGCAGGTACAAGGGTTTGGTTTAGCTTTGAGTTGTTTGGTTTTATTGTATCATACTTGTTCTGTCAAGTTCTGATATGTTTGTTTACTCCCTTTGGCAGGACATCACGGTGACAGCTTTGCCAAACCTGAATGGGGGTGTAGATTTCTCTTGTGCTGTGGAGGAGTGTGACAGTCCTGGCCCTTCCAGCTGTTCCTGCACCCTGTCTAGTGACAGCTTCCCTGCCAAAGGTCTCTGAATGGACACCTGTCTGGTCATTACTGATACACTAACTCATTGTGGCTGAGCATAGTGTGTCTGACCCATAGACCTGCTGTGTGTGTGTGTGTGTGTGTGTGCGTGTGCATATGTGTGTGTGTGTGTGTTCATATGTGCAGGACGCAGCCTAAGAGTCAAAATCACAATCCAGGGGGAGACACACATTCAGGAGGTGCATCTGAAGAACTGCTCCAGTATTAGAGGAACACCAACTTCTGCTCTGTAAGAGAACTGCTGTGGTTATGAGGTTGTTTTGCATTTTCAGTTAAAAGAATTCCGAGAAATAAATCATGTGTCATTGTGCTGGGTTATGCAGTTTGACTCAACCACTTATGAGTTCCTTTTGAAAAGACAGTGTTTCTGTTTTAAACAGAGTAATATTTTATTAGTGTATTAGTTTTAACAGTGCTTGTCTCTGTGGCAATAGATATGAAATTGTGTCTGGTAATGTAATCCTGTGTGTGTGTGTATGTGTGTGTGTGTGTGTGTTTGTGTGTGTGTGTGTGTGTGTGTGTGTGTGTGTGCGTGCTTGGCAGGTGTATGGAGTGTATCTCTGCAGGGTGTGAGTGGTCTCTCACAGGTAACGTTTGTACCTGGAGACCAGCCTCCACAGACTCTTCTGCCTTGACACAGGTAAGAAAGGGCCTCACATGCACCAACACCACTTGCAGCATGGCGAACACATACTAAATACATACGCAGGCCTTCACCAAGGTGAAACAACCAAGTGATACCTAAAATGTAATATCTCTCACTCATACCCACCTCCTCTCAATCTCTCTTTACCTCTCTCTCCCTCTCTCCATCTCTTCATATCTCTCTCTCTTTCTCTCTCTCTCTCTGTCTCTCTCTCTGTCTGTCTCTCTCTCTAGGATGTATGTAAGGCCCTCCAACCAGGACAGAATGAGGCAGTAAGTCTACTGAGCTTCTTTATGGTTAGCCAAGACTGTATTTACATAAGCAAAAATCTGTTATAGAGCAGTTTCATTGAGGAGCCTAATTCAGAGCAAAACTGAGTATGGGTGATTGCTGAGCAAATAGTATGATAAAAAATAATGTGTCATCTGTATGAAATTGCAACTTGTCTATTCAGACATCATATATGTAAGACCCTCCCATCAGGACAGAATGAAACAGTAAGTCTACTAAGCTTCTTCTCTGAGCGTTTTGTTCCCAATTCTACCCCAGTGAAGGGTGACATGAAGCCTCTAATGGGGAAGTGGCTCAGTGAAGTTGCAGGATGTGGTTCCTTAACGGGGCTGAATTTAACTCGCCCATCAATGTCAGTAAAATGTGTTCATTGCTGGGAAGGGGGCCTGTATCGCTTTTAGTCCTTTCAGTCCTTACGTTTTATAAAAGACATTTGAAGGATATCAGATGGAAGAAAACAAAAGCCTTACAGTTAAAAGTTACAGCGTTTAAGTACCAGCGTTTGTTTACTGTTGTGGTCATCGGATCATTAACTACACTTAGTCAAAGATCTAATGTTAAAGAAGTTAAAAAGTTGAAAATAAATTAAATGCTTGTGCCCGAAAATCAGTATTTTCTTACCAGATTATTATTATTATTATTATTATTATTATCATCTTTAACTGAGCTCTGTGCTGCAGTTCAAGACTGAGAGCTGTATGAATTGCTTTATTCTTTTGGCTCATGGGCGTTTTCCTCAGATGACCTCACAGAGTCTCCATACAGCTCACGCTGCCTGTGCTGTTAAATAGAGACAACAACTAAAATAATATCACCTCAGTATTCTTCATACCTCTTTAAGTGTCTAAAACAATATTTTTAAATACTTCTTCATACTTTCATAAGGGATTTCCACACAGTGTTAGTTAAGACTATACATAAGCAAAAATCTGTGAAAGAGCAGCTTTATTGGCTGGCTTAATTTAGAGCTAAACAGAGCATAGATGCACATATTTTTCCCCAAGGGGAATTGCAGAGCTAATAATGTGATAAAAGTATGGTGTGATCTGCATTAAACTGTACCTTGTTTATTCAGATGTCATTATCCCTGAGGGTGTTGTCATTTTGAATGTCGAGACTTCCTGTTTCTCATAAGAGAGACTTCTATGCTGTCTATTTTACAGCTCTTTGAATGGCACACTTTAACTTTGAACATTTGGAGGTCTGATAATTTAGTATGATGATAGCAAAAAAGTGTAATGACAGCTGTCAATGCCAACAAGTTATTATTCTATTCACTTACCAAAACAGAATTTCAACAATATAAACTGCAATGAGTTTATTAGCTGCTGGACACATTTCTAGGCAACACTTAAACATTTTATTTCTTCAAATTAGCTTTTTTTTTGCGGTGGAAGCCATGAAACGGCATTGGAATCTTAAAATATGACATTGTTAGAGGTTTAATACAAGTACAGTAGCTGTATAATAATTTCGATAATGTATAGCAAGACTGTGATAATAATTTGGATAATGTACAGCAAGGTTGTCATCCTTGTGGAAGTAGCCCCTTTAGAGTAATTGAAGAGCTCTGCTTTGCATTGAAGTCCTGCCTCACTCTGTCAGGGTTTATTGCAAGAGAGTGCTCACTTCTCCAAACATTATCCCTTACTTAATCACTTATGCTGTAGTTTTTTACTCCCCTTACTACTTATCCTCTGTTTCTTTCCATCATTTCCTCTGTACTGTCATCAGAACCCAGAGATTTTGTCTATGACACCCAGTGAAGTTTCTATCTATGGCCGAAATGGTGCCATCATCACAGGACAGAATCTGAAATCAGTCACCAAGGTCCGTTTCCAAGGAATGCTGGACTGCAATCCAAAAGAGTAGGTGTGGGGGATTATGGGTAGTGAAGGGAGAAATACTGTAGGGAGCGAATGAAACATGTGTGCTCTTTCCCTTCCCTGTCACATGACCAGGTCACCGGTGCTTTATTCTGCAAACTCCAGTGTCGAGTCTCTGGTGTTCGACATTCCGAGTGGAACCAAAGGCACAGTGAAAGTGTGTGTGCTGACGCCAGATGACCAGTGTCACGGCAACGCCAAACTCACCTATGACTCCCAGCCCATCTGCAGGAGCTTACAGCCAAAAACCACATGGGCCAGGTGAGGTTTCACGCAATTCAATTCAGCTTAGCTTAATTCAGTTCAGTTTAATTCAGTTATGCTCGTTTAAATTAATACAATTCAGTAAGCTTTACTGAATCAGAATCAGCTTTCATTGTCATGTGTTCCTGTTGATATCTCTCCAGTAGTGTGGGAAAAACATGCATACAGTATGAGTATGTGTTTGTGTGTGGGGGGTAGGGGGTTAAAAGATATATACATCTATACTAGCTTCTTCATAGTCTTAAAGGAACATTAAGTGCTGAAAATGTAAATTTGCTTACATTTGCTTTAAAGTACACTGAATCAACAAGTTAACATTTTAATGTATCACAAAATCTATATATTCCCACAGAGATCTCGTTATGTAGAATTCCTCAAAAACTAGTACCCAGGGCAGCTATAGGCTATATATTCTATTCGTAGCAAAACAACAACAAGACACATGTGGTGTGTTTTTCACATTCTTCTGCCATTTCCTGCATTGAATCATTAGCTTATTTGCACAAATTGTTCTATTTGTTGCACATTAATGTTCTATGTATGTGTAATTTCTGCGTTAAAGGGGTCCTTCCATCAAAAACCACTTTTAGTAGCTCTATTTACAATGTGGTGGGTCACAACAAGCAGTATATGCACGCAGCATTCCAAGACGTGAAATTCGACCCTCATGGTTTTACTGGTCATTGAAGGGTCGAACTAACCAAAATGAGCGAATCAGAGCATGCTAAACCTATCTACGTCACTTGGTCGTAAGCCCTGCCCAGAGCCATGTATGGCAAGCCCACATCCCAAAGGATTGGTGGACAGAAGCTAGGTGACCGAAAGACAGCGAATTTGCCCAATCAGAGGTGCTCTATTGACACGTGATGGATATTCACGAGGCACACCGGAAAAAACAGTCGTTCAACCACTAGACCTGTTATAGCTTACAGAAAACAGCGTCAAACAAGAGATCTAGGACATAATTTTTCACAGAAATGACGCACAATGCATTCAACCATAGCGGCGACACAGAAATATGAATAAAAATAACAATGGAAGTTCCCCTTTAATTGATTTGTCATCAAAAAAGAATGACTAATAGTCCAACTCTCAGTAGAATACTTTCATTACCTGGTTATTAACATTCTACTAAATGGGCCTACTTGCTGACCTATGAAATATACCTAAAGACATGGTAGGGGAAACAGTAAGCCAGAGACAAAAAAAATGCTGCACACTCCCGAGTTGTCAGTGAAGAAGTTTTTTAATGTGACAACGTTTCGGCCTTCTGCCTTCCTCAGGTCACGAGGAGAAAACAGTAACCCATAAAGGCAAGTGTGTATGCTCTTTTGTGTCTCGAGTCAATGTACCATGACTCTTGCTAACATTTCAATCGGGCCATTTTGGGTCAAGTGACTCAAGTGACTCACACAACTCGACTCATAACACTGACTAAGTGACTTAGAATGAGCCTAATCACTCCAAAGATCCGAGTTTTACATCTCTACGAAAAGCTTTGGGTCAGTGTTTATATTTACTATGTTTTCAGCTGTAGGACATTATAAGTGGTAGTAGGACGATAGGATAAGGCAAAACAAGTTAGCTTAATAAACATATTGCAGGCTTGCACTTATGTTGGTTTGTGGATAAAACTGAACAAAATCCTACACATTTTTGGTCAGTATTTGTATTTTTTGTGAGCTTCCAGCAATATTAGCCATGTTGTTGTAGCAATGGAAAGACATGTTTAGGCTGGTAGTTACTAGGCTAAAGTTAGCTGAAAAAAGACTCGTCATTGCCTGTTGTTTTAAATGGACTGCTTTGAGCAGCGCACGCACAAGTTACAAAAAAATTAGGTGCATGGCAGCATGTTGTCAGGATGTGCACTGGCGTTATTTTGACGGCACTTTCTTGCGCAATACGGTGCAACATGGCAGGTATAAATCTAGCTGAAGCTCCCACAGACTTCCTTTCTCAAAAGTTCTTCACCCTGTCTGACCTGCTGTTGTGTGTTCTCTGTTCTGCAGTGGTGGTAGGAAGATTTGGATTGTGGGTTCTAAGCTGAAGTTTGTGGAAAGGGTGAAGCACAGTGACCAGCCTGCTGAGATGAGCCCTGAACTCATCTCTGAGGTAAGGGCGCCTCTTCTGTGGCTTCTGCAGCGTGAGATCATCACAGAGCTCCTCATCCTAACAGTCTGCTTCCTGAAGTGTTTCTATTTCACAGTGTGTGTTTCCCTCTTTTCTCTCTTAGTCATTTAAGGATCCTACTTGCCTGTCTTGCTAATTTCTGTTTCCATCAACTGTCAGCTGACCCCAGCAGATTCAGTAGTTTCTCACTCAGTAGTTTCTGAACATGCTGACATCAGCACAGAAAAACAGTTTTGGCCCTAGGAGGAAAACGTAATAGTACTCCACCACCCAACCTAAATAATAATAACAATGATAATAACAACAACCAATAATAGTAATAACAGTCATTGGGCCCTATCATGCCGCGGCGCATTGTGCATTCGCGTCATGCGCATGCTGTCATTGCTATTTTGTGCCAGCGCATCGTTCGTTTTTTCGGGCAAAAAATCACGTTGTCTAGATAGCAGATGACATTGCGCCCTTACGGGTGTGTCAGCGAAAAGAAGAGGTGTGGTCTGGCGGAAAGCGAACCAGATGCTATTATAAGGACGCAAAAAGGAAATGCACGCTTGATCAAGATAAACATCTGTCATCAGTCTTTAGTCGCGCATGGCTGAAAAGCTATTTTAGGGGCGCACAACACTTTGAAACCAGAGGCCAGCTCAATTGGCAGAAGAGCTGCAACATGTATAGCCTGTATAGCCATGTATTTTAATGTTTTAGTAAGCAAACAGGCACAAATATAGAGAGTATAGCAATGTCCTGCACTTTATAGCAATGTTCTGTGGTTTATTTACGATTTCTTTTGTCGTTTTAAATAAACAGCGTGGCAAGTTGTAAAAAATTAAATGGACAAATCATCAAAAAGAAAACTGATGGACTAATGGTTTGATGGACCTCTACCTTCCGTTTATTTTTTTGATGTTTCCTTTGAGTTGAAAGCTTGCTTCCCCGTCGTCTAACGTTGTTGTACTGCTTTCGGCACTGTTCAAAAGCTCTCTTCGTGCCAAAGGAGGAGGACTGAATTATTGAAGACATTTCCTCCCATACTTCTTTGACCAGCGGATGTTTGGGGGAATTCTTTCCATACCCGAAGATTAACTGCTCACGCACTTTTACTTCACGCAGGAGCAAATCGGTCTCCTCCACCGAAAAGCACCTGTCATCCGGGTAAATCCGCCACCGTAATAGCAAAAGACCATGGACAATGCGCCGGCGGCTTTTAAAGGGAATGAGAGTATAAATTCTCATTGGTTAATTGCATGTTACGCCCAAAACACACCCATGACTAATGAATTATTTAAGACCAACCCTTTTGAACTATGCGCCTGGCGCAGTGTTTACTTTTCCTGCCGTCAAAATACCAAATTGTGTCGGGAACGCCCCCAAAGCAACTTGCGCGACAGACTTTAGACAATGCGCATATGATCGTGAAAATAGAGCCCATTATGTTGAGTTTGGAACCATTACCATCATGCTGCACTGGTAAACTGGTTATGTATGGTCATACTGTAGTTCTCTACTAAGAAGGGAATCCTTTTTCTACCTTCCAGACTCTAGTGTATTACTCCCCACGTGGTGTGCAGGAAGTGTCTGTGTATCTACTTGTGGGCAACCAGTCAGTGAGTTGCACAGACAAGCTCACCTATCACCCCGACCCACACTTTACCAGCTTTACTGCCACACCCACGGGCAATGATATGACTGTCGTCATACAGGTAGTCTCCACACACACACACACACACACACACACACACACACACACACACACACACTCTCTCTCTCTCTTAATCACTACTCTACTCTTTCCCTCTCTCTCTCTCTATTGATCTATCTATCTTCTTCTCTTTCTCTTTTATATATTTTTTACTTTATTTATTTCTTTGTGCAGAAAACAGCAGACTCTCTGGCGTTGAATACATCAGAGATCCTGGTGGAGGCTCTGCAGGATGAGCAGTCGTATGTGTGTGAGGTCCAGAATATTGAGCACAGTCATGACACCTCCTCTGTGATCTGTGAGATTAATAACCAAGCAAGCCTCAGCATAGATACCCTCAAGGTCAGTATCACCAGGAATTTATATCCATTGGCCAGGAATCTTTTTTTTTATATAAGAACTTTACTTTGTGAGAAGCCTTTTTCTTATTCGGTGGTCAGGAATCTTTATTAGTCAAGACTCTTAACTTATTGGTCAGGAATCTTTATTCTTTTTTTTACATATTTGTCAAGAATCTTTATTGTTTTGTCATGAATATTTATGTGTTGGTCAAGTGTTATAGGCTTTTTCTGAACATGTTATGTGTAGTAGAAACACTTTGTGTTGTGGTTATTACTGTGGCAAAGTAGCTCTGTCTACTCCTTATGTTCTAGATCATCATTGTTTCTCTACTGTGTGTTCTAGATCACGGTTGGGGGGTTCTCAAACACACTGAAGAGAAACCAGTACCGTTCCTACATCATTCGAATTCTGATCTACACTACCCTTGTGATCTGTGGTGAGAATATACTGAATAATCTGTTTTCTCCAAATATTTTTGTTTTTTATATTACCATATATTTTCTCGCCTTAGTTTTGTCTTATTTGTCTTCGTCATGTTCTTTGGTTATGAATTCTTAGACATGTAGAATGAATGGCTGGTCATTGAATCGATGTGTTACGTATTATCATTTGGGGGACACAAGGTGCAACAAGGTGCCATGGCTATCTTAATCTAAAGTTCTGTTGTTGATGTCAGATTAAAATCAAACACAGACTTGTGCCACTATATGTGTTTGTGTGTACTTGTGTGCGTAACTGTTTAGCAGTAGCACAAATTTTCACTAGTGTGTGTTTATGTGTGTGTCTTGACTTTGCTTCTGTATTTGATTTTTGCATGCATATATTCATGATACTTTCTGTGTGTGTGTGTGTGTGTGTGTGTTTGTGTGTGTACCTGTGTTTCTGTCTCAGTGGTGGTGGTGGTTGGGTACTTTAATATTAAAAAGCAGAGGATGATGAGGAGAGAGATGTAAGCATCTGTAGGCTTAGTGTACATAAAGTAATGTTGTAGTCTACTATTGTCACCTTTCCTAAAGTGTAGGCTATATTGTTTTTTTCCTCCACTCAGTATACTTTGTATTTAAATATTCACAGTATGTACATTTAAAATGGATTACATAAACTAGTCAGATGTGTTTCTTTAAGGTGTTTAGATTTAAATTGTTTTATGAACCAATGATATTTTTATGCCCGTGAACCTGCGTGCCTGCCGAGCTTTGAGGACAGGTCTCGGGAGGGTCTGAGTCAACATTCAGAGAAAATTCATAGCCTAGGGCCTATAGCCGATTTTTTTTGTATAAGGTATAAGGTAAATATTTTGCAAAATGTGAGAGCTTGTACCCCACAATTTGAGAACTTTTAGCCTACATTGTATAGGCTGAACTGTAAATGTCTATTTTCAAATAGAGGAGAGCTGTGTTGATTGAAAAGATGAATGACACACAGCTATTTCCTCGTCTGTTCCTGCCCCCTTGGAGGCGTCCGACCGTTAATTTCGCCTCTTCAAAGCATTCTGGGGGCAGGAACAGACGAAGTTGAAACACCCATGGGGCGAAAAAAAAAAACGGAAAGGGCCCATTAGCCTTTAGCATTCCACTGACTTTCATTCATTTTATCGTCATTTTAAAAACAAATAACTTTACATTAGAAGGACCCATTTTGGTATTGTTGGACACCAGAGAAACTACAGGAAAAGATATTTGCTTCGATCGGAAATCTATCATGTCATTGCCTTGTAAGAAAAGTAAAAATTACGTTACAAATAAAGCGACGGCTAGTGACTTTCTGTCACACAGGAGAAAAATTACTGTACTGTTTGAATAACAAGCCATAGTCATACGCATGCCTGTTTAGTTTTCTGTTCATGTCAGGGAAACATTTCCAGCAATATTTCCCACAAGGTAGTATTAGGTTTAATTTTTTTTTTTGTAAGATGGATTATCATTCGATGCAAGTGAAGCCAAAGCGAAGATGGCTAAGCTAAGCTACACGCTAGCATTGTGAGTACATGTTAACTAGCTAGCTCCCCTGACATGCTAGCTTGTAAGATTGCCTGGAGTGTTATACATTGACCGAGTGGTGGTTAGCTGCTGTCACCACTGCTAAGTTCTGCAAAATCGTCTGCCTGCCTGTCTTGTTGTCTCTGGTGCTGGGCCCACTGGAGGACAACAACCTATGGACTAGGGATGACTGCTCTGGACGAGGGCTACTGTCAGCTCTCCCTGTATCCTGCCAGCTGTCACCACCAAAAGACGACACATCTTGTTGTCTGGTGTTGGGCCCACAAGAGAACCCAAAGACTGTCTGCAGCCCCAACTGATGGCTACAGAGAGAAGACTGCAGACTGAGGGTAGCCTCCTCAATGGCTTCCTTGGGGTCAGCCTGCACTCATTCCTTCATGTTGTTGTTGTTGTTGTTCTTCTTCTTCTTAATATTTTTAATAATAATAATAATAATAACTTATTTCTTTTTGGGATCATTTCATTTACTGTGTGTGTGTGTGTGTGTGTGTGTGTGTGTGTGTGTGTGTGTGTGTGTATGTGTCCCTCCTGTCCCTCAGGAGTGTGTGGGGCAGCCTCTGTACCTGCTGGTGTGTGCGCTGATGGAGCAGACCAGTAAGGGCCCAGTGGACTCCATCACGGGCAAGGCCCTCTACACTCTCAGTGAGGACTGGCTCCTGTGGCAGGCCCAAGACTTCAGCCCGCTGGTACGCCACACACACTAGAGACGCCCCTGAACACACACCATGGACATTGCGTACACACAGCATTCACACCCCTGAACACACACCATCAACACCCCAAGCACACACCATTGACACCCCAAACACACAACATTGATACCCCAAACATACACCAGTGACACCGCAAGAACACACTACCCACACCCCAAAAAAACACACCACCCACACCCCAACACGCACTCCAATGACACCCCAAACACACATGTAACAACCCTAGCAGGTCTGGTTAATCATCTGATCTAACCTCGCCCATGCTGCCTGTCTGCTTGTCACTGTGTTACAGGTCCATTAGGGAGCATTAAAAGGCCCGCTTGGATGACCGACAGTGTTGCTCTCCTCCCCCTGGTTTTTGGACAATTATTTTGTCGTTTGATACCTAGGCTGACCAGCACCACATTTTAGTTTCTCTTTCATTTCGATGTACACCATATTTCTTTATCACTGTTCTTTATTTTAATAAATGATATTATTTGAAATTCTGCATGTGGCCTCCATTGATACCACAAACACACACACCCGCTCCCCCCCCGCTCCCACACACTAACTAGGCATATCTCCTGAACTCACCACTGATGCACCTAGCACACGCAACTGACACCCTTAAAAACACCACTGACAACCACAAAGAAATTGGGAAATCATTTTCATTACTTAGTTGGGAAAGGTTTGAATCTATCATTGTAGCAAAGAGAGCATTGTGGTATTCATTATAAAAAGTATTTTATCAGTTCAACTATGATTAACTGTTGCTTGTGTATGATGTAAGATGTTGTAAGATGATGCTATTGACTGTTAGACATGAGCTGCATTCGAGTTATAAATCCATCTGACTGTGTCGAGACTGAACTTGCACCTTTCCCAATCTTCATAGCAGATGACACAGAAATCATGTGTTGTCATAAATAAGCAAAACAACAGAGTTGCCCCAAAGTGCTTGACAACACAAGCATGAAAAATAACACAGCAAAACCATAAAGCAAAGACCATAAATATGTATATAATACTGACAATGCAATGAAATTAAAGTCAGATAAATGATTGAATGAATAAATGAATGAATGAATGAATGAATGGGTGGGCTTGACAGCATCAGATAAAACCCCCAGAACAAGCTTAAAATATAGAGAAAAGACATGTATTCAAATTGGATTTAAATAACGTACATATAAGATGAGAAGTTCTGTGGGGGAGCACCGAACAACGCACCTACACAGACCTCAGTGAAATTTAAACCAATGAGGGCACAGTTGCACAGTTGTGGAAGCAACTGCAAATGTCATATTATGGCAAGCCCTTTTCACATTTAAAAGCTAAGTTTGACTATCCAGAATTAACAGTGTAGATAACAACGTCTTTTTGACTAGGTGTAATTACATTCTAGTGTGAGGTAGTGATTGGCTGGCTGACATTTGGCTAATGCTGCCTGTCGATGCTCCTGTCTGCTTTCTGACACATGAATTTATGTCGTCTCTGGTGTCTGTGGGATAGACTGTGACTTTCTCATATCTCACATCGCTGTGGCAACAAAAGCACTTGAACAAAATGCACCCATAGTTTCAGTTTTAGTCATGGTAAGTATCTTCAAAGAAGTGCAAGAGGACAGTATTAGGCTAAAACTGAGACAAATAACAAAGAGACACAAGCAAGGGTGAAAAAGACACTATAGAGCGTGAGATTTCACAAAAATACTTCATACAATTTTAATCCATTTTATGTATGTATTATTGTTTAGTATTAAGATGGCAAAAGGCCCTCAGTGACACTAACCACTTGGGCATCATCTAGGGTTAGATAACTATTTTTTTAGACCAGAGGCTTCCTGTCTTAGACCGCTTGTGAGATGTGGTTAGCAGGGTCGAAACTGCAGGGGTGCTCTTCAAACCCCAGACTACCCACAGCACAGCATGTTTTCATGAGCACAGAGTACATGCTACAGCATATTCACAGCACAGCATGTTATTACATGGACAGAGTACATACTACACCATCGAATAGCACAGCACAGCATGTTATTACAGTACATGCACAGAGTACGTACTACACCATCGAATAGCACAGCACAGCAAGCTTTAAAGAATACTGAGACCATACTAATATGCACACGGCAACATGTTCTAAGGAGCATAGTGTATACTGAACTTTAAGTATGCAAAGCATACGCATATTATGCTTGCATATATGCTTATTGAGCTGGCACTGTACATATGCATACGGCCTTGACAGTGTTTGCAAGACACTGTCACTTCCTGTCCCCTGGCCTACTGCGTGGCGCTGTACAGGAAAAGAGTCTGCTCTGTGTGTTGGTCTTGAGAGTCTGCTCAATTGAACAGCACCGGGTTCCTCATACAACTGAACCATACAGTACACCACACACAAAAAACACTTCAATTCCTGTAGATTCCAGATAGGTCAAAATAAGAGTGCTTCATATGACATGAACATATGTTACACAAAAGTAAAGGCATTACATGGTTACATATGGTCTAAAATAAACAATAACAATAACACAAATACTATTTATATGAGAACACATCTTAACACAAAGTAACTGTTGTTTTACCATGTCAAGTCTAAAGTATGCTGTGTGCGCGCATGTGTGTGTGTATGTGTGTTAATAGACACTGACCGTGTTACTGTGACATCTTCCTCTCTCTCTATCTCTATCTCTCTCTCTCTCTCTCTCCATGGATGTGTGTGTGCGCATGCGTGCGCATACGTGAGTTAGTAGGTACTGACTAAGACGTTTTACTGTTATACTGTTTAATATTAAAGTATGTTTTCACTCTGTGTGTTTGTGTGTGTGTGTGCGCGCGCGCACGTATGCGTGTGTGTGTGTGTATAGAAGCGGATGGTGCTGTTTGCGGTGGGAACGAAAGGACAGATCAGTGATCCGCTGGAGATCTGTCCTCTGGACTGTGCCACTGTGGAGCAGGAGAATATGTTACTTACACCCTGTTGATGTCAAAGAGATTTAAGCAATAGAGTAAAAAGTACTGCAGTAAAACATCAGATTTGGGCCACCCTATCTATAAATGCTCTTTGGGGTAGCGTCATCTCTGTGATTATTTAGCATGGGAATTTTACCACAGGCAAGGTCTGCATTATTAACTTCTAGGACGTTTGTGACAGCCTCTTGGAAAGATTTTCAGGGATACTGTGGTAGGCTTACTTTGAAGAAAATAATGTCATATTAAACTGACACTTGTGCACTGAAACTGTAGGCTACAAATTACCTCACATATAGGCCTCAGAGTGACTATAGCGATGTAGTGGTTTTACACTATAAAGAAGAAAGGGTTCTCAAACTAAACGAACTGTGTTGACACTAATTAGATTTTTTTAACCCATATTTCTCAGAATTCTGTGTTTTGTACTTTGTTTTTTGACTGTTTACCTGTAGCCTCCTGCTGGCGGTTTTGATGTGTGTGTTTCCATTTTGTGCTTACACAGGTGCTACTCATATAATTAGAATAATCGTGAAAAACTTAATTTATGTCAGTAATTCTATTCAAAAACTGAGACTTGTATGTTATATTCATTCATTGTACACAGACTGATATATTTCAAATGTTTATTTCTTTCATTTTGATTATTATAACTGACAACTAATGAAAATCCCAAATTCAGTAACTTAGAAAATTAGAGATATAAAAAAAGATTTCTAGAAATGTTGGCCAACTGAAAAGAATTAACATGAAAAGGGGCTCCTTTTGCCTAAATTACTGCAGCAATGTGGCATGGCATGGAGTCACTGACCTTTTGTGTCTTGCCCTCCTTGTGCAAGGTGTCAATAATCATCTTTTGGAAAACTGTCAGGTCAGCAGTCTTCCCAATGATGTAGCCTACAGAATTAGCTTGAGAGACTACTTAAAGGCCTTTGCAGGTGTTTTGAGTTAATTAGCTGATTAGAGCGTGGCACCAGGTGTCTTCAATATGGAACCTTTCCACAATATTCAAATTTTCTGAGATACTCAATTTGGGGTTTTCATTACATGTCAGTTATAATCATCAATATTAAAAGTAATAAACACTTGAAATATGTCAGTCTGTGTGAAATGAATATATACATTATAGAAGTTTCACGTTTTGAATGGAATTACTGAAATAAATCAACTCTTTCATGGTATTCTAATTATATGACCAGCACCTGTATACCCCTTATTCCCTTCTGTCTTGCTCTGCTGTTTTCGTGAGTAGTTTGGCCTTTGGACTGTTCCTTTGTTTTTTGTTCACTGCCATGGCCGGAGTGGGCCCCTTTTTTAGACGGGGAGTTTCATGCCCAAACCCAGTTCACTTTTTCCATGGAGGAGGAATTTGAATAAATGAAACTGTTACTGGGTATTATTTAGAATCTATCACATCTGTTCTGGGTGCGGCTTGTTACATAATTTTTTTTTTTTAATTAATATTTACCCTCTCTCTACCTGTCTCCTCTGTAGTCCTGGCCTCTCCATGCCTACTGGGTTCACCAGCAGTTCTAGGCTGTGTGGGCAGTAATGGGTGGGCAGTAGAAGATGTTGGCTGGGCACCAATAAGTAGTGTTATACTTGTGTAGGCTATAATTTAGGGTACCGGTAGTTCTTTTTATGTTCTTTTTATTTTTAACTAAATTAATGAAAATCAGTGATATTCAGTACTGTGCATAGTCTGTGGAAAAACAATGCTATGTAGGCCTAATACAAACAAATGCACAGACTGCCACAGCACTTGATTCAGTGAAGGGTGGAGAAAGTTTATGTGTACCTAAATACACTCTGGATAAGAGTGTCAGCTAAGTCTAATGTAAGTGAAAAAAAGTATAGCAAAGTGAGTGGGATTTAGCAGATGATGTTATCCAAAGGGACTTAAACTGTAGCAAGTCAAACCTGACCTTAACTGTTAAGTGCAAGTTTATGTGTACCTAAATACACTCTGGATAAGAGTGTCAGCTAAGTCTAATGTAAGTGAAAAAAAGTATAGCAAAGTGAGTGGGATTTAGCAGATGATGTTATCCAAAGGGACTTAAACTGTAGCAAGTCAAACCTGACCTTAACTGTTAAGTGCACAGTGATGCTAGTGGAGCATGAAATGCACACAGGAAGACAATGTCACACCAGAGAATGGAACAGATTATGATGAGGGCCACAGCATTACAGTTCCTTAGGATGTCCAGCATGTTGTGCTTCTTCTTCTTCTTCTTCGCCTGGGCTTCCATGATCTGGGAGAAACAATACGATGGGGCCAGACACTGGATTAGTGTTGTCCAGTGTGTGTTTGGGTGTGTGTGTCTGTTTCTATGTGTGTTTGTGTGTGGGGAGGTGAGTGTGTATGTGTGTGTGTTTTTTTGTGTATGCAAAACACATGAGGGACGAGGTTGAGCAGGGAGAAGGTCCTAAGCAGGTCCAGTCTGTATCTGCTGCAGGAGCTCCACCTCAGCACCCCGTCCTCCTCCACCAGGGGAATGCTCACGTTCCTTCAGCCCACACTGATGTTGCTCTCCTCCGGAACCAGACACTTATGGGGTGGTGTGTCCCCCACAAACACAATATAAACACCACCTAGGCCATTAGGCAGGAAGGGTGGAGGAGCCTAGGAAGGAGGTAGTGGGATCCAGGTCCCGCATGCTGGAGTGTTTGTGTGTGTGTGTGTGTGTGTGTGTGTGTGTGTGTGTGTGTGTGTGTGTGTGTGTGTGTGTGTCTGAGTCAGTGTTCCTAGCTTTTCTCAGCACTACAGATGAGTAACATATCAGCAGCCTGGTCTAGGTGGCGTGGTGGACAAGATGCAGGGGCAGCCTTGCAAGGTGTAAGGGTCAGGTCAGAGTGACCATCCACATAAGTACTGTACACGTGTGCAGGTCAGACACACATACACGCACACACGCACAAACATACACACATACACACTGATACACAGAGTCATATTTTGCACTGCCACAATTTTCTCATTTTCACACAAACCCCTCTGGGAAACAAACAAAGAAACAAACAAAAAACCCCTAAATAACACAATATGAGAACTGAGTGTTGACATTGCCCATAGTTTTGCAAATCATGGTCAGAGTTTTGCAAGCCATGCAACAACAATCTGTAACAATGCAACACATACACATATATTGTGTTTAATAGTTTTAATTAATTTATGTCTATTATGAGATATAGGCTTAATTTGCTCATCAGACACACTTACACTATGTAATCCACATAGTACTAGAACTGCTTTTTAGTGACAAGACATGAAATATTGATTGTAATTATTGAATAATTACTGTGAGTGCTAATAAGCATTTTCCTCATGAGTCCTAAGAAAGAAGAAAACACAGCCCAGGATAACGTATAGGTTTCATTTAGCTTATAATTTTTTAGATACTTTTTTATACATTGTTATTGCATTTCATATTGTATATTGCTTAGTATGTCTAGGTTGTGCTCTTTTTCTTCATTGTGGTGTAATGTATTTGTTTTGTTAGGTACCCTCTGGCTTGTGTATTGCAGTAAAAAAGTGCACACTTTTTTGGGTTTATTCAATTTTATTTCATTGCACAAATGCTGGTTTGACCATGTCTGTTCGTCAAAACATCATTTGTGCCATGAAATAAACAAAAAAAAAGACTGTTAAGCATGCAGACTTTTCCCTTACTGGATTACAGATCAAATTTTGTCCTGCACCTTGACATGGGACATGCACAATCTTCCTCTTGTGACCCCCTGGCCTGTGACCCTGTTACAGTGTGGTAAGATGTGTGTCTCTCATTTTAAAGGTTCAGGGTTGAAACCAAATATACTGGAAGACCAACAACCTGAGTCCTCTCTGTTTTGACCCTGCTGCTTCTGAAAACTAGTTCATTTTATTCCATTGGGGCCATAGGTAAAAACTTTCATTGAAAAACTGCATTGTCACCACTGCAGTTTAACACTAGAAGTCCCAGCATTTTTCTCTCTACCTAGAAGACCCACATAGGGGCCATTTGGTTGTCAGCCCTCTAGCGCCCTCTAGTGGCCTGGGGGCCCCAAGCAAATGCTCTGCTCAAGGCTAGCTATGCTCTGCTCATAAGGCATGTGTCTGTTTCTTCTACTGTCTATGGTATGTACGCAATCTGTGCTGCCTACACTATCCGTTCTGCACATGTGTGGAACTGCTAGAGGGTCCGGAATCAGGCAGTTTTCAACAGCAGTTTTCTGATCAATAGCTTTACACATAATTACAACATCTATAAATAATAAGCACATGCTTTTAAAATACCTAAATGGTTAGGTGGCCTTGCTGCATTGTGCTACATTGACAATAGCAAACATTTATTCTTTCAAACTGTAGACAAAATGTAGCCTAATAAACAGACCGTGAAAATAAACTGCCAGGTGTTTCATTTTGCTGTCAAGCATTTTAACACTGCATGTCTGTTACAGATCAGGCAGCCAATGTCATTTCAGGTATTTCACAAATCAGGTACCCACAGTATGTACTGTGGCCAGCAAAACATTGTAATGCTTTCTTTTTCAGTCCCCTTAATTTTCACATACTGTATGTATCTGCAATTTCCCCACAGATCAATACAGTACCTATCTATCTTTGTATCTACATGTTAAATACATGGTAATTTACATTTAATTACCAAGAATCAACAACCCTTACAAGTAACAACCCTTAATCCCATGGTACTACAAATAACTTAAAGAGATAAGTTAAAGTTCATAAGAACTTGAAGTTTATAGAAACAAAACACCCTTCAAAATGTGTTTTTGGTCATGTTCACAGTTACATGTTTTTCTGTAAGTTTTTTATTAACAGTGGTTACCTTTCTCAGATTAGTTTGTCTGACTTTCCTCTGAACTCAACATCATCAACTCGATGTCATAATTTACCATGTATTTACATGTTAAAATGAAAGGAACTGTTAAAGAAAGTGTTACCCAGATGCTGGGACCTGTAGCTTACAATCACCTACATCTTAACTCATGAACTCTTTAGAAAGCATGAAAGGTCCCCTAAGCACTCCATTTTATTTGTCCCCATTTACCTATGACCAATCTGATAATGTTCTTTTGAGGTGTGTCAGACAAAAGCGCGCCATCTGAAAGTGCTATGTATCTCTCAGTCCCACATCTTCATCAACAATTGCAGAATAAATAATAATAAAAACGTTGCAAAAAATAAATGTTTCTTTACCATTTATGTACATTTTTTAATAAACACTTACAAATTGCACATCAAAATTCATAAAACAGCTTTGCAGATTGTTATAGCTACATCAAAGTTGCAAATGGCTGCTGGTTAGTGGATAATTCTGAATTAACTTAAACGTTTTAGGCAAAACCATTGTACGCTTGGTGTGCCCTTGAGGAGAAGCTGCCACATGCTTTGGGGTCAGAGCCCACAGGTTGCTCTGGTTACAGTCTTTACACTTTAACTTAGACATGAGCTACCACAAGGTACCACTGGAGTATAACTCCCATAGGCTCTGGACAGCCTGTGTTCAGCCTGTTTTGTGACAGACAGGTCCTGTGTGTGCATATAAACTGCAGGCAACTGCACACAGACCATATATACATACATTATAATAATACATACATTATTACTATACACTCTTTATGTGTATGTGAAGTTAGAGTTAGGGAAACAGATGCAGACAGCCAGACAAACACTGGAAATTATGAAAGACTACAGTACAAGTCAATAAACAATGCAAGCTGTCAATGTAAGTTAAAAAATATAAAAATGTATATAAAAATGGATGTTATTTCATTTCAGTGTGCAGACCAATGAGTCAGCGACCCAGCCATGTCTAACAGCTGAGGCCATATTTACCACAGTCACAACTTCAACCCCAACCTGAACGCCCATCACCACCCCTACCACCATGACACAACCCCACCACCACCACCAATGCGAAGCCTCAATCAGGGCATGTGAGGTCCTCACTCCCATGAGGTTTTCTTCTTGCTCTCAAACAGCTCTCTTACTTCATGCAGTTCCTTCTTCAGCCCGGAGGTGGCGTTGTTCTGCTCCAGTTTCTGCTCAATCTGTGGGTAGCATGGAGTCATAAGCACAAAGGGGCTTTAGAAAAGACCAGCCTTCAGAGGTCTGACAAAGTAAACCCTTAACCTTTAATGCAGTTAACATTTGTTTTAAATGAGGCAATACATGTTTATGTGTAAACTATGTGTATTTCATGGTATGTGCTTTCCATGTACATTTTGCATTATTATTACTAGTTTTATTATTAGCATTCTTATTGGCATTATTAGCTTTAGCATTAGCATTTCTACTTGTTCAAAGACAAAATAACACCTTGCACAGGACTTCTCTAAGCTAAAGGCTCTCTAAAAGACAACAAGGTAAAGTGATCATGATTCTGCCAGTGTTGGTGAAGGACGTACAGTACCTGTGTAAAGTAACGCTGCATGAACTTGTAGATTTCACACAGGGCCACAGATTCATCGAACTCGTTCTCATGCTTCTACATGGCAGAAAGATGAGAGAAAATGTCAACAGTAGAGCAAATGGAGTCAATAAATTGCTCAGCCCTTCTAGTTAAAGGAGAGGTTCAGTGTGAATCAATCTATAGCCCTGTTGTTTGAGGTCACAGAGAGCTGTTGGTGGATAGAAGAATGACAAACTTAGATGCAACATAGACAGAATAATTAACTGGTAATTAACACTTACTGCATGGGGCACAGGGAAATAAAACTGAAAGTTAGTTTCGATGCCCCATATTTGTTTTAGTGTAAACTACCAGTTCATTAATCAGTCTATGTTGCAACAAATGTGCTTGTGCTTTTTCCTACCAACAGCACTCTGTGACCTCGAACAACAGGGCTATGGATTAATTCACACCAAACTTCTCCTTCAACAAAATACAAAAAGTATCTATTTACGGAGGGACGTAGGGAAGGATCAAGTTCACTTGTGCACAATAGCCTGGGCCAGTTGTTTTCAGTTATGTTCCCTGTGACTCTTAATATATTTGCCTATGCTAGTACCCCCAACCCACCTCATTTTACTTGTAACTTGGTGCAAGTACACAGCAAATTATACAGTGTTAAATCAACTCTGAGAGAGTCAGTTTTAACACTATGCCAGTATTTATTTTGTCCCAATCTTTGTAGTGTTAACACCCCTCCCTTACATATTTAACTCCTTTAGAGTTACATCAACTTTTTACAGTGTAATTTCAACTCTTAATCTTACACTGTTAAATTAACACTTTTGCTAAAACACTTGTTGTGAAGCCTAGTCAGGCTCTCTATGTCTCTTTCAATTGGAAAAATATACAGCTGTGTTCACTCAACACAGGTGAACATGGGAAGTGTAGTTCCCCTAACATGGGTGTCCATGAGAAGTGTAGTTCTCCCAACACGGGTGATTTTGGGAAATGTAGTTCCCCGACACGAGTGAGAAGGGCACCTTAGACTCCTCCTGCAGGAAGTCCTTAAACTCCTGGCTGCTGAGCGGTGACTGCTCCTGCACTCGCTTGTAGTAGGCCTTCACTTCCTGCTTGTACTGAGGGATGTCTTTGGCGTAGAGCAGCTTATTGGTTGGAGTGTGCTGTAGATCAAACACACACACACACACACACACACACACACACACACACACACAGCATACTTTAATCTTGTCGTGGTAAAACAACACAGTTACTTTGTACTCACACACTTGTCACCACACACAGCCAGCAGTCACTTTTTGCACACATTTTGTGGGTGTTCTCAAGTTTGCATGCCTTTTTATACAAACACACATTTAGTATCAGGCCCTTTGTTTCTACAAACACATTTACTGTACATACACACAAAAGAACACAGTTCAGACATATAAGCTTTTTTAAAGCCGTGAGCGTGTACATGCGTAAGACAGACACACTGCTTCTGTGAACGGCACCTTCTCAGCAAGCAAGGGCGCCTGCAGTTGGGGGGCGCCAATGTGCAGATTGCAGCGATATGATACACAGAGCTACTTTTTTTTCCCCCCAAGCGCTTGTGGCGCCCCCCACGAAATTGCGCCCCGGGTTGGCTGCCCTGTTCGCCCATGCCTGAAACCGCTACTGCAGTGTAAGCTGCTCAATTCAATACAACAGAAGCCTGCCTGAAAGCAGTAAACGTTATATGGTGTCTTTGAAAAAATTGCTGATGAATCTAGTGAAATCTCTTTTTCATATTTCAAGACCTGTGCTTTGTGTGCTAAATGGTTGGACTTTCTGAAGACAGGTTGAGGTTGGGGTTAGGGGTGGATTAGGGTAAGGACTAGGGGTTAGGGTAAGGGTTACGGTTAGGGTAAGGGTATGGTTAGGGTTAGGGTCTGTGTATTCTGTGCAAGCTGTGTGTCTGGGCTGGTGCATTACCTTTCCCAGCTGTTGGTCCGTAAGGGAGAAGGCATCCATGAAGGCCTGAGCGATGACGGACAGGCAGCCGTCCAGGTGTGGCGTCTTCTCCAGGTCAAAGACAAACTGGGGGTTCTTCAGGATGTTTATCCAGAACCGCAGGGGCAGGCTGAAAAGATGGCGGACACAGGGAGAGAGGTACATAAGGGTGTGAAAATTAGAAAAAAGGAGAGGACACGCACATACACACACAGACACACACACACACACACACACACACACACACACACACACTCTGGAGTGAAAGACATTGCTCTCTCTCCCTCTCTCTCTCTCTCTCTCACACACACACACACACACACACACACACACACACACACACACACACTCAGGAGTGGAAGACATTGCTTTCTCATGGGAAGAGATGCAGTGGGAAGCAGAGTTTCATCTGTGTGTCATCTCAAATATTCCTGAAGTTACAGTGCATCATTTTAATCAGCTTGACAGCTATTTCTGCAAAGGAACAGGAATCCACTTTGGTGAATGAACCCTCAACTTGCTACCCTTGCTATGTTGCCAGTGCAACAGTGGCGGTTCTACAGTGTTTTACTCCGTGGGCGAGACCACCCCCACCACCACCACCCTGAGGCAGACACACTGCTTCTGTGAACGGCACCTTCTCAGCAAGCAAGGGGGCGCCAATGTGCCGATGGCAGCAATATGATACACAGAGCTACTTTTTTTTTACCCCAAGCGCTCGTGGCGCCCCCCCACGAAATTGCGGCTGCTCTGTTCGCCTATGCCTAAAACCTCTACTGCAGTGTAAGCTGGTCAATTCAAGCAGTAAACGTCTGTCATAACGACATTAAAAAGCACCTCAGAAACAGCTGCTGTGTGTAATGGCCTTCAACTCTACCTGTTGGTCTTCCAGATGTGCAACACGTCAGGGTCACTGATCTTTCTGTTCTCCGCCTGGCTGTCCAGGAAGTCGAAGAAGTACTTGACGGCGTGCTGTGGCCTGTTGTTGTTAGATGTGCCCCAGATGGTGCGGAAGAGAGTCTCCACATGGGAGTGTACAGCCACCTGTGAGAATGGGCAACAGTGGGAGGAATAGATGTACAAGGAATGAATAAATGCATGATAAAAAAGGGAAAAACAAACATACAACTGAACGAATGAATGTGTGACTCACTACTTGAGTAAATAAATAAATAAATTGATGGATGAATGAAGGAAAGAATGAATGGATGGATGGATGGATGGATGGATGGATGGATGGATGGATGGTTGGATGGATGGACAGATGAATGAATGGATGGATGAATGAATGAATGAATGGATGGATGGATGGATGGATGGATGGATGAATGAATGAATGAATGAATGAATGAATGAATGGATGGATTGATTAATGAATGAAAGAAAAAGGAATAAATAGATGAAAAAAAATTACTGAGTGATCACCTTGGTGGAGAGCAGCTTTGGCAAATAAATCTCTTTAACTTTGAGCTTTTTTGTCTCTGTACATCTGTCATCCACAAGCTCAGGGTCAATCTGATGGGAAATGGAAAAATGTGTGAACTGCTCTGCTCTCTGGTCGCATCTGCTGACTCTTTCTCACTGCTGGTTTTACATTGCATGTATTAAGTGTTTATCAATATGACTAACACAGTGTGTGTGGTTACTGCTTATCAGTAGTGGTTTTACACAGTGTGTGCGTGTGTGTGTGTGTGTGTGTGTGTGTGTGTGTGTGTGTGTGTGTGTGTTAACTCTTTATTACCTCCGCCAAGGAGGCTATGTTTTCGCCGCCGTTGGTTTGTCTGTCTGTCCGTCTGTCCGTTTGTGAACAGCATAACTCGAAAAGTTATGAATGGATTTTCATGAAATTTTCAGAATAGGTCAGAAGTGGCCTAACTTAGAACTGATTTAATTTTGGTGGTGATCTGGATAACCATCTGGATCCAGGATTTTTTTATTCAGTCAAGTTACCAGTGTAGCATGGAATCTACGGAGACTTTTACTTTAAAGGGAGGGAATTATAGGTTGGTACGGAAATGAGGCTCCTGTTGCGGGTCAAGGAGTTGTTGAGTTTTTGGTTAGAGGGTTCAGTGAAAGACAGAGGAGAGTTAGAGCGGTAGTGGTGAGCAGCCCAGTAGTTCATGTTGGCAGTGGAAATTAGATAAAGTACTTTCCTGCACTGAAGAGCCAACCAAGTTCGTGTGAGCATGAGTGAACGAACCGTCTTAAGGTGAGAATGACAATGAGGTGGAGACGTAAGCTGCCTTGGCGGAGGTCTGCGCTCTCTGTGTGCTTTTCTAGTTAATAGTGTGGTTGTGTGTGTGTTAACTCGTGTATAGTTTAACCTTATCAGTATGGGTGTTACACCACAGTGCAACAGACACACAATACTAGTCAGCATTTACTCATGTTAATTGTTTAGCATATTTTTTTTACATTTTCAACACAGACACAGACAAGCATAAACATAACAGGACTTACCAGGTGACAGTACTTGGTTTGAAAGTCAGGTTCCTCTGTAAATGACACACACACACACCCACACACACGAAAACACTATTTACTGCATATTACTAAGGGCTCCAGTAGAACATCTGAGAGACCACAGCTATATTTCATAAATTTTAATAAAACACTGATAGCTTAAGCAAGTCAAAACCTTGTGGGAAAATAAGTGGATTAGAAAACACTGGTTAATCTTGTGTTGGGTCACGAGAGGAAATGCGGTGTTTTACAACTGAGGTTCTAAGAATGTGCCGCTGCATTCTGGGTCTTATCCCCTCATAGCCAACCCTCGGCAGGCCCTGGTCACTCACGAGAGCCAGGACAGGACAGATACCCTGTGGGGTTATTCAGGGCAACATCAAACAGCTCTTGGCTACTCTCTAAAGGTGCAGTGTGTGGGTTGTGCCACAGCTCTACAGTGCTGTACCTGCACGTGCTATCACACACCCACACACACACACACCCACACACACACACACACACACACACACACACCAACTAGGATCTGAAAATCCGGCACTGTGAACTGAAAGACTGTGAGGTGAATTCCTGAAGCAACACCACACAGATGTTTGCTACTGTTTGACCTGTTGTTGCTACTGTTTGACCCGCAAACCGTGCACTATGTAGTCATGTGAATACTTCACACTTCACATAACACCACTGTCATATAATGAACGTTCAACCCAGGTCCTAGAGGCATAACCTCCCATCCAATCCAATATTACATTGCATTACACTTAATAGACACTTTTATCAGCTTTAAGCGACTTACAAAAGGAGGACATACAGTAATAAGGTGAGAGAGGTGTAGAGGAACACAGAGTAAGCAGACTACACACACACACACACAAGGAGATACATGTGCCTTAAGTAAGTTTCCCGCAGTAGGGACACATGCTGACTAATACAAACATCAAGCTGTGTTCAACAGTTGGCAGCCCTGGCATGTGTGTGTGGGTGTATGTTTGTGTGGGCGTGTGTGTGTGTAGAAGCTGACTGAGCCACCGGAGATCTGTGGCACTGTGGAGCAGCTTTAAGGAAAAGATCCTGCTCAGCTTTCTCGAGGTCGTTTCACTCACCTTTCAGACTGAGTGTGGGGCTTCGGGGTGAGTCAACCTTCCTGGTGATGACCTTAATGGTGGACCCATCAGCAATCTGTGGAAAGGGGACCACTCTGTCAGCACTTTCAGCCATGAGTTCAGTGTGTTATATAACAGTACACACACACACACACACACACACACACACACACACACACACACACACACACACACACACACACACACACACACCGAAGTTGTACATATACAGAGTACATACACAGAGAGAAATGTACACACACAGCTGTACATACACAGAAAAAAATACAGACACCTATTCTTGGCCCCTCTGTCACATACATGAAAACCTTAAACCCCACACAGTTGCCCATGGGCATACATACGCGCACGCACGCACACACACACACACATACACGCACACATACGCGCACACACAAGTGTGCGCACACACTCACACACACACACACACAAACACACACAGGAACTGTGGGAATGAAATGTTTTCTAAGGGTTTAATCTAATCTGTCTGCTATTTGACCTTGTGACACAGCCACACACTCAGCCAGCATGGTAAAGTAGCTAAAACACACACACACATACACACACAACCAGCATGTTCCTCTTAGCACTGCCTCTATCCCGTGGGCAGTGCACACACAGACACACACACACACACACACACACACACACACACACACACACACACACACACACACACACACAGTTTGTTTACCATCCTCTGCCTACTGGATAACTAGGCATGTGTACAGAACATCAATTTAAACATGTGACACACTGTAAAACCGTTTTTTACCACCCACACACCACACACACACACACACATAGTCTTTTTTTCTTTTACATAGACACAAACACACAAACAGAATATATACATTCACACACACTTACTCTGTCCTTCTCTCACATAGATACCAGCACACACAACCTTGGTGTGTGTGTGTGTGTGTGTGTGTGTGTGTGTGTGTGTGTGTGTGTGTGTGTGTGTGTGTGTGTGTGCGTGCGTGTGTGTGTGTGTTTCCCAGACACACACATGCACACACACACATACAAATACACAGCAAGTGTGGCACACAGAGCAGCCCATAAATAAAGCTGTGTGTGTGTGTGTGTGTGTGTGTGTGCGTCTGTGTGCGTGTCTGTAAGGTTTTGTGTGCTGGTTATGTTGGTATAGTATGGTGTGTGTGTGTGCGTGCATACCCTGTAATGCTTGAGGGTGTTAAGCATGGTGACTTCCCCCTTCACCTCCGTGCTGCTGTCTACCTCCAGCAGTGCCACATAGCCACCATCCCGCTCGTACTCTACACGAGAGGAAACGAAAGAGAGAGAGAGAGAGAGAGAGAGAGAGAGAGAGACAGAGACAGAGAGACAGAGACAGAGACAGAGAGGGAGAGAGAGAGAGAGAGAGAGAGAGAGGAGTGAGATCTGAGGTGGGGGGTGATCAGGTTTTGGAAACGACTTTTGCTTGTTCTTTCCTCTACTGCAGCTTGTTGCAACACCAGTCTTGTCAGAAGTTCTCAGAATACAGGCTATTGCTTTAGTTTTAGTTTTGTGATTTTATGAGATAGGTATCTGCTTTTAGTCCTAAGGACACATTTGCACAACAAACAAACACACAAAAACAAAGCATAAACACCTCCAGAAATCCTGCGTTTCTGCTTTGTCATGATAGAATATTGAGCATATATTGAAAAATTAAGACTGCAACAGGCTATCTAAATATTTCAATATATGAAAGCCCTATTGTCACCAAGTGTAGTTTCAACACAACTCACTAAAATCATACAAAGGTCTAACCACGCCACGTGCACGCACACACACACACATACACACACACGCACACAGACACACAAAGTGAATCGAGAGATCTCCGTTCTCCTCCTAGTTCCCCATTCGAAAAGACACAAAGTCCCTGGGTGACAACTTCATCTTTACCACAGCTTTCCGGTGTTAAGATAGAGAGCTCAACAGGCTCAAAAATCGACAGTTTTTTTGCTCAATATTTATCTGATCTTAATCTCCTCATCTTACCTCCTCTTTTTATCTTTTGAGACAAACTTGGTGTTTTTGAAAGCACGCTCTTTCACAGCAAAGTAACTCGCTTATGACAAGAAGGCGGTTCAGTTTAGCTGTGGGCTAGGAAATCTTATTAATTATGGCATTATGGCAGATCTGGGCAGAAACACACATACTTACTTGTAATACTTAAGCAAGCTGTAATA
Organism: Setipinna tenuifilis; assembly: GCA_030347295.1. Taxonomy (NCBI): domain Eukaryota; kingdom Metazoa; phylum Chordata; class Actinopteri; order Clupeiformes; family Engraulidae; genus Setipinna; species Setipinna tenuifilis. The sequence goes on from CM059274.1 coordinate 11,088,502, forward strand.
CATTAGCAAGCCCAAGAACAGGGCAGAGAGGAACACTTATTTGTAATACTTATGCACAGAAACATACTTATTTATGATATGAAGGCTTAGGCACATACACATACTATACGGTACTATAAAGTAACAGGCAGACATGCACTCTTATTTGTAATAGAAAGTTATGTCAAGAGGAGGGCAGAGATGAGATGAAAGGAGACTGGCATTTAAAACAGGATGTGGCTGTGTGTGTGTGTGTGTGTGTGTGTTTATGCGTGTGTGTGTGTGCGTGTGTATGCTTGTGCACGTGTGTGTGCTTGTGCATGTGTGTGTGTGTGTGCATATGTGTGTGTGTGTTTCCCTGACACTTGTGAAACACAGAGAAAGGATGTTTATTATCATGGCTGGTTAAAAGAAAAGGTATCCGGCCCTAGAGTAATCTCTAACCAAGGGTAAGGCTTTCAAAGTGATCTTTTTTTAGAACAAGGATAATATCAATCGGTTAATCAGATGTCATAGCAAAAGTGGGAGAAAATAAAATGTAAAATTCAGACTGAATGGTAAACAAAGTTGGGGAAAGTATGCATATCCATAACATTACTGATCATAACAACATGAGTAGATGCTGTTTCACTACACTACACTGTTAACTACCACTGCTTTTTTGCAGTACAAAAGGCTTCTATTATTTTCTGCATATGCAACTCAAAGGATGTAAGATTTTAATTGTAAAAATAACTACTTCATTAGTAAATCATTTGTAAACATACTGACAGACACCTGTCTGGATGCCTGTTGACTATGTCTGTATGCCTGACTGTTTATCTTCCTGCTATCTGCTATCTATTTCTTAGCCTGCTGCCTTTCTGTCTGTCTGTCTATCACCTTTTCTGTCTGCTTCAACAATTGTAGACAGAATTATACACGATTTACTGAGAAATGGTATAAAAGCAATGATTACCAAATGATGAACAAAGGGTTAAGTATGAGTTAACAAATGCATAACACATGCTTATTAGGAATAGTTATTAGTTATTATAAAATGCTACCCACTCTCTACTATTTCCAATCAAGACAGCCCTTAAATGTATAGGAATGAAAAATAGGGTTATCATTAAGTGCTGTTAATAAGTCTACACTACACAACACTACAGTTGGTCCATATTTCACACTTAGGTCAAAGTTCACGGTTGCGCATTTTGATCATTCGACCAAGTGATCCTTGCTGGAAAAACTAGATATTTTTTTTAATCTCTCCCAGTGCTGCCATAGATGTGCATTGTGCATTTTTGAGCCACACAACCATATATGGTCAGAAATAATGGCAATAAGTAAAATGATAATCTAGCTTTTCACATGATCTCCGACTCCTGACCCTCCCCTCCTCTCCCGACTCACCGATGTCGATGTCACGTAGCTGCTGTGTGTAGCGGAAGCCGAACTTGCGGTGGAAGGTGAGCAGGATCTTCTCCTTGACCTGCTCCACAGTGTCACAGTCCAGAGCACAGATCTCCAGCGGCTCGCTGACCTGTCCCTCCGTGCCCACCGCAAACAGCACCGTCAGCTTCTACACACACACACACACACACACACACACACATACACATAGTGAAAACACTTTACTTTAATGTCGTCATAGTAAAATATAGTAGTTAATGTCTACTTACTAACACATACGCAGAGACAGAGAGACAGAGGAAGAGACGGAGAGAGAGAGAGAGAGAGAGAGAGAGAGAGAGAGAGAGAGAGAGAGAGAGAGAGAAAGATGTTGTTACAGTGAAACAACACAGTCAGTGTCTACTAATACACACACGTGCACACACCCAGCATACTTTAATATTGTCCTGGTAAACCAACACAGTTACTTTGTACTGGCACACAGAGCACATTTTCATCTTGCCACCAGACACAGCACAGTCACTTTCTGCATGTTTTGTGGGTGTTTTCAAGTTTCCATCTCTTTTTATACATGCACACGTTTATTTATTATATCAGGGCCCTTGGTTTCTCCAAACACACACGCACACACACACGCACACAAGTAACACTGCTTGAGTAAAAACACAAATGGATATGAGCCAGACTCAACACAGGCCTCACAAGGGACTGCTGTGTGATTGGCTTTAGTCCTGTCAGGGATAGCCAGGGTACAGTTTTTAATTTTTACATTCCCTCTATTGATGCAAAAACCGTAGCTCGAGAAGCCAGCCAATATTAAGTAGTGTGGACAGATCATGATGGATAGGCCAAGCGAGGTTGTCTTTCAAACTGCCTTTGCACACAATAGGACAGCGTTACAACCAGCTTAGCTTATTTCCTCCTTTTTGTTGTTAGCTTATGTTCTCCTTTTTGTAAGTTGCTTTGGATAAAAGCGTCTCCTAAGTGTAGTGTAATGTAATGTAATCAGAGCAACAAACTTGTTTACCATAGCACTACACCAGTGGCCGGTCGCTGCCCTGTCCTGACCGCGTTAAAACTACCCAGCGACTCTCTACAAGGACAGACTGATGTGATTGGTCCCTCCAGAATTGGGAGAATAGCTAATGAGCTTCAACAGGTCATTGCTGGACTGCGCCCAGGATAGTAATTTGATTTGCTAATGCTAGGATACGTCTAGATTTGTAGGCTATAGAAACAGCAGATATGCAGAGAAATCCACACAGTCAGCATGATTGACAGGCCGTCTGAGTCAACACTTATTTGCTGAGAGACTTATGAGTAAGTGAAAAGGCCACACTCTGGGATGGTTAAGTTAGTGGTGTTGTGGGAGTCCAGTGTGTGTGTGTGTGTGTGTGTGTGTGTGTGTGTGTGTGCGTGTGTGTGTGTGTGTGTGTGTTGTGTTGTGTGCAGCCCTTCTCCCTCTTTTCCCCTTTTCTACCAAAAAAAATCATCTACTAAATCACGTTGTTGTCCAAAGACATCAAAGAAACCCCCAGTACTACAGGTGGGCTAATGTAGTGATCTGTCTGCTGTAAGACAGCAATAGAAGACAAATGTGGCTTACCACAGTGTGTGTGTGCATTTGTGTGCGTGTGTGTGTGTGTGCATGTGCGTGTGTGTGTGTACGCGCATGTGCATTCATGTGTCTACACGTGTGCATTTGTGTGTGCGTATGTGTGTGTGTGTGTGTGTGTGTGTGTGTGTGTTTCAGACAGACGTAGTCCACCACAGGACATCAGAGAGTGAAGTCAAAGACCAAAGCTTAGCTTTCATACAAAAAGAAACTCAACAACTCATAAGCAAGTCATTAGCAACATTAGGTAATGTAGAGCTGCCAACACATTACAAGCTAACTGAAACAGAACTGTACAGTATGTGCCCATGAGCTGACATTGACTGTATGTGTCAGTGAGCTGACTTTGACTGTATGTGTCTGTGAGCTGACTTTGACTGTATGTCAGTGAGCTGACTTTGACTGTATGTGTCCGTGAGCTGACTTTGACTGTATGTCAGTGAGCTGACTTTAACTGTATGTGTCCGTGAGGTGACTTTGACTGTATGTCAGTGAGCTGACTTTGACCATATGTGTCCGTGAGCTGACTTTGACTGTATGTCAGTAAGCTGACTTTGACTGTCTGTGTCCGTGAGCTGACTTTGCGCCTGCACAGTTAGACATGGCTGCAACTGAAAATCGTTCAAATCTGCATCAATTGGCTTCCGTTAAGAACGTCAGAGTCGCTTGGTCCAGTTCTTTTACTTTCTATGGTATGTGCACATGCTTGTATGTATTGCTTGTGTGTGTGTGTGTGTGTGTGTGTGTGTGTGTGTGTGTAAGTGTGTGTGTGTGTGTGTGTGTACGTGTGCATGTGCGTGTGTGACAGAGAGAGAGATGTATTGCTTGTATGTGTGTGTGTGTGTGTGTGTGAGTGCGTGTGTGTATATACTTCTGCGCGTGTGTGTGTGTGTGTGTGTGTATGTGTGTATGTGTGTGTGTGTGCGTGTGTGTGTGTGTGTACGTGTGTGACAGAGAGAGAGAGAGAGAGAGAGAGAGAGAAAGTACCACTTCAGTGCCCCATCTGCCATCACTTCCTTCCTCTGTGCTGAGAGTGAGGGCCCAGTGTCTTTGTCCTCTGTACCTCAACTAACACACCACTTTGCAAGCAAACACACACACACACCATATGCACACTCGCGCACACAGGCACATACACACTCGCTCACAAATACACACAGAGCAGACTCTTTTTTCTTTTTTGTGCAGCCCCACCCTCTAGGGCTTGAGGACACAGATTGAAGTAGATTTGTTGATGTGAGAAGCCTTGTGATGGCACAGCTTCTCACCCACAACCCCCACATTAAACAAACATTGTCCTGTGCGTCTTAAAGTGCCTTGCAAACAGTGTGTCAAGGCAGTATGCATCTGTACGTTGCCAACTCAATAGGCATATATGTAAGCATAATTTGTGTATGCTTTGCACACTTAAAGTTTAGTATGTCTACTATGCTCCTTAGAACATGTTGTGGTGTGCATATTAGTATGTTCTTTGTAGTCTTTAAAGCTTGTTGTGCTGTGCCTACTCGATGGTGTAGTATGTACTCTGTGCATGTAAGAACATGCTGTGCTGTGCATATTCAATGCTGTAGTATATACTTCTGCGCTCATTAAAACATGCACTGTGCATGTCAAACGCAGCATAATATAGTCTGTGCCACTTGGAGTTTCTGAAGAGCAACTGGAGTACCTCTGAGGTCTCTACCCTGCTAACCACATCTCACAACAACCTCTATACTGGCCTGTATATGACAGGAAGCCTTATCGAAAGAAGCCCTCAGGATAAGGATGATGCCCCAGTGGTTAGTTCCACAAGTAGCTTAAAATACCCAATTTAGCTGCAAACACATGCAGCAAACACATCTGTTAGTTTCAGTGAGGTTTCAGTAATGGCCTTTAGCCACCTTACTGTGTTAGTACTAAACAATAATAAGTACATAACATAGAGATTAAAAGTGTATAGTAAAGTGTTTTTTTGTAATAACTTTACTTTGTATAGTGTCTTTTCCACCCTTGCATGTGTCTCCTTGTTGTTTATGTCTTAGTGTTAGCCTAATGCTGTCCTCTTGCGCTTCTTGCAAGATGGTACTTCCCACTACTAAAACTGAAACTGTGGGTGCATTGTGTTTGAGTGTTTTTGTTGCCACGGCAATTTGAAACATGGCAAAGCTGGAGACTGGACTGGAGACACTGAGGATGGACTAGATCCGAAACGTCCATTACTCCAGTTTTAGATCCACAAACTTCTTGTGTTGATTTTCGGCTACAATACACTTTTGGTGATACTGAAGTCTTGTGTGCGCCTCATTTTTCTTGGCTCTTGTGTTCTGACTTCTTGTGAGCAGACGCATCAAGCAAGACTTAGCTCAAAGTAGGCACAGACGCCGACCTTCTGTTATAAAACATGGCAAAGCCACAGTCTGGCTGATAGACATCAGTGACAAAATAAATTCATGCGTCAGAAAGCCACAGGAGACAACAACAGGCAGCATTAGCCATTAGCTATGTCTGCAATGGGTAACACAGTCAACAGCATCATCCTATAACATCACAAGCAACAGTTTTTATCACAGTTGAACTGATGAAATACAAGTCATAATGGATTGCTCTTTGCTTTAAGCTTTCCCCAACACTGTAATGACAATTATCTCCCAATTTCCTATTTGAAATTACGATATGAAGGGGCATTCCCGTTAATTTTGGTTTGTGTTGGTGGGTGTGTGTTTGTGGTTGTCAGGAATGTATTTTTAAGGGTGTCAGTGGTGTGTGTTAGGTGTGTCAGTGGTGAGTTTAGGGTGTGTGGTTTGGGGTGTTATTGGAGTGTTTGTTTGGGCATGGGTGGTGTGTGTTTGGGCTGTCAATGCTGTGTGTATAAGGGTGTCCATGGTGTGTGTTTGGGCTGTCAATGCTGTGTGTATGGGGTGTCCATGGTGTGTGCTTGGGGTGTTGATGGTGTGTGTTCAGGGGTGTGAATGCTGTGTATACGCAATGTCCATGGTGTGTGGTCAGGGGTGTGGATAGAGTGTGTGGCGTACCAGCGGGCTGAAGTCTTGGGCCTGCCACAGGAGCCAGTCCTCACTGAGAGTGTAGAGGGCCTTGCCCGTGATGGAGTCCACTGGGCCCTTACTGGTCTGCTCCATCAGCGCACACACCAGCAGGTACAGAGGCTGCCCCACACACTCCTGAGGGACAGGAGGGACACACACACACACACATATACACAAACACACACAAACAAACACACATTTCAAGGCATCCACACGTATCCATGCACAAACACACAAACACACACACACACACACACACACACACACACACACAATTAAAAGAATTATCAAAAAAATGAACAATAATAATAATAATAATAATAATAATAATAATAATAATATGAAGTGATGAGTGCAGGCAGACCCTGAGGAAGCCGTAGAGGCAGATGGACATCCAGTTGGTGAGCAGCTTCTCCACGATGGACTCTGTGCGGCGCAAGAGCAGCTTGGGCTGGGCGTTACTGGGCTGCTCCATCAGCTCGGCCAGTAGCCGCTCCATCACCTGCGTCAGGTACGGCAGGTCATCATGCAGCGCCAGGGTCAACAGGGACGCCACCAGACACCTGGAACACACACACACACACACACACACACTGTTACGTCCTCCTGCCCCTAGGTTAGAGCTGAAGATCTTTGCCCGAGCCCAACGAGGGTTACGCCAGCACCTGTTTTTCTCCCCCTTTTTGACTTTTGATTCCCCATTTTTGCCACAGTTAATTCCTCACCCGTTTTGTCTTATGTTTCTTTATGCTTTTGTAAATAAAAACTATGCCAAGAGCCTGGTGACTTGTGTCATTTATGTTCTTTACATCCAGTTTGTAACACACACACATGCACACACGCACACACACACAGGGAAATCACAGGTATGAAATGGGTAGAGAGGAACAAGAACACACAGAAAGAGACAGTGATAGAAGGAGGAGAAAGAGAGCCAGACATTGATATACATATATAGAGATACACACACTCTGTGTGTGTTTAACAAAGCTAAATACATCCCTGCTGAGCCAGTGAATGGAAGCTGAAAGTGAAACTGAGTTCCAGACCAAGCTGGTGTCATTGGGCCAGAGTTTATGTGGAACAGGAACAGCTGCATGGTTATGTGAATATGAACATTTCACTGCTTTTGGCTGTGTGGGTTGACTTTATTATTAGAATTTGGCTCCCTTCCTTAATGTCCCCTCCCTCCCTGCAATGTTGGTGCTTTTGTTTAAAATATAGCCAGTAAACATAAACAAACAACAACAAAACAAACGACTGATATCTGCCACAAGTAGCTTAAAAACACACTATTTTAAGTGAATGCAGCAAACACGTGTGTTACATGTTAGTTCAATGACCGAGGACTGATGCCTTTTTTATTACTTTTTGTCATGACTCTCAGAACAGAAGGTTGGTGTTTTTCTTATAAATGTTAGGGAAAATGACTAATATCTCTGTAAAGAATGTTACAACAGAGGACTTTATTGTTACAAAAGAGGACTGGTGTTTTTGTCTTTACTGTTAGAACAGAGAACTGACATCTCTGTTTGGCAGTACTGACACTGAGAGAGTGAGGTAACACTTTATTTTACAGTATTGTTCGACCCTGTATCTACATGTAATATAATATACTTACACTGTACATATCTAACACTAACCCTAACCCTATGGAGCAATGTACTGTAAGTACATAATGCTACATATTGTAACACACTTTGGTACACTGTATCTAATTGATGTAACAGGGACAGTAAAGTAAAGTTTAACCCTCTGCCTTTTCTGTTAGAACAGAAAATTGATACAGTATGTCTTTTACCACTAAAATAGAAGACCAATGTTTTTGTCTTTCCTGTCAGAATAGAAACCGTGGTTCAAACAGGAAGCACAAACTGGTCAAACGAAGTGGCTGGAAAGCCTCACATTTCACCATCAAACCCACCCCCCTACTCCACCGCCGTCTCTCCGCTTTCAACCAGCATTTCAACACAGTAACACACACACACTCACACTTATTTCAACAGAGTGGCACATTTTCACGTTGATGTGTGTGTGACACATCCAAAACCTCAATAATAGGCCAGACCACACAACACCAGGGCCCTCAAACTTTAGACTTTCTGTTGAAAGATAAGCTTCTCTTTTAATAAAAAAAATCCTCCAAATGTACAGGTAAATACTACCTTGTAAGTTTTCTTGCACACTTAGCTGACAATGATTTATTTTGTATTAGCTAAGTGGGTTTAAAGTGACTAGTATAAGCATTTTTTGTCATTGTTTAAGATAAATGTTGGAACCCTCTGCTACTGGGGCCCCAGCACTGAAAACAAGAAGGAGGAAGTAGAACGTAGAAAACAGGAAGTACAAACAGGAAAAAAAAGTGGCAACATGAAACTCACATATCACTTAACCTGATAACCTAAGCTGATTTCACATTTTTGGCACCAAATCTTTACATGAGGGTTGACTTGGGCACAATCCCTGGTGCTGAACAAGATTAAATTATGTTTTTGAAAAAAAGGTTTGCACACTCCTTTGGATTATTTTCTTTTTAGGACTTCTTTTTAATCATTTGGCTCGATTGACGTTTCGACCTTGCGGTCTTCCTCAGAATCACTCACCGCAAGGTCGAAACGTCAATCGAGCCAAATGATTAAAAAGAAGTCCTAAAAAGAAAATAATCCAATCTTTACATGCCACACAAGTTCTGAAAACTACCACCTCACAGAATCCAACACCACAATATTATATGCTGAGTCTTACCCTCAAAGTCTGTTTTAAGAATTTGTCAGACGCTAAACATGTTTCTAAGACATAAAGATCAGGATTGTATTATTTCTACTGACCTCCTAACTACACCCTGTTTGGAGCAGAGTGTTGAGTTGGCGTGTAAAGTTTTTGACCTCTTACCCAACACTCACTCACACACATACTTCTCCTTTGCACACAGATGCTCACTTCTGCTGTCTTATCACACCTACACATGAACACAATACACACGCTACACCATGTCCCTGTGCACTGTCACTTTCACTGCTAAAACTCTGTCCCCCTCTCTTTCTCTCTGCATGTCTTTTACACACAAATGCTTATTTTGCACAGTCATCTTGCATGCACACACTCAGTCATCCACCCACACACACACGCACACATACACACTCACTTACCCTATACACACACACAGACACACACACACATACCCTGTATACACACACACACACGCACACGTACAGGCACACGCACACAGGCACGCACGCGCCCACACACACTCACTTACCCTGTAGACACACACACAGACACACACATGCACACACACACACATACACACTTACTTACCCTGTACACACACACAGACACACACGCACACACACGCACATGCACACGCACACGCACACGCACACGCACACACACACACACACACACACACTCACTTGTCTTTGACTTGGAAGCTCTTCTGCTCCTCCAGTGCGTGGACGAAAGAGGTGAGGAAGAGTTGGTCTCTGAGGAGGTGTGACAGCGCTCGACAGCTCTGCTCCTGTTTCTCTTTCACTGATAGCTGCACACACACACACACACAAACACACACACACACACACACACACACACAATCACACACACACACACACACACACACAATCACACACACAATCACACACACACACACACACACACACACACACACACACACACACACACACACACACACAATCACAATCACACACACACACAATTTTGCTCAATTGTGTAGTTTGTTAGTAGAGGACTGACAACAAAAGCAGATTGGCCCTGGCGCTACCAGAGCTTTGAGAGTAACATTGGTTCCAGATAAAAGCAGATATGTTTATGTCAGATAGGCCAAATTTGTGGGTAGGCTAGCGTAAATCACATAACATTATTTAAAGGACACTGTAGCATTATAGCCATCCACACCAACACGCAAGAGCCCGCATTAACGGGGCATTGCGTCATCACGCCATTTCGCTATTGTGTTCAACTGCTCCGGTGCCACTGGACTTGTCTTGTTGTGACCTTGCCAAACTGTAAAGCACTTTGAGCTGCATCTTGTATGTATGAATTGTGCTATACAAGTAAAGATTATTACAGTTTTTACCAATCATTTTCACGCGTTTTGCAGGGCAATGTTCACTTTTGCAAAACTCTTAACACATTTGCATGAACCAAAGTCTATGGGAGACAAACTACGTTCTCTTTCGCGTTGCTTTCACACAATTGCGTTCAATCACCACTTCGACCAAAATTCATAAGTACTTCTCTCATTTAATGTTCATGACCAACAAAATTATGTACAACTACAGCTAAATTTTCAGACATTTGGATACTCTTATCAAAACAGTTAACTCTAGGACCAAAACCTAAAAGCAATACAATACAGTGTAACAAAGCACAGCATTTTGCATTTTGTCACACAAAAAAGAAATAATGTGCTTGAGGCATCTTTTAGCCAAATAATTATTGATATTTAGCACTTTTACACTTAGGTGTGTATTTCTTCATAATATTTTTTTATTTTTATAGCTTGTTACGTAACAGGTAAACAAAGAGGTTACATTTGCATGTTTATGGGCAAAACATTGTGATGTAGAAAGTTGTTATTGGAGTTGCTGTGTATTCCATTACCAGTATGTACTGTAGGCTTTATCATGGTTTATCCAAAATGCAGCAGCACCATGGATCAGCATTACAGTAGGTAGGGCCAAAAACAACTTCTATGGATGACTATATTTACATAGCCTGGCTGTTGCACCAAGCTTGTAGACAGAGCTTGGTCTGGCAAGTCTCCCTCAATGTAGCATCACAGGCAGTATGGGCGGGCCCAGGCTAATATTTACATACATTTACATGTACAACACATATTACATGTACATTCTTTTGAAGTGAAACATACTCTAATTGATGTAGGTAATGGGCGTTCACCTTTCCTGCAGTGGAACACAATGTGATTACAGTATATGTAAGCACAGGGTGAAGGTATCACATGTTACAGTTCATCCTGGTGTGTATCTGGAGTGATGTGTTTTCTGTTTGTATGATTGTGCATATTTGATTGACACAATCTATCTTCAGTTCTGAAATGTGTACTGCAGTTAGAATCCAGAAAAATTGCGAACTATAGAAAATCCACTGAAAAACACCTTGTGATTCGCATCAACATTTTCTAATACATATGGTACTTTACACAAAATACTGTAATTCATTTCTAAACTGTATAGGTATAACCTATACTCTTTATTTATCTATTATCAAAGGTGCATGAATACATAGAAATGTCACTTAGATTGTTTGATAAAGTGTGTATTTATTATACACGTCAGTAACGTGCCATACTGTCAGACAGAGGCTAGATTTTAAGTGATTTGTTTCAAGTTGTTTGCATTTTTTAGGTTATTGTACATTGACTGGCATTGTAGACTTATTGACCGACAGCGTGTGTTATAGTTAGGTTGCTGTAGCGCATTTTGCAGCAAATGTTAATTGATGTGCTCAAACGCATGTTGGTACAGCACACTGTGTTAAGAGTTTTGCAAAAGTGGACATTGCCCTGCAAAACGCGTGAAAATGATTGGTAAAAACTGTATTATTATTATTATTATTATTATTATTATTATTATTATTATTATTATCATTATTAATAACACCAGTGAACCTGCTGTTGTTCCTCTCGTTCTCCTGCAGGCGGACATTTCTGTTGTCATCTGTTGCTACAGATCGAAATGCCTGACGTGAGATTGAGGTGCTTCTGCTTTCGCGCTGATTACATCAGCCGAGACAGCGGACTATCATGGTCTCTAACCACGCCTGTGTCGACACTGCTCAGAAAGACTGGTGAAACGATTGTAGCGAAACTAAGTCTCCGTGGTACCAAAATATGCACTCTACAACGTCAAAGAGCCAGGTTCATTGGAATGGCAGTCAGAACACATCCTAATCCCTAGTGATGGCAGGTCAACACACTGACCCCATAGTGACTGACTTCCCCCCAATGTGATTATATACTGACCACAATCAAGTATGATCAATTGGTGACCACCTTATAATGTATAGTGACTGACCACCTCCCAGTTTGATCATAGTTATTAACCACCTCCTGTCCAAATGTGATCATAGTTAATGATCACTTTTCAATGTAATGATACTGTAGGTACTGCCCACTTTCAAATGTGACCATAGGATCATAAAACCACTGGGTCAATGTCAGGTAAACGCCAGCTTAAGGGCGTATTATATTTTTCTGACTCCATGGGTGGCCACACAGTCCGACTGACAGACACAAAAAACATTCGATGTTCTTGGTCGGGTCTGGCACAATGTTGTTGCCAGGAAATTGTGTACATCCCAGCTTGTGAGTCAGGAAGAGAAATGAATTTCTGATGATTTTAGTTAAACATGTTTATTTTAAATATGTTTATTTTAGCAATTTGTGTTGTGATTGAAGAGGTCAGACGCAGCAACAGTTGCTCATTAATTACCTAAGCATAATGATAGCCTACAAGAAGTTTTTGTTATACGGTAAGAATTACTAGCGATATTTTTAAAAAGCCTGTAGTTTAATGGCAAACGATAGGAACAATAGCATTACACACAAATTGTAAATATAAACAATGTAGTGTGGATTTTGGAATGTTAAAAGTTGTATTTGGTGCATAAACTGTATTTTGAAGTAAATGCACTCTAATAATACTGTAGGTGGCTAAACTCTCCTCAGAGGTGGATAACCTATTTCTAAATATTTGAGAGGGGGGTAAACTTCTTTTACTTGCGTTTATCCTCCACTACAACACTGCTGGGCTGCGTGTGTTAACACCTGTAGGTGCAGGGGCTTTGAATGTCTCACCTGAGTGATGTCTTTCATCATGGCTGTTGACAAAGGTCCACCCTAAACACAAATGAAAAAAAAAAACACCTATCAGTACAAAGCTATTGATTAGGAAGTACAGTACAGTACACACACACAAACACACAGACACACAGACACACACACACACACACACACACACACAACGGTGTAAAATGAAAGTTGGTATGTTAAAACATCCGAGTTGGTTTGTTTACTGAGGAGCAAAATGTGCTAGCCTCTTTGCTAGGAGTTTTTCATTTAAATATACGTATTTTAGAGATTAAAGGACAGCAGTTTAGGTACCTCAGGAAAGAAGATTCTGGAAGCGAAGTGCTTGTAGTCCAGGAAGGGTATGGATCCAGTGCTCGAGATTAGCTCCGATCTCTCTGTCTGCATATCCACAAATCCTACACCAGTCACAGAAGAGGTTTCAACTAATCATCGTGTGTGTGTGTGTGTGTGTGTGTGTCTGTGTGTGTGTGTGTGTGTGTGTGTGTTTGTGTATCAGGGGTGAAAATTAACTTCTGGACTTTTACCAGACACTGATAAATTAATAATACATTTCACCAGCTACTTAATAGTAAATTATTATTTTCTGTCCAACATTTAACAGTAATTTTGATATTTTACCAGCATTTGGCTGGTGGCTGGAATTTCCATCCCTGGTATGTATGTGTGTGTGGATACTGTGTGTTTGTGTGTAAACATGTCTTTGTTTGCATGTGTACAAGAAATCTAAAGTCACAAAAAAGACATCATCCAATCAAGCATTCACTCTAATCAAATCAGTCCAGAAGCACTGACCTTTGTGGAAGTACGTTCTCTGTGTGTGTGTGTGTGTGTGTCTGTGTGTCTGTGTGTGTGTGCATATATTGTGGATGTAAGTGGTGTGTGTTATGCAATTTGTGTTTTCCACTGACCTTCACGGATCTTGTTTCTGATGTCACACTCTATATCATCCAGGTCTTTCCTCATCTGTTTCCTCATCATCTTCTGCTTCTTACTGTTCAAGTACAAAACCACCAACACCACTGAGACACAGACACACACACACACACACACACACACAGAAAGTATCAGGAATATATGCATACAGAAACCAAATACAGAAACAAAGTCAAGATTCACACATAAACACACACTAGTGAAAATATACTTAGTGCTACTGCTAAACAATTCCACACACACACACACACAAATATGCACACACGCTTACAAGCACACACAAACACACACACACACATAGTGGCACAAGTTTGTGTTTCATTTTAATCCAACAGCAACACCAGATAACTCATCTGAGTAGCCATGGCAACCAGTGTTGCACCTTGTGTCCCCCAAATCATGATACGTACAGTAGTACAACGATCAATTCAACAGAAACAGATGAGTGGTGAACGCTTGGCTGCATGATGCAAGTTTAATGCCTATGGCAGCTGGGCGGGTGATTCTTAGCACCATCTTCATAGAAGACATTTCAAAACTGGTGTTTTAAAGGGGTCCTTCCGTCAAAAACCACTTTTAGTAGCTCTATTTACAATGTGGTGGGTCACAACAAGCAGTATATGCACGCAGCATTCCAAGATGTAAAATTCGATCCTCATGGTTTACTGGTCATTGAAGGGTCAAGCTAATCAAAACGAGCGGATCAGAGCAGGCTAAACCTATCTACGTCACTAGGTCGTAAGCCCCGCCCAGAGCCATGTATGGCACGCTCGCATCCATTGAGAACAGTGGACAGAAGCTAGGTGAACGAAAGACCTCGAATTTGCCCAATCAGAGGTGCCTTATTGACACGTCATGGATATTCATGAGGGACACCGGAAAAGCCAGTCGTTCAACCACTAGACCTGTTCTAACTTACAGAAAATGGTGTCAAACAAGAGAACTAGGACACAATTTTTCACAGAAATGACGCACAATGCATTCAACCATAGTGGCGACACAGAAATATGAATAAAAATAACGATGGAAGGACCCCTTTAAGTCTGTGGCGGAGTTAAAACACCACTAACTCACTAATTGGGTAACTCCTTGAACAAGACTTCCAAAGAACCATGGAAGATAACAGCCTTAAAAGCCTGTTGGAAAGTGTTGCACAACAATACAACCAAACAAGTGATTCAATCAGGAAAGGGTAAAAAATGTTTTGCAGCAGAACTCGCCTATGGTTCTTCCTATGTAGTTAAGACAGCTGATTTGTACTCATTATCTCACCCACCTGGTTGAAGAGTTCTGCTAGTTAGAAACAGCTGTTTTTTAATTAAGAGCAGAGGTTTTTAGTCAACACCTGTTTCTTTAAACAGCCCATGTCATAGACCAGCCATATATTCTATATGTCTAAGAATTCAGAACCAAGGAACATGACGAAACACATATAAGACAAAACTAGGGCGAGAAAATATATGTGAGTTCTCACCACAGATTGCGAAGGCAATGCAGATCACGATTGGAATGATGTAGGCTGCCAGGTTCTGGCTTTCAATTAAGGTGTCTGAGAACCCCCCAACCGTAATCTAGAACACACAGTAGAACAAACAGCGATGAGCTAGAACATATGGAATACACAGAGCTGCAGTGCCACCACAGTAATAACCACAACAACACAGAGTAATAGTAGAAACTACACATCACATATTCAGAAAAAGCCTTGAATGCTTTTTGACCACTGAAGAAATATTCCTGACCAATGAACAAATAATAATAAAAGATTTTTGACTAATAAAAAAAAATCTGACCAATGCAAAAGGTTCACGATTCCTGACCAATAACTGTACACTCTTGACTAATAAAGATTCCTGACCAATGAATGAAAAGATTCCTGACCAGTAAAATAAGGGTGCTTTTATACCTAGCGGGTTTCTTTACATTATTGGTTTTGTTTTAAAAGTTTGCTGCACATGAAACAAACCCAGGAACAATGGCAGATATTTGTAGTGGTTTGGAACAGAACAAAGTAGATGTGAAAGCAGCCTAAAGTTCTTATCAAGTAAATAAAGGTTCCTGGTCAACGGATAAAGGTTCCTGGTGGTACTGTACTGACCTTGAGGGTATCTATGTTGAGGCTTGCTTGGTTGTTAATCTTACAGATCACAGAGGAGGTGTCATGGCTGAGCTTGATATTATGGACCTCACACTCATACGGCTGCTCATCCTGCAGAGCCACCACCAGGATCTCTGATGTATTCAACGCCAGAGAGTCTGCTTTTTTCTGCACAACGGAAAAATATGAAAGAAAGAAAGATAGAGAGAGAGAGAGAGAGAGAGAGAGAGAGAGAGAGAGAGAGAAAGAGAGAAAAGGTATAGTAGAGTAGTGGTGAAGTAAATGTGTGTGTGTGTGTGTGTGTCTGTGTGTGTGTGTGTGTGTGTGTGTGGAGAGACTACCTGTATGACGACAACCATATCATTTCCCGTCGGTGTGGCAGTAAAGCTGGTGAAGTGTGGGTCGGGGTGATAGGTGAGCTTGTCTGTGCAACTCACTGACTGGTTGCCCACAAGTAGGTACACAGACACTTCCTGCACACCACGTGGGGAGTAATACACTAGATTCTGGAAGGTAGAAAGGATTCCCTTCTTAGTAGAGAACTACAGTATGACCATACAACCAGTTTAAATCCAAATCAAAATGTTAAAATCAAAAATAATGCCCAGGAAAAAGACAACAGGGAGGTAGTAGCTATCACCACTATCCACATCCTAGTGTAGCGTGATGACAATAGTTCACCATAATAGTTATTTTATTATTATTATATTTATTATTACTATTATTTAAGGGGGGTGTGGGTGGTACTATTTTTTTTTCTCATAGGGCCAAAACTGTTTTTCTGTGCTGATGACAGCATGTTCAGAAACTACTGAGTCAGAAAGAATCAGCTGACTGTTGATGGAAACAGAAATGAGTAGCACAGGCAAGCAGGATCCCTAAATGACTAAGAGATGACCTGGAACACAGAGGGAAACACACACACAAGGAACCAGAAACACGTCAGGGAGGAACTAATAGCAGACTGTTAGGATTAGGAGTAAATACCAACCATATTTATATATATATAGTAACTATATCTGTGAAATAAACTGCGAAAAGTTTTGCTTGGCCATCAAGCATTTCAGTGATGTATGTCTGGGACAGACCTTGCAGGCAAATCTTCCCTCTTTCTGATAGGTCATTAGGCGCATGTGCAGAACAGAGAGTGTAGCTGGCCAGATCGTGTACCTACAACGTCCTTACCTCAGAGATGAGTTCAGGGGTCGTAGCAGGCAGGTCATCGTGCTTCACCCTCTCCACAAACTTCAGCTTAGAACCCATAATCGAAATCTTCCTACCACCGCTGCAGAACAGAGCACATAGAACAGAACAGAACAGAACCCAACAGCAGGTCAGACAGGGTGAAGAACTTCTAAAGGAAGGAAGTCTGTGGAAGCTTGGACTCCATTCACCTCTTGCCCAGTAGATACATGGTGGTGACTGACAGCTATGAACACACACAGTATGATGCTGACGAGCACAAAGACTCGTCATCCATCATTGACACCTTGATGACACATGTAGGGCCCACTTAATGTGTGTGACCAAGATCATCTGTTGTGGTTAGACTCAAACCCACAACCTCACAGCAAAACCAGATTGGGAGCCGAGCATGCTAGCCAGACAACTGAAGAGCCCATGCCACCTGCCACCAATGGTTTGGCTAATGTTGATATGTGCTGGGGTTCCAACTGTGCATGCAACGCTCCGTACGTGTAAAAGTCCAATAAGAACAGTCAAAGTGTTTAAAACCTGTATCAGTAACACATTCTTTAAGAACTATATAGCTTTGAAAAGAACTCACGAATGTTCCTGTTACTATATAAGAAATTAGAATAAACATAATTATGTTCTCAACAACATGATGAAACTGAGAGCTGAGGTTAAATTAGCAAATTTGAGCAAAGCCTACTGAACATGCAGTAAGAATAAGCCACAAATCCCCTCAATGGTCACAGGCTCCTCTGTGGTGTCAGTACAGACAACCAGGCAAACAGTTAGCACCTTACCCAGCCTAGCCTTAACCTCCAGTGACACAGAGAGGGAGAGGGGGTGGCGGGGGGAGAGACAGAGAGAGAGCCCAATGGAGAAGTGAAACTGCCGAGCTTGGAAACACAGCGAGGGAACTGTGAAACTGTGTGCTGTCTGATACTTTAGTCTGGACAGACAGAAAGGATGGAGGTAAAATTAAGCTGTGAAACACAAACCAACGGGTCACACTCATAAAAGGACTTGAACTGAAAGTTCAACAGGAACCTTAAAGAGATCTATGTGCAAAAAGATAAGATTCTGTGACACATTGAAATGGTAACTTGTTGATACAGTAAACATTAAAGCAAATACAGTATAAGCAAACTTTCAGTCATTTTTCAGCACTAAATGCTCCCTCAAGACTCTGGGGAGGATTGCTAATATAAATGTATCTTTGAAACACATAAACATGACCTTTGAGTGTGTAGTTTTATAGCGTTTTGTACAGCACATGTTTTCTGCCCTTTGCTTTGTCAGTGCAGCTCTCCCTCAAATTTAATACCAACAGATAAAAACACTCTGTACAGTGTCTTGTGTCAATTTTGAATATCATCCTGTGAACACACACACACACACACACACACACACACACACGGGCATGGTTTTCTACACTACTAGAGAGAAATCAACAGGAACACATGCCAATGAAAGCTGATTCTGATTCAGTAAAGCTTATTGAATTAAATTGTATTAATTTGAGTGTAACGTAACTGAATTAAACTGAACTGAATTAAGCTAAGCTGAATTGAATTGCGTGAAACCTCACCTGGCCCATGTGGTTTTTGGCTGTAAGCTCCTGCAGATGGGCTGGGAGTCATAGGTGAGTTTGGCGTTGCCGTGACACTGGTCGTCTGGCGTCAGCACACACACTTTCACTGTGCCTTTGGTTCCACTCGGAATGTCGAACACCAGAGACTCGACACTTGAGTTTGCAGAATAAAGCACCGGTGACCTGGTCATGTGACAGGGACGGGAAAGAGCACACATGTTTAATTCGCTCCCTACAGTATTCCTCCCTTCACTACCCATAATCCCCCACACCTACTCTTTTGGATTGCAGTCCAGCTTTCGTTGGAAACGGACCTTGGTGACTGATTTCAGATTCTGTCCTGTGATGATGGCACCATTTCGGCCATAGATAGAAACTTCACTGGGTGTCATAGACAAAATCTCTGGGTTCTGATGACAGTACAGAGGAAATGATGGAAAGAAACAGAGGATAATTAGTAAGGGGAGAAAAATACAGCATAAGTGATTAAGTAAGGGATAATATTTAGAGAAGTGAGCATTCTCTTGCAATAAACCCTGACAGAGTGAGGCAGGACTTCAATGCGAAGCAGAGAGCTCTTCAATTACTCTAAAGAGGCTAATTCCACAAGGATGACAGCTTTGCTGTACATTATCCAAATTATTATCACAGTCTTGCTATACATTATCGAAATTATTATACAGCTACTTGACAAAAAATGGTAATAGAGAGTTAGAAACTTCTAACAATGTCATATTTTAAGATTTCAATGATGTTTCATGGCTTCCACTGCAAGAAAAAGCTCATTTGAGGAAATAAAATGTTTAAGTGTTGCCTAGCAATGTGTCCAGCTATAAACTCATTGCAGTTTATATTGTTGAAATTCTGTTTTGGTAAATAGAATAATAACTTGTTGGCATTGACAGCTGTCATTACACTTTTTTGCTATCATCATACTAAATGATCAGACCTCCAAATGTTAAAATGGCCGATTCAAAGTTAAAGTGTCCCATTCAAAGAGCTATAAAATAGACTACAATATTAAACAACATTATGAACAATAAAACAGACTACTGCATTTATCAGTAGAGCCAAACAGATTTACCCTTTAGGTCAAATGTCTGTGAAACAATACAAGTCTCTCTTATGAGAAACAGGAAGTCTGGACATTCAAAATGACAACACCCTCAGGGATAATGACATCTGAATAAACAAGGTGCAGTTTCATGCAGATCACACCATATTCGTATCACATTATTAGCTCTGCAATTCCCCTTGGGGAAAAATATGTGTATCCATGCTTTGTTTAGCTCTAAATTAAGCCCGACAATAAAGCTGCTCTTTCACAGATTTTTGCTTATGTACAGTCTTAACTAACACTGTGTGGAAATCCCTTATGAAAGTATGAACAAGTATTTAAAAATACTGTTTTAGACACTTAAAGAGGTATGAAGAATATTGAGGTTATAATTATTTTAGTTGTTGTTGTCTCTATTTAACAGCACAGGCAGCGTGAGCTGTATGGAGACTCCATAGAGCTGTGAGGTAATCTGAGGAAAACGCCCATGAGCCAAAAGAATAAAGCAATTCATACAGCGCTCAGTCTTGAACTGGAGCACAGAGCTCAGTTAAAGATAATAATAATAATAATAATAATAATAATAATAATAATAATAATAATCTGGTAAGAAAATACTGATTTTCAGGCACAACCATTTCATTTATTTTAAACTCTTTAACTTCTTTAACATCAGATCTTTGACTAAGTGTAGTAAATGATCCGATGACCACAACAGTAAACCAACGCTGGTACCTAAACTCTGTAACTTTTAACTTAATTTTAACTAATGGCCAGTCTCTTTACTGTCTGATATGTTTGATTCACGGAATGTATCCATTTATGACACCATGCAAACCATGTCAGAAGCCTTTTGTTTTCTTCCATCTAATTTCCTTCAAATGTCTTTTATAAAACGTAAGGACTGAAAGGACTAAAAGCGATACAGGCCCCCTTCCCAGCAATGAACACATTTTACTGGCATTGATGGGCGAGTTAAATTCGTCCCCGTTAAGCAACCACATCCTGCAACTTCACTGAGCCACTTCCCTATTAGAGGCTTCATGTCACCCTTCACTGGGGTAGAATTGACACACAGAGAAGAAGCTTAGTAGACTTACTGTTTCATTCTGTCCTGATGGAAGGGTCTTACATATATGATGTCTGAATAGACAAGTTGCAATTTCATACAGATGACACATTATTTGCTCAGCAATCACCCGTACTCAGTCTTGTTCTGAATTAGGCTGCTCAGTGAAGCTGCTCTATAACAGATTTTTGCTTATGTAAATACAGTCTTGGCTAACCCTAAAGAAGCTCAGTAGACTTACTGCCTCATTCTGTCCTGGTTGGAGGGCCTTACATACATCCTAGAGAAAGAGAGACAGACAGACAGACAGACAGACAGACAGACAGACAGAGGGAGATTAAAAAAAATTGAGAGGAGGTGGGTATAAGTGAGAGATATTACATTTTAGGTATCACTTGGTTGTTTCACCTTGGTGAAGGGCTGTGTATGTATTTAGTATGTGTTCGCCATGCTGCAAGTGGTGTTGGTATACTTGAGGCCCTTCCTACCTGTGTCAAGGCAGAAGAGTCTGTGGAGGCTGGTCTCCAGGTACAAATGTTACCTGTGAGAGACCACTCACACCCTGCAGAGATGCACTCCATACACCTGCCGAGCACGCACACACGCACACACACACACGCGCGCACACACAAACGCGCGCACACACACACGCGCGCACACACACACACACACACACACACACACACACACACACACACACACACACACACACACACAGGATTATATTACCAGACACAATTACATATCTATTGCCACAGAGACAAGCACTGTTAAAACTAATACACCAATAAAATATTACTGTGTTTAAAACAGAAACACTGTCTTTTCAAAAGGAACTCATAAGTGGTTGAGTCAAACTGCATAGCCCACCACAGTGACACATGATTTATTTCTTGGAATTCTTTTAACTGAAAATGCAAAAGAACCTCATAACCACAGCAGTTCTCTTACAGAGCAGAAGTTGGTGTTCCTCTAATACTGGAGCAGTTCTTCAGATGCACCTCCTGAATGTGTGTCTCCCCCTGGATTGTGATGTTGACTTTTAGGCTGCGTCCTGCACACACAGACAGACACACACACACACACACACACACACACACACGCATACACACACACACACACACACACAGCAGTTCTATGGGTCAGACACACTATGCTCAGCCACAATGAGTTAGTGTATCAGTAATGACCAGACAGGTATCAATTCAGAGACCTTTAGCAGGGAAGCTGTCACTATACAGGGTGCAGGAACAGCTGGAAGGGCCAGGACTGTCACACTCCTCCACAGCACAAGAGAAATCTACACCAACGTTCAGGTTTGGCAAAGCTTTCACCGTGATGTCCTGCCAAAGGGAGTAAACAAACATATCAGGATCTGACAGAAAGAGTATGATACAATAAAACCAAACAACTCAAAGCTAAACCAAGCCCCTGTACCTGCCCAGTGGTGCCTGTGTTCATGTGGACAGAAATGATCTGCTTCTTCTTGGAAGTACCAGGAACTGAGACCCATTCAGAGCTGGAGCAGTCGTGCTGAAATGTGCATCTGAAGAAGGAACAGAAAACACAAC
This sequence comes from Setipinna tenuifilis, assembly GCA_030347295.1. Taxonomy (NCBI): domain Eukaryota; kingdom Metazoa; phylum Chordata; class Actinopteri; order Clupeiformes; family Engraulidae; genus Setipinna; species Setipinna tenuifilis. Next base: position 11,110,877 of record CM059274.1, read on the forward strand.
ATGAGCCCTCAGACACTGTTGCAACCACCAAGGGCATCACCCAGCACTTGGGTGAAATCAGTCTTCGTTTTGGGTGAGAAGTGAGACAAGATCTGAAATGTATTGTACAGCTCAGCATGTATGGTTACAGTTATGGTGTGAGTGTGGGCGTAGGTGTGTGTGTGTGTGTGTGTGTGTGTGTGTGTGTGTGTGTGTGTGTGTGTGTGTGTGTGTGTGTGTGTGTGTGTTTATAGGTTAGACTGTCTATGCTGACACTATAAGCTACACTGTTAGTGTTTGTGAGTGGTGTGTGAAGGCCAGAAATGATGTGTAGATATGAGGATGAGCTGAGGTGTAATGTGAAAGTGCATGACGGCTGTCTAAATGCACACTGGTACAGATACAAGTGTCTCAAACTCTTTAACTAAAGAAATGTTTGTGTGTGTGTGTGTGTGTGTGCTTACTTGTGCTTAGATCCACACCAGCCACAGAAGGGGTCCAGAGCAGACCAGCAGTCACTCAGAGTCTTATAAACACCACACTTGGCCACAGGGATCTTTCTTATCTACACACACACACACACACACACACACACACACACAGTGAGTGATCAAGACAGAATGAAAGAAACTGTTAATAGTAGTATTAGGTTATTCTGTCATGTTCATGGTCTGAAGGCTACTGCTCAGTAAGAGCATTTACACAGTAACCAAAGATGCAAAATGCAAAATGCAGAATAGTCCTTTAAACACAAAGCCACCTGGTAAATTGTACTTTATCCCAACTGTTTGGTGTATTTGGTATGTCGATGGCCCACCTGTTTGCCTTGAGCCAGGTAAATGTGTGTGTGATTCACTGGATCAAAGAGCATCTTGGGTAAAAACAGTCGATCCTCATTTAAACTATATAATACAGTGGAGCAGCCTGGGTTGAGGAATTCATCCAGAATAACCTGCAATGAAAATATTTCAACAATTATGACTGAGGGTACATCAGTATGCCAGGGAAGGGAAACAATAGAAGCTTTATGGGTATTACAAAGCCCAATGACAGCTTTCCCTACATTTAATGTTTATTATTATGACCATTTCAGGTGGAGGAGAAATCTAGATTGCTAATTTACTAACCCTGATCAGTAGTCCAGTTTCAGTGCCACAGAAAAGCACAATCCAAGAGTTGCTTCTCAAGGCAGCAACTGATGTTATGGAGCTGTTCCTCAGCAGTACAGCAGCTGGCGTCAGAACTTTATCTGTGATTGGTTTAGGCTGGAGAGAAACACACCACACCAGTCAGAGCTTTTACACACTTATATTTTTTCTTTTACATAAAATTCTAATGAACTGGGTTTGCATCACCATGATATTAATGTTCGGTATGTGTTATTAGCTTACCTGTGACTTACACGTGTCTGCATTGATACAGAAACCTGAAACTTCAGCTGTGCGCGTTCGGTTGATGTTGAATATCGCCACCACGGAGTCTCCCGTTTTGCTGTCCTGAAAGACACCTGCCCAAAGGACTGGAGAGTCTCCGGGAATAACAGCAGAAGACCGGAGCATCCATGACTCTCCTTTTTCAGGGCACTGCAGGGCCGCACCTCGAAGAGTTTTGAATATGCATTGTTTGTCTTCGTTTGGCTTGCAAACGTTATTTTTGTAATCACTGTCAAGGCTTAACAGCTTAACTCTGGACTGAACATTCACGAGTAGATATACCTCAGAAGATGCAGCAAGCTGGAAGCCATCTACCACCCGAGCGTCCGTATTTTCAATGTTTTGGATGCTCGGCGAACTTAGGAATCCTTTTTTAGAAAAAATCCCCCCAAACTGTTTATCATTTGTAGACCGTAACGTTACCAAAGCATCCGCCTCTCGTGGGTTTCCCGACGTTTTGCTCAACAACAAGTATTCGTCTCCTTTATGACCAATAATAAGCGGTATGGTTCGGTATGTCCCAATGCTTATGGATTCTCTGTGCAAGCTTATGGAAATGTTATTGATATCAAGAACTTCACAGTATCCAACAGCTGCAGCCGTTCCACAAGTTATCAGTGTGCCGTTGCCGTTGAAAGGAATAAGAGTCACCACTTCGTCAGAAGTTGTGGCATTTGAGATTTCTTTTCGAATATCCAGATTTAAGTTCAGTCTCATCTGATAAAGTTGAGTAGCTGTGAGGACGAACAGGTTATTCATCCCAAAGGCGAAATCAACAACATCCCCATCATACACATGTGTTTCTTTTCCTAGTGTATATCCGCAGAGAGCCAGAAGAAAAGTCAGTAAAGCGGTTGCCATTTTCAGGAAAATTTCAGCTACATCTGCCTGAGCGACAACATCGCAGACGAGTCGCACTCTCTGAAATCATCCTCACTTGTGTCCGCTAACACATACGAGAAGAAACAGTTATTTAGTTCCCCTTTTGCAAAAGGAAGGTTAAACTTCCGCCTCCACCGTTTTCTCTCGAGAGTGCAAAAAAGGTCGATCACGGTGTAGGCTATCCTAAACCAAATCTGTAAAACTACTCAATCTTCATCAGTTGGGTCATATAACGCCCACGACTGTGTCGAAGATAGTTACGGAGACAGAACAGGCTGCGCCTAAATAAGGTGCCAGGGGAAAGGTTCTAAAAAGCATCTTGTGAAAATCTGCAATGTACCTGATGCTTTAGAAACAGACAGTTCTAGAGAAAGCACTGAGATTAATAACTGTATGACTGGGATGGCTCACACTCTTCAGATGCATTTGATCGGCGTAATGTCTCTGGTGTCACAAACACTGGTGTGATGCCGCCATCTACTAACTAACAGGTGTAATGACACCTGGATCTCTTCTCTTGTGGATCTCTCGTCTTGTGCAGATAGCCGAGGGAGGGCCTACTCACACCAGTCATCGCCAAATGACTGGTGGCAACAACAACACATCACAGGTGGCCCCTTAGATTTGACCCACACCAGTACAGAACCAACAGGTCTACTGAGGATGCTACAGTTGCAGCCCTGCACACTGCTCTCTGCCACCTGGAGCGGCAGGGGTGCTATGCGAGGTTGCTCTTTGTGGACTATATCTCAGCACTCCACACCATCATTCCGTACATACTGATCATGAAGCTGTTAGCGCTGAGCCTCCCCCACTCACCGGCTCCTGGATAAAAAACTTTCTAAAAAATGTCCCCAGACTGTGTGCTGACCCCCCCCCCCTCCCCTGAGGTCCCCCACTTGGGTGGATCCCACTCTTGAGATGCACTTGATCGTTTGTCTCTGGTGTTACAGAAATACTGCTGTAATACCACCATCTACTGGCTAACAGGTAGAATGGCATGTCTGGTTGAGCCTGAAAATTGGGATACTGTGAGCGTTTTTTAGTGACAACTAAAAGCCTTTGTGGTAGCATAATTGTTCATAAATCTGCAGAATACTAGAACGAACTGTAACTTTAAAAATAAAAAAATAAAAACCACAGCCATGAACAATGATCATTGGCATTTCCTATTTTGGATTGGTTCCAACAAACTGTTCATTGATTCACTGGCATTTCAGAGATGCATCACTGGCTTCTGTTCATTCTGCTGCACTAAAGTCAGTGATCATCATGTGAGAAAAGCAGCCTCAACACAGCTTTGTGAGTTGTGATACTGACTTATGAGCAGTTACTGATTGGATATATCGTCTTCACAGGCCTGGGCAGTGTGTCCTATTGCATGCTGCATCAGTACCACTTTGTGAACCAGAATAAGATGTGGAGAGTACCACAGCATTAGGGAGAGCAGGGACAAGCAGACAGGCATAGATGTCATGCAGAAAATGATGACCACTGTCAACATTTTTTTTATAATTAGCATGAATATTGGTAGACTTTAGAATTTGGTGCCCTTCAATGCATGTTGTACAAACATGCATGGAGACCAAACAAAAAAGACTAAAGATTCCATATGACATTACTGTGTTTGTGAACTGATAAAATCCAACAGTACTGTTGAGACGGAACTCCACTTGCAATTATATTTGACCAACACATTTAACTCTGGTGTCTTTATGATGTCATAATGTTTTAGTTTTGGATGAGGCTCAATGCTATTAAATGGCACTTCAGCAAAAGACATGACACAGGTTAGGACACTGGAAGAATTACCTCTACAATAATTCAAAATAAGACTACAAAAATTGCCTCCATTCGGTAAGTCTGACAATGGCATCATTTGGAATATTTGGCATTTAGAACTAGTTAATGTAATGTAGCCAAGGTAGATTCTTTGTGATTTTATGGTGTCCCAAAATATCCAGTCTATCTCCATATTAAGTACTTATTGAATGACTTGTTTACCTATATAGGCCTATGATACAGAAATATATTCAATCATTAAATTAATCTTATTATGTTTAACCAGCTACTAACCAGAGACCATTAACACAATCAGGTCTGCACAATAGCTTAACATTGAGGATCAAAATAAGATTTTGTATTGTATTTTGGCTATAAATTCAATAGCCATAACATTTTAATTACATAGCCTATTTCTGAAAATGACGGTGTGGCAGTGGCCAAACCTGCCGATTTTTCACTTTAAGCCTCACATAGGCTAACCACACAACACTCTGAAACGCACACACGCTAGGTAGTAGCTAGGTTTAAGCCTCACATAGGCTAACCACACAACACTCTGAAACGCACACACGCTAGGTAGTAGCGGCTATAGCCTAGCCTATACAGCAGCCATGCCTACAGCGGCATGTTCACAACTAGCGACATTGGGGTTGGCAAACAAGGACACACGACCACAAATACAAAGTACCCACTGATTTAACTCCATTATCCATCCACCGTTAACAATAGCTTCACGTGCCAAACAAATGTACACTCACGTGGTTGCACAGCAGTTTTCATTCGGTCCATCAGCAGACAGGTCCAATAGGAAAACAAGAGCCACATCGGCGCTTGCTTCTTATCCGCTGGTCCGGGACAGTGGAAAGGACTATGTTGGCGCAGGGGGTAATAGCTGCCTAATTAGCCGGTCATTACTATATATACATCACATGTATTTTTGCCAGTGTTGTGTACGAAGCATGAATTGGTTTCCCAATGTATTTCAAAATGTGCTACTATTCCGTATGATGATCATGGTGTGTCATGGAGGTTTTTGCTGTGTGTCCCCCTATGTGTCTGTGAGCTACCAATTATGTGGTTATTGTGTGGGCTTTAAAAGAGGAGCAAAGCTCAGTGTTGAGAGAGTCTTGTTTGTGGAAGGATGTCTCTGTTAGCTTGCTGTGAGGTTGTATCAAAGTGAGTTTGTTGATTATTACGCCCTGCCTACTGAGGCCAGCGTATTTTTATATTTCAGTTTTTTTGTTAACTACTTTTAAAATCACTGCGCACTGTAAATAAACCATGGCCGTTATTCACTTTATATTTGAGTTGCCTACTCCTACGTCCTGTCAATCATTAATAAAATGTTCTGTTATCCGAGAGAACAGTAACAACACAGGCAAAGACAGAAAACATATTTCTTTGTAAAACATGTCTTGCATGAGACCTACTGTCACAAACTCCTGGCATCTCAGAAAAATTGGAAGAAACAATATTAGGCTGAAAAATCCTCCTCATACCCACCATCCAGGCAAGAGCCAGAGGTGATTCTAGACTCCGTTGGGGCTCCAAGCAAAAATCCACCACGTCATTGAAACTGCTTTGCCCCTGCTGTAAAACCTGCCTGTCCCATGAGGCCCTGTCCCAATTGGACCAATTTAATTTTAGAACAACATGATACAGCTCTGATACAGACCACACCATCCATTTAAAAGAAAAGTTAGAACACAAAAAACTAGTTGTGGCTTTGGCCAGGGTCAGTTCCTATAGTTTGTGATCTGATACTACACTGCAGCTGCAGGTGGTTATAACTCCTTATTTAACTCATAATACAATATTTATCACATGTAGCCTATACCAGTAATTATAAAGTGGATATGAGGAGAAGGGATGTTCTGGCAATGTCGATGTTAATTTATTAAAAAAGCACTTTACAAACAATAGCAGTTGACCAAAGTTCTGTAAAAGCAAAACAAAAACACAGAAACTAACACAAAAGCAAAACATGTTATTGTGATTATTGTTACTCATAAATATAACTGAATATAACTACTATTGCTATTAGTTATTATTATATGGTATTATTGTTAATGATTGTTACTTATTAATATAACTTAATACAAATTAGGAAGAGCTTCTTTCCCACAGCTGTTTCCTAGCTGTTTGTATATTGTAAACAAAATGTCTGGTTCAATTGTTGCTATTTGCCCTCTTGTAAGCAGGAAGACTCTCCTCACACAGCTTACCAGAGAGTGATTATGATGTCATAATGTACCAGTATGACATAACAGCCTAACAGTATAAATACTTTGCCAAAGCTCATTTTACCAAACTGAATGTGAGATACAGGCACAACAAAAGCTATTGAGTGAGATAAAGGTTTATAATTGGATAACTGACACATTATAGGTGATCTGGTAAGTTTCAATGAATTTGCTGATATACTCGCAATAGTGTTGACTATTACATAGATAATTTAGGGAATTAGGGTGACATGGGTTTTAGTAGTAAAGCATATTAATGATGGTCATTACACATTTTAAATCAGGAAATAATATGTTTTACTGGTTTACTCTCTTCTCCTTAGGCCTCCAGATGCCCCGGACACGAGTCAATCCGGAGCATGTAAGCAACATCTATCTCCTTTTCTTTCCAAATTCCTTAGCAAAAACCAACTGTGTATACTTTATTATTACTAAAGTACAGTTCATTAAGACAATGTATTGTAGGGGTCGATACTGTGGACAGAACTAAATAACAATGCAATTGAATTGAAGGGTATAAATATACTGGTCCTAACTATTTAAGTACAGTTTTGTTAAGAGATACCGTGGACTAAATATCATCATGTAATTGAACTGCACTGTATTTTGCAGCCTGCTGGGGGCAACAGCCAAGACTCAATATGGCCACCTGTGGTATGTATATGCATTAAAAACATCAATATTGAATGTGGCTAAAGATGTGTTCTATAAAAACTGGCCAATGTTATAGCTATTTTTAAAATACATGCTTGAAATAAACTAAATGGAATTAAATGTAACTGAGGTACATTAGGTGAACACACAGCACAACACCATGTTTTACTGTAACAATCCCCAATTAATGATGCTAAAATATGAAAGTGGATAGCAGATTTCCAACACACACAAATAATTTACTGTGGAGTGGCTGGTAAATTTTACCATTTAACAGTGGCTGGTAAAGATTTATATTTTGCAAAGTTAATTCCCACCCCTCTGTCTGGGCATTACAGAGAAAAAGAACAGAGTCCGACATACGTCTCCTCGGGAAGGTCCCAGGTCTGTTTCTGGGCCTGAAGAGGATGCCACGGTGGACTGCAGAGCGGACACGTAGAGCTGCTCCTGTGGAGAAAGAACCAGATCTCTCGCAGGACAATGTAATACATGAATTATTTTAAATTACATAAATAATTTATAGTATATGTGTAAAAAGTTGATGACACATTTATTACATATATGACAAGCTTCTGCTTATTGTTGTCCACATAAAACAGATGGAGACATTTGTGGAGAGTCCCTCCTGGTCCTCTCCTGGTTCTCCTCTTGAGCCGGTGTGGGAGTTAAAACGTCCATCTGCACCCAGCGCACCACATGCGGAGGTAAGGCCAGATCCCTCGCTGTATAAAGTAATGTATGAAGTATTTCAATCTGCCTGTTGATATTAAATGACATTTATTACACACAAGGATTTCATTTTTTATTTCCACATAAAACAGCTCAGGATATCGGAGGACAGTCCCTCCTCGTCATCTTCTGGCTCTCCTGTTGAGCCGGTGTGGGAGTTATTCTCTAAACAAAAACGTCCATCTGAATGGGCTCCGTCTAAAAGGTTTAGGAGGATATGTGCCATGCAGAACTTTTCCCACCACAGCAATGCTGGCAGCATATCCTATGTGACACTTGTTGGCCATGAGAGAGTTAAACCCCAGCGCCTGTTGCCACCACATTTCCTTTCCTGCTACATTGAAAGGGAAGATATCAAAGCTTCTCATGTTGCTCCACAACCTCGCAGCCCCACAACCTCATTTACAGCCATCACCAGAAAAGCCAACCACAAGCGCCTTGATCCCCTCGCAGAGTATGAGAGAAGGGTTCGAGAGGCAGAGGGGACAGGCAGTGTTGCAGTGATGGGACAGCTACCTACTGCACCAGTGGATCTCCTTGACATCAGAGGCCTTGTGGATGAAGTGGAGGGGAGGAGGAAGAAACATGATTTTATGATAATGAAAATGGACAGGACGGAAAAGAAAATTGACAAGCCAACTGGATCAGAAGGCAGCCAGTCCCAAACTAGCCTTCACAGGCTGATATCTGATCCTGACCTTAAATTGAGAGACCCCCAGGAAGAACCTCCCACAACCTTCATGTGTGCATGCAGTCTTGCAGCAGTGGCAGAGGACAAGGCAACACAGACACCAGCACCAACAGTGAGTTCAAGCTGATATCAATGCTTTATTTTGTTAAATTCCAATACTGTTTTGGATGACTAAATTCAGATGATCTGTATCTGTATCGCGATGATTTCCTGCATGCAGGGGTAGGTTAAAATATCCATACGCAGCCTTGATTATGTTGTTCTGTAGTAGTAGTAGTAGTAGTAGTAGAGTAGAGATACTTTATCCATCCCTAAAGAAACTAAGGGGCAACCATGGAGCTACATGGACATGCTGCCACTCTCGTCAGCGCCCGCAAGTGATAATGCTGTAGGTGCATGGAGCCATGATGCCTTTTAAAGCAGAGACCCCAAATCATAACCATATAAGCTACTAAAAGAGTTTGTTTCCTTTTCAGGCTGCATTGGAAACTAAAGAGGACAGTGAAGGAGAGGAGGAGGTAAAGGCTGAGAGGGGATCAGAAATAGCAGATGCAGAGAGCGACAGTAAAGGCGAAGGAGGAAAAGAGAAGATGGCTGACAGACAAACAGAACAAGCAGAGAGTGACAATGGCGGTGAGAATATTATCCATAATGATGAAGATGCAGCAATGGACATACTGTCACCAATGGATACAAACTGCCAAACTGCCCCAGACCCGTCTCAAATCTGTAATAACATGGGGAGCCTGCAACAGTTAGACCCAAACCAGCGCCTTCGGGAACTGCGGGTTTTGGTGCTGTCAGCTAAAAGGAAACTGGAAATGGTTAAAGAGCTGAAGGAAGATGCCAAGGCTCACTACAAGAGAGAGAAAGAAAGTCTGCAGACGAAAAAGGAGATCTACAAAATAAATAAGACATCAATTCTGCCTGCCATTAGAGAGGATACGAAGGAACTCCTTCAAGCACAAAAGGTAGACATGGAAAACGGTCAGAGGAGGGTTGAAATAGAGCTGAAAATAGTGAAAGCCCAGCTAATGGCGTCCTTACAGACCCACAAAAAGAAACTGATGGAGGAGGAAAAAAAGGGAAAAAAGATACAGAAGATTCTTGAGAAACAAGCAAAGAAAGAGAAGATCAAGCAGAAAAAGATTGAGAAGGAAGAGAAGAAGATCTTCAAGACGTTGCTCACAGAGGAGACAAAAATAAAAAAAGCAGAGATGATGAGGATACACGAGGAAGAGAAAATTAGGGAAAAGGAGAGGGAAATGTATGAAAGATCCCAGGAACAGGAAATGAAGAGGTTAGAACATGGAGACAAGCAGGGTAAAACCAATAGAAGGTGGAGTATATCAGTACATTGGAAACAAAAAACAAAAAGAAAAGCACCTGGACAAAGCACAACTAAGAACTTTAAAAACAAAGTTGATAAAATGCTGAAGGAAGAAGAGAAGGCAGAATTGCTTAAGTATAAGAAACAGCAGGAGGAAAACAAACAGATGAGAAGGGAGACTGAGGAAAAGATGAAGCAGAGGATGGAGAAGGAGAAAAGTGAGGAGGAGGAGAAGAGAGGCCTGGAGGAAAGGTCTGCTGCTGAGCAGGAGGCAAGTGACTGGGTCTGTAGGATGCGGGTTGTGCTGACAAGAGTGAGGGTCGGTGAAGCCCGCCTCAACAACATCGTTTAGAGGAACACAGCAGGACCCCAAGCAGGAGCAAGACAGACAAAAGGTCAGTAAGATGGCTTTCAGAGCAAGAAGTCTTTAATAGATACAGTATGGCCGTTATGCTTAAAGAAATTGTACTAAAATATGGTTCTGGTTCACATGCTTAGTGGTGTGAAGAGCAAATCAAGAAAAACAAGAGAGTTCCGAGGGGGACGAGAGTCTGCACAGGATCTGGTGCTGCTGCAAAACAGCAGCCCCTGTCATAACACAGTCTACCTGGTTTGTATGAGAAATGTCAGGACATTATGATGCAGGTAAGGAGAATGTTTTTTCTAAATCTGGAGCAGTTGTCTGGATTACAGGATGTACATGGTTGGTGAGATTGGGGCATCCCCACGGTCTACAAGGTTATTTGGCATTTTGCCAAATCAAATGATGTCAGGCTGATGATAAGATTGTTACATCAGTCAAACATTCCTAATAGTAGGCTTTAAATTATGAAATATATATATTTAAAGCTTCAAAGGCTTCATTGCATTACATTTGTTGCCTCCTTCTCCATGTAGACTAACAATAAATATGTCCTGACCACAAGAAAATGAGTATCGTACAACATGGCAGCCAGGGGAAATCACTGGAAGCAGATATCTCAGCCCCAGCAGGAACTCTCTACACTAAAAGGTAGGAATGGAATTGGAAATCTAGAGAAATAAAGACGAAGTTTTACTTGTTCATTAAATGAGGATTTCATATGAATATACGCCATGCTCTTATCAGTCAATAACTTGTCAATGCAGACAAACATTTTTTTATAATTAATATTAGCTGATGTTTTACTGATCTTGAGAAAAGACTGACACTGCTGTGACACTAATGACCTTGACGTTTCTTGTTTCAGCTGCTCTTCAGCATCACACGTCTGTCTGCTGTCCCAGCACCAGACCAAGGAGGATGGTCCCCCCAAGAGCCTGGGTCCTCCCAAGGTTTCTTCCAGCATCTGGGAGTTTTTCCTTGCCACCGTCGCCTTTGGCTTGCTTTTGGGGGCATGAGGACAGTGTTTGTTTCTAGAACATACAAAAATAATAAAAGAAGCCAAAGAAACATTTCAGCTGTTCTTTTCTCTGTTTTCACAGTTCAAAAGTAAGAGCAGGTTCGCACACTGAAAAAGACACTAAGGTCAATCATCCAAAAACATTCTCTCTGAGGTGTCACCGGTGGCCAAACACTTTCAAACAGCCGGACACTCAGCTGCTGACCTCAGGTTTTTGGGGATGGAAAGAGTCTCACCTAAAAGGCGAGGTGGGGACCTGGACAGAACTCTGCTACAGAGAGAATGTTATTGGATTCATGAACTTGGTTGCCTTTCCCCAAAAGGGATGAACGAGGACTTTAATCTTTCATGCTTTTTGTGAATCATTTTCTGTGAAAATGTACTTGAACTTTGCAGAGAATATGTATGTAAATATTTAGCTTTGGACTGTTTTGCTTGCATAATTGCAATTCACTTTAGTGCTAGCTCCTCCCACTACACCTGTCTCTTGTTACCCTGATGGGACACTGTTTAATTGTTGCTCAGTAGTTGGACTCATTGTGAGCACAGAGAGCACTGATGAAGGCAGAACCCTGAAACGTCTGCACTACTCTGCTCTCAGACAAAATAAAACATAATTCCTTGTGCTTGACCTTAGTGTCTTTTTCAGTGTGCGAACCTGCTCTTACTTTTGAACAGTCTTTCTTTGGGTCCACGCACCTATTAATTTACTTTTTTACACATCTTGAGCGCAACAATACCCCTGCCTCTGTTTTCACAGTTGTCAAAGCAGTAACAACTGAAAAATTATATGTAGCTAATTATTTATTTCTATATGTATTAGGTGGGCCACAATAAATATTTTAACCGAATTTATCAACCAGCCACAAGCTGTTAACATATTATGAGGGTTTTGGTAATCTGTATATAGAGTGTTGCCTGGTGAGTAAAAGCATTCTTTCTGCATTTAGAGATAGATGCTGAACAACATTGTGCTTAAATTTCAAGTTCAATCCATTTCATTTATTTTTTGAGGTTTAGTTAAGGCAGGTCAGTTCTGACACTTAGTGCAAGACAGGTAGAAGATGCTAAGACTAAACAGTGGCAAGACAGGTAGAAGATGCTAAGACTAAACAATGGCTTTCTTAAGATAATGTAAAGATTGTGTTGTTGTAATGTTCCAACTCTTAGTGAGCTACAATCATTACCTGGTTATTAATATTCAGCTGAATGGGCCTATTTGCTGACTCGTGAAATATACCTAAAGACATGGTATAAGAGAACAGTAACCCAAAAAGGCAAGTGTATATGCTTTTTACTTGTCTCAAGTCAATGTACCAAGGTTTTTGCTAACACTTTTTTTTCGCAATCAGACCATTTTGGGTCAAGTAACTCAAAAAGCCCGACTCATATCGGCGAGTTACTCAGAATGATCTGAGTCCCTTCAAAGATCTGAGCATGACATCTCAACACAACCTGCCAGTTTGGGAGAATTTGTACAAGTGGCAGTCTTTACCCTTGTGTCAATAGGGGGTGACAAACCTCTGCAGATCCAATATAATGTTTTCTACACACAGACACATTATGCATACAATGCATAATAGACAGACAGGGGCAGAATACTTAGTCAAAGACAAAACTTGTAAAGTAAGGTTCTACAGTAAGTACATTTTCCCACATGTTTCTAAATGTCTGTACAGTAGCTACCTGCATGAATGTTTCTACAGTAATTACATGCCTAAATGTTTATACTTAAAACACCTGCAAAAGTATACTTCAAAAGTATTTACCTGCCTAAATATTTCTACAGTAACTATGTGCCTAAATGTTTCTTGACATGACTGCAAGGGTGCTGAATGCCTTTCAGAGGATGACTATAAAATAAGCCACCCAGGTGCTCTGAACCAACTGGAAATTGGAAGAGAATAAAGACAAACACATAGATACACACATACACACAGTCTTGAGGTCTTATTCTTTGTATGCTTCAGCTTATATTCCAAACATATTGTATCATTTAGCATCAAAACTGGAACAAAATGTTTTTGGCATTGTTACAATTTGTGGGCGGAATCTGATGTCAAGGAACATAGGCATTTGTCTCTGGTATTACAGAAATACTGCTGTAATACCACCATCTACTGGCTAACAAGTAGAATGGCATGTCTAGTTGAGCCTGAAAACTGGGATACTGTGAGCATTTTTTAGTGACAGGTAAGAAGCTTTGTTGTAGCATAATTGTTCATAATTGTAGCATAAATCTGCCAAATACTAGAACGAACTGTAACTTTAAAAAATAAAAACCACAGCCATGAACAATGACCTTTGGCATTTCCTATTTTTGATTGGTTCTAACAAACAGTGATTATCATGTGAGAAAAGCAGCCTCAACAGAACTTTGTGAGTTGTGATACTGACTTATGAGCAGTTACTGATTGGATATATCGTCTTCACAGGCCTGGGCAGTGTGTCCTATTGCATGCTGCATCAGTACCACTTTGTGAACCAGAATAAGATGTGGAGAGTACCACAGCATTAGGGAGAGCAGGGACAAGCAGACAGGCATAGAGGTCATGCAGAAGATGATGACCACTGTCAAAGATTGAAACATGGCTATAACCAAGTGGCCTGGGTTGGGTTAAGCAGGACTGGGAGTGGCATTTGTAAGTGGGACAGGCGGTGCTGTATTTAAAAAAAAAAACAAAAAAAAAAACCAAATCAACCTCGAACATGTCGTAGTGCAAAGAGCTGCAGATGAGGGAAACATGAAGTATTCTTCAACTACATACGCTATTTGTTTTATGACTGCGCAGAGCCTACACCACAAATCATAGTTTTCCAATGTTTCACTAATGTTACTAAAATGAATATCAGTTATGCAATATTTTGTACTGTACACAATTTTTCTAATCCAAGATGTAAGCATTTAAAATGTGTCCCGTATTTTGGTCCACACTGCATGTTTTTTAAAATTGTTATACATTGATGTGTGGGAAGCAGAATACTACATTAGTACCATTGTGTGGTAGCCTAATGCGAGTGATGTGGAAAAAAAAAAAAAAACTTTTATAAATAGCATGAATATTGGCAGGCTTTAGAATTTGGTGCATGTTGCACAAACATGCATGGAGGCAAAAAAAAAAGACTAAAAATTCCATATGACATTACTGTGTTTGTGAACTGATAAAATTCAACAGTACTGTTGAGATAGAACTACACTTGCAATTATATCTCATTGGTCTGCACCAAAGAGTCTACAGTTGCATTGACCAACACCATCAACACATTTAACTCTGGTGTCTTTATGATGTCATAATGTTTTAATGGTGGATGAGGCTCAATGTGCTATTGAATGGCACTTCAGCAAAACACATATGACACAGATTAGGACACTGGAAGAATTACCTGTACAATAATTTAAAATAATACTACAAAATTGCCTTCATTCGGTAAGTCTGACAATGGCATCATTTGGAATATTTGGAATTTAGAATTGGTTAATGTAATGTAGCCAAGGTTTACCTTATAAATATATAAATAGACAGATATATGATACAGAAATAAATTCAATCATTAATCTTAGGTTTAACCAGCCTCTACTAGCCAGAGACCATTAACACAATGGGAGCGTATCAATGTTCCCCGGGTCCTATGTTCCCCGCTATTTGTATGGGACCGGGGAACATAGGACCCTTTTCTTTAAAAAGGGTCCTATGTTCCCCACCTGGTATCTGACCGTGGAACAGGACGGGGATGTGCTTGTGCGTGCATATTTCCTGCCTTATGTCAATGTTGCGCGCAGAAGCATACCTGTCCACAAGGGATGCTTGCGCAATTGTGCATTATTGAGAGGGGCGATTTCCCGAACTTCGGTGTTGAGATGGCAGAGTCAAAGAATGGATGAAAAACATTTTATAGCCTACATTATTTTTTACTTGTATAGTGCTTCTTTACTGAAAAAAATATTTTTAAAAGTCAACATTCAAAGTTAACATGTCACTTTCAGCTTTAGCAAGGTTGAGGACAGCGACAGACACAAGCTGCGCTTCACACAGCAAGCGCTGCATAGATGCGGCAAGCCTTTTATTGTTGTTAATTGTTTTTTTTGTTTTGTTCAATGGCTACTTTTAAGCGTTGCAATATGCTCGAATAAAACAAATGCTTTCCCAGACTTGTGTTAGTTGTAGCCATCAACTGTAGTCTAATCTGGAAAGCGCACAGCACAGCAGGTAGCCTATTTGCGCGTCTTATTGGAGAGGCGTCATGGCGAGCAGATCATTTCTGCTTCGGTTTTGGGAAGTTCTCTTCATTTCCCTATCGTTTTATTAAGAATGAATTATAGATTGCTATACATTTGAATTATGTAGGCTATTGTATGCCCGCGTGATGCAACAGCTGGCTGTGTTTGTTTAGCCGAGTCTGCATGGCTGCAGCCTCAGGATTGTTGTTGTCTTTGAACGTGGCTTGTCATTGTTGATTCTGAATTTACACGATGTGAATGAGGTGATCTAAAATAGCCTTTGGTTGACCTGTCGGAAGGGTGGGTTTCATTTTATTGGAACAAAGAGATCTAAGTATTGGCCTGTAGACCCAATGTCGGATTACTGACATTGTCAAATCAAATGGGCTTCGGAGAAACAGTCCCCGTGTGTCGGACCCTTGTCACCAAATTGTCTCCAAATAAAAAAAGCTAAGGTCGGTGCCTACATACAACAACAATACATTGTCTGAATAAAATGTAGGCATGTGACGAAACAGAACAACAACAACAAGCAACGCTTATGCGTGGCCACAGTATATTTGGATTGAGCGGGAACATCGGACCCTTTTTTGGAAAGAGGGTCCGATGTTCCCCGATACCGGGGAACATAGGACCCGGGGAACATAGGGATGACCCCAACACGATCAGGTCTGCACAATAGCCAACATTAAGGACCAAAATAAGATTTTGTATTGTACTTTTATTGGCTATAAATTCAATTGCCATAAAACTTTGATTACATATTTCTGAAAATGACGGTGTTGTGGTGGCCAAAACATGCCGATTTTTTTTCCATTTTAAGCCCACTCACATAACCACACATAACACTTTCTGAAACGCACACATGCTAGGTAGTAGTGGTTATAGCCTAGCCTATACAGCAGCCGTGCCTACAGTGGCATGTTCACAACTAGCGACATTGGGGTTGGCAAACAAAGACTCACGACCACACATATATGTTCATTCTGTTAAAGCATTTATTTACTAACCAGCATAGCGAACAGTGAAGTACCCACTGATTCAACTCCATTATCCATCCACCGTTAACAATAGCTTCACGTGCCAAACAAATGTACACTCACGTGGTTGCACAGCAGTTCTCTTTCGGTCCATCAGCAAACAGGTCCGATAGGAAAACAAGAACCACATCGGAGCTTGCTTCTTATTATCCGCTGGTCCGGGACAGTGGAAAGGACTATGTTGGCGCAGGGGGTAACATCTGCCTAATTAGCCAGTCATGACTCTATAGATCACATGTATTTTTGCCAGTGTTGTGTACGAAGCATGAATTGGTTTCCCAATGTATTTCAAAATGTGCTACTATTCTGTATGATGATCATGGTGTGTTATGGAGGATTTTGCTGTGTGTTCTATGTCTCTGTGAGCTCTACCAATTATGTGGATATTGTGTGGGCTTTAAACGAGGAGCAAAGCTCAGTGAAGACAGAGTCTTGTTTGTGGAAGGATGTCTCTGTTAGCTTGCTGTGAGGTTGTATCAAAGTAAGTTTGTTGAAAAGTATTATGCCCTGCCTACTGAGGCTAGTGTATTTTTATATTTCATTTTTTTTGTTAACTGCTTTTAAAATCACTGCACTGTAAATAAACCATCACAGTTATTCACTTTATATTTGAGTTGCTTACAAGTGCTATCAATCAACATTTTCTGTTATCTAAGAGAACAGTAAAAACACAGGCAAAGACAAACAAAAAAAGATTTCTTTGTAAAACATGTCTTGCATGAGACCTACTATAAACTCCTGGCATCTCAGAAAAACTCGAAGAAACAATATTGGGCCTCATACCCACCATCCAGGCAAGAGCCAGAGGTGATTCTAGACTGCGTTGGAGCTAGCTCCAAGCAAGAATCCACCATGTCATTGAAACTGCATTGGCACTGCTGTAAAACCTGCCTGTCCCATGAGGCCCTTTAGGCCCTTTTATTTGACCAATTTAATTTTAGAACAATATGATACAGCCCTGAACAACATCATACAGACCACTCCATCCATTTAAAAGAAAAAAATATACAAACAAAATAGTTGTGGCTTTGGCTATAGGTTTCCGTTCCTAAGGTTTGTGATCTGATTGCCTGTATTTGATATTTATAACTACTTATTTCACTCATAATACAATGTTTATCACATGTAACCTATACCAGTGATTATAAAGTGCCTATGAGGTGAAGGGGTGTTCTGGCATTGTCATTTTTTAAATTTGTTTAAAAAGCACTTTACAAACAACAGCAGTTGACCAAAGTTCTGTAAAAACAAAACAAAAACACAGAAACGAAGACAAAAGCAAAACAATACAATATTCAACAGAGGGATAATAAAATAGGTTCTGTTTATGATTATTGCTACTTATCAATATAACTAAATATAACTACTATTGATATTAGTTATTATAATATGGTATTATTATTAATGATGGTAACTTATTAATATAACTTAATACAAATTAGGAAGAGCTTCTTTCCCACAGCTGTTTCCTAGCTGTTTGTATATTGTAAAAAAAATGTCTGGTTCAATTGTTGCTATTTGCCCTCTTGTAAGCAGGTGGACTCCCACACAGCTTACCAGAGAGTCATTATGATGTCATAATGTACCAGTATGACATAACAGCCTAACAGTATAAATACTTTGCCAAAGCTCATTTTACCAAACTGAATGTGAGATACAGGCACAACAAAAGCTATTGAGTGAGATAAAGGTTTATAATTGGATAACTGACACATTATAGGTGATCTGGTAAGTTTCAATGAATTTGCTGATATACTCGCAATAGTGTTGACTATTACATAGATAATTTAGGGAATTAGGGTGACATGGGTTTTAGTAGTAAAGCATATTTATTGATGGCCATTACACATTTTAAATCAGGAAATAATATGTTTTACTGGTTTACTCTCTTCTCCTTAGGCCTCCAGATGCCCCGGACACGAGTCAATCCGGAGCATGTAAGCAACATCTATCTCCTTTTCTTTCCAAAACCCTTAGCAAAAACCAACTGTGTATACTTTATTATTACTAAAGTACAGTTCATTAAGACAATGTAGTGTAGGGGTCAATACTGTGGACAGAACTAAATAACAATGCAATTGAATTGAAAGGTTTAAATATACTGGTCCTAATTATTTAAGTACAATTTTGTTAAGAGATACTGTGGACTAAATATCATGTAATTGAACTGCACTTTATTTTGCAGCCTGCTGGGGGCAACAGCCAAGACTCAATATGGCCACCTGTGGTATGTACAGTATATGCATTAAAAACATCAATATTAAATGTGGCTAAAGATGTGTGTTCTATAAAAACTGGCCAGTGTTATAGCTATTTTTAAAATGCATGCTTGAAATAAACTAAATGGAATTAAATGTAACTGATGATAAAAATGTAAAGAGGCCTGATGTAGATTAGGTGAACACACAGCACAACACCATGTTTTAAAAATCCCCAATTAATGATGCTAAAATATGAAAGTGGATAGCAGATTTCAGACACACAAAAAATAATTTACTGTGGTTGGTAAATTTTACCATTTATCAGTGGCTGGTAAAGATTTACATTTTGCAAAGTTAATTTTCACCCCTATGTTTGTGGCATTACAGAGAAAAAGAACAGAGTCTGACATACGTCTCCTCGGGAAGGTCCCAGGTCTGTTTCTGGGCCTGAAGAGGATGCCACGGTGGACTGCAGAGCGGACACGTAGAGGTGCTCCTGTGGAAAAAGAACCAGATGTCTCTCAGGACAATGTAATACATATATTATTTTAAATTACATAAATTATGTATAGTATCCTTGTAAAAAAGTTGATGGCACATTTATTACATATATGAGAAGCTTCTGCTTATTGTTGTCCACATAAAACAGATGGAGACATTTGTGGAGAGTCCCTCCTGGTCCTCTCCTGGTTCTCCTCTTGAGCCGGTGTGGGAGTTAAAACGTCCATCTGCACCCAGCACACCACATGCGGAGGTAGGGCCGGATCCCTCGCTGTATAAAGTAATGTATGAATTATTTCAATTTGCCTGTTGACATTAAATTACATTTATTACACACAAGGATTTCATTTTTTATTTCCACATAAAACAGCTCAGGATATCGGAGGACAGTCCCTCCTCATCATCTTCTGGTTCTCCTGTTGAGCCGGTGTGGGAGTTATTCTCTAAACAAAAACGTCCATCTGAACATGCTCCATCTAAAAGGTTTAGAAGGATATGTGCCATGCAAAACTTTTTCCCCCACAGCAATGCTGGCAGCATATCCTACGTGACACTTGTTGGCCATGAGAGAGTTAAACCCCAGCGCCTGTTGCCACCACATTTCCTTTCCTGCTACATTGAAAGAGAAGATATCAAAGCTTCTCATGTTGCGCCACAACCTCACAGCCCCACAACCTCATTTACAGCCATCAACAGAAAAGCCATCCACAAGCACCTTGATCCCCTCGCAGAGTATGAGAGAAGGGTTCGAGAGGCAGAGGGGACAGGCACTGTTGCAGTGATGGGACAGCTACCTACTGCACCAGTGGATCTCCTTGACATCAGAGGCCTTGTGGATGAAGTGGAGGGGAGAAGGAAGAAACATGATTTTATGATAATGAAAATGGACAGGACGGAAAAGAAAATTGATAAGCCAACTGGATCAGAAGGCAGCCAGTCCCAAGCTAGCCTTCACAGGCTGATATCTGATCCTGACCTTAAATTGAGAGACCCCCATGAAGAACCTCCCACAACCTTCATGTGTGCATGCAGTCTTGCAGCGGTGGCAGAGGACAAGGCAACACAGACACCAGCACCAACAGTGAGTTCAAGCTGATATCAATGCTTTATTTTGTTAAATTCCAATACTGTTTTGGATGACTAAATTCAGATGATCTGTATCATCTGTATCGCGATGATTTCCTGCATGCAGGGGTAGGTTAAAATATCCATACGCAGACTTGATTATGTTGTTCTGTAGTAGTAGTAGAGTAGAGTAGAGATACTTTATTCATCCTGAAAGAAATTAAGGGGCAAACACGGAGCTACATAGAAATGCTGCCATTCTCGTCAGCGCCCGCAAGTGATTCTGGATAATAATAGGTGCAGAGACCCCAAATCATAACCATATAAGCTACTAAATGAATTTGTTTCCTTTTCAGGCTGCATTGGAAACTAAAGAGGACAGTGAAAGAGAGGAGGAGGTAAAGGCTGAGAGGGGGTCAGAAATAGCAGATGCAGAGAGCGACAGTAAAGGCGAAGGAGCAGAAGAGAAGATGGCTGACAGACGAACAGAACAAACCGAGAGTGACAATGGCGGTGAGAATATTATCCATAATGATGAAGATGCAGCAATGGACATACTGTCCCCAATGGATACAAACTGCCAAACTGCCCCAGACCTGTCTCATATCTGCAATAACATGGGGAGCCTGCAACAGTTAGACCCAAACCAGCGCCTTGGGGAACTGCAGGTTTTGGTGCTGTCAGCTAAAAGGAAACTGGAAATGGTTAAAGAGCTGAAGGAGGATGCCAAGGCTCACTACAAGAGAGAGAAAGAAAGTCTGCAGACGAAAAAGGAGATCTACAAAATAAATAAGACATCAATTCTGCCTGCCATTAGAGAGGATACGAAAGAACTCCTTCAAGCACAAAAGGTAGACATGGAAAACGGTCAGAGGAGGGTTGAAATAGAGCTGAAAATAGTGAAAGCCCAGCTAATGGCGTCCTTACAGACCCACAAAAAGAAACTGATGGAGGAGGAAAAAAAGGGAAAAAAGATACAGAAGATTCTTGAGAAACAAGCAAAGGAAGAGAAAATGAAGCAGAAAAAGATTGAGAAGGAAGAGAAGAAGATCTTCAAGAAGTTGCTCACAGAGGAGACAAAAATGAAAAAAGCAGAGATGATGAGGATACACGAGGAAGAGAAAATTAGAGAAAAGGAGAGGGAAATGTATGAAAGATCCCAGGAAGAGGAAATGAAGAGGTTAGAACATGGAGACAAGCAGGGTAAAACCAATAGAAGGTGGAGTATATCAGTACATTGGAAACTAAAAAGCACAACTAAGAACTTTAAAAAGAAAGTTGATAAAATGCTGAAGGAAGAAGAGAAGGCAGAATTGCTTAAGTATAAGAAACAGCAGGAGGAAAACAAACAGATGAGAAGGGAGACTGAGGAAAAGATGAAGCAGATGATGGAGAAGAAGAAAAGTGAGGAGGAGGAGAAGAGAGGCCTGGAGGAAAGGTCTGCTGCTGAGCAGGAGGCAAGTGACTGGGTCTGTAGGATGCGGGTTGTGCTGACAAGAGTGAGGGTCGGTGAAGCCCGCCTCAACAACATCGTTTAGAGGAACACAGCAGGACCCCAAGCAGGAGCAAGACAGACAAAAGGTGAGTAAGATGGCTTTCAGAGCAAGAAGTCTTTAATAGACACTGTATGGGCGTTATGCTTAAACAAATACTCAAATAAATTGTACTAAAATATGGTTCTGGTTCACATGCTTAGTGGTGTGAAGAGCAAATGAAGAAAAACAAGAGAGTTCCGAGGGGGACGAGAGTCTGCACAGGATCTGGTGCTGCTGCAAAACAGCAGCCCCTGTCATAACACAGTCTACCTGGTTTGTATGAGAAATGTCAGGACAGTTTGATGCAGGTAAGGAGAATGTTTTTTCTAAATCTGGAGCAGTTGTCTGGATTACAGGATGTACATGGTTGGTGAGATTGGGGCATCCCCACTGTCTACAAGGTTATTTGGCATTTTGCCAAATCAAATGATGTCAGGCTGATGATAAGATTGTTACATCAGCCAAACATTCCTAATAGTAGGCTTTAAATTATGAAATATCATTTAAAGCTTCAAAGGCTTCATTGCATTACATTTGTTGCCTCCTACTCCATGTAGACTAACAATAAATAAGTCCTGACCACAAGAAAATGAGTATCATACAACATGGCAGCCAGGGGAAATCACTGGAAGCAGATATCTCAGCCCCAGCAGGAACTCTCTACACTAAAAGGTAGGAATGGAATTGAAAATCTAGAGAAATAAAGACGAAGTTTTAATTGTTCATTAAATGAGGATTTCATATGAATATACGCCATGCTCTTATCAGTCAATAACTTGTCAATGTAGCTGATGTTTTACTGATCTTGAGAAAAGACTGATGCTGCTGTGACACTAATGACCTTGACGTTTCTTGTTTTAGCTGCTCTTCAGCATCACACGTCTGTCTGCTGTCCCAGCACCAGACCAAGGAGGATGGTGCCCCCAAGAGCCTGGGTCCTCCCAAGGTTTCTTCCAGCATCTGGGAGTTTTTCCTTGCCACCGCCGCCTTTGGCTTGCTTTTGGGGGCATGAGGACAGTGTTTGTTTCTAGAACATACAAAAATAATAAAAGAAGCCAAAGACACATTTCAGCAGTTCTTTTCTCTGTTTTCACAGTTGTCAATGCAGTAACAACTGAAAAATTATATGTAGCTAAATATTTATTTCTATATGTATTAGGTGGGCCACTATAAATATTTTAACCTAATTAACATATTATGAGGGTTTTGGTAATCTGAATACAGAGTGTTGCCTGCTGAGTAAAAGCATTCTTTCTGCATTTAGAGATAGATGCTGAACAACATTGTGCTTATTGTTGTTCGACATTTCAAGTTCAATCCATTTCATTTATTTTTTGAGGTTTAGTTAAGGCAGGTCAGTTCTGACACTTAGTGCAAGACAGGTAGAAGATGCTAAGACTAAACAGTGGCTTTCTTAAGATAATGTAAAGATTGTGTTGTTGTAATGGTCCAACTCTTAGTGAGCTACAATCATTACCTGGTTATTAACATTCTGCTGAATGGGCCTATTTGCTGACTCGTGAAAGATACCTAAAGACATGGTATAAGAGAATAGTAACCCAAAAAGGCAAGTGTATATGCTTTTTAATTGTCTGAAGTCAATGTACCAAGGTTTTTGCTAACACTTTTTTTTCCGCAATCAGGCCATTTTGGGTCAAGTAACTCAAAAAGCCCGACTCATATCGGTGAGTTACTCATGTAAGGAATTATAGTTGCCCTGCCTGAGACAAATGCTGAGACAACCACTTTGAGAAGGTGGTCTGCCTACTGATAATTCCATTATGGTAACAAGAATGGTCCACAATGACCCAACAGGAGAGTTGCCAAAGTCAACTGTGTGAAAGAACCAAACAATTGTAGTAGGCTTGTGGAAATAGGCCATTGAGAACCATCACAGGAAATGTGTCAAAGTAATTATCATCCCGAGAGACACACAGTCTCCCCAGACCTAGTTACCTGATCAACTTAGTTAATTTACATCAAGAACATAGGAGGAGTCTTAACTGTATAAGTAACTACAGTTTTAGTGGCTTGTGGTTCAGACTTGCACCGCTGAATCCGAAGTATGGTTTCCATGCTTTGCCACTGCTTGTTACTGGAATAAAGTATGATTGCTGCATCAACAAAGAGACCACGAACCCTTTTTCTTACACTCATAATGATCTGAGTCCCTTCAAAGATCTGAGCATGACATCTCAACACAACCTGCCAGTTTTGGAGAATTTGTACAAGTGGCAGTCTTTACCCTTGGGTCAATAGGGGGTGACAAACCTCTGCAGATCCAATATAATGTTTTCTACACACAGACACATTATTCATACAATGCATAATAGACAGACACAGTTTTTGGCATTGTTACAATTTGTGTGCGGAATCTGATGTTAAAGGAACACAGGCATTTTCCTGGGATTGCACAAATTCCGAGTTATGAGTAGCCTATGTCAGGTTTCTCGGAAGTGTAAATGTCCCATGAAAAATATTGGCTAGAGCATGTTATTAATGCCTCAAACACAAAAAGATTGTAAGATTATAGGCCTAATGCATAAATTCAAAGCACAACACAACAGAATATGTCAAAATTGATATTTCACAGCGTACCTATGGTGTGAAAATAGGCGTAATGTTACCAAACTTCAATTATCTAACAGATTTTTTTCATCTAATGACCGGCTTTTTAAAATGTGTTTTCTTTTCTAAACGGCAGATGGCGATAAAGTTCGCGTGTTTACCTGCGAGTGGAAGAAGACCGCGGTAATAATTAGTGTAAGTTTGATATTATAAAAAGCCCAGCGGTTGAGCGCCATTAGCCTAGTTAATGGTGTCCTGTAGCCTGGTCTGTTGTTGCTGATTACCACGACAGACCCAGCTAATAAACCCGCTGGGTGGCACTACATTACATGGGTTAAAAGAACCCAAGTGAGTGACCACGTGCGTTTGGTTTCAGAACCCCGCATTCTTCATTATTTATCAGTGTAAACCACTACACCGCTATAGCTCATGTATTTAGTCCTAAAGGTTAGGTAGCCTATTTTGTAGTCTACAGCCAAAGTCAATATGCCAGTATTTTTCTCCGAAGTAAGCCTACCACAATATCCCTCAAAAATCTTTCCAGGAGGCTATCACAAACTTCCTAGAAGCTGATAATGTACTTGCCTGTGGTGAAATTCCCGTGCTACAGCCTATATGTCACGATGGCGCTACCCCAAAGAGGATTACAGCAATAGGGTGCCCAGAGGTCAACAAATAGGAATAGGCAGATGCTATTTTGCTATTTTCACACGGGTGTAAATAGCTAACATTGTTATTTCCACACAGGGTAAGTAGCCATTGTTGCGCATGGGCTGCATTTTTTTCCTATGTGGATGTAACACACATGGTACCTTAGCGTTGTACAGCCATAGTAGTTTGCAGTAGTATGCTGTGCTCAATCTGTATGCTAGGCTACTTCTATTTTTTTATTTACAGGTTTTTCAACCCATGTCTTGTAAGTCATAAACGACCATTACAAAGAAACTTAAACTTATATTTCTATTGAAGTTTTTCATTTAACTTCAAACTTTATGTTGTTTATTTAATTTCAAACTTGTGCTAAAAATGACATCAAATACTATACGGCGGCCAGTGAGTTTCTGTCACACAGGAGGAAATTTACCATACTGTTTGGAAAAAAAGCCACTGCCATAATCATGCTCGTTTACTGTTCTCTTCATGTCAGGGAAAATTTCCAGCTATATTTCCCACAAAATAAGAATTGGAATTGCTATTTGTAAAAGGAATCGTTAACTTTATGGATTTTACTATTCGATGCAGGTGAAGCCCAAAGAAAGATAGCTAATCTAAGCTACATACAGTCGCTTGGTATGGACATGCTAACTAGCCAGCTTCCTTGACATGATAGCTTGCAAGTCTGCCTGTAACCAAAGTTAGTTGAATACTGAAGTACAGTATTAGCCTCCCAGTCTAGTAAGCGTGATTGCAACCATAACAGTAGAAAAATACTCATTACGAAAATTATCGTATGCCGTGATTTGTGTTTGAGCATCTACTCGTCATTTTATCATATTTGGGTATGTTGGCCGACGTCACTCAACGTTACCACAAGCTTGCGCAGTAGACATGTGACCAAGCCAAGAATTGAAAATTTGGTTTCATCGGCTCCCATTGGAAACAACACTATCCCTCAGTCCATTTCTTTTACTGTCTATGGTTGGACCATAGCGCCATAGTAACATATTGGACCGTAGCACCGTAGCAACATGCTGGACCGTAGCAGGATCTGCATCTTTCAGCAGTGTCTCAGCATTCTGGGAGAAAAATAATAATTAGAACACATTCATTTACAAATCAAGTGGTGAAGTTGTGGTGATGTGATCAACTTTTTAAATTTAGGGGAAAATTAAGTATGACAGCAAGAATCAATATTTATCAGACATGCATATCATATGCAAGCCACTGTTTTAACTCCATAGTGTGAACTGAAATGTTATTTAAAGAAAATGAAAATCCCATTAAAATCAATTGACTTCGCCAAAGCGGTAGGAATGTTGCCAGCAGGGGGCAATGGGATTATTTTCTCTCCCTATATAGTTGTCTGATAGCTGTTTTGTTTTGAATTTTGAATTTTAAGTCAGTGCCTCCGACATAGACAGTAAAATAAATCAGTTGGCACCACGTCTAACTGTGCAGGCTCAAAGTCAGCTCACAAACGTAAACCAACGAACCGAGAACAAGGAACAACATTCCAGGATAAACAATGACCTAGAAACTGAACGTTCTAAAGTAGCAATAACTCACACTTCCATTGGTGGCTGGCTGCAGATGTGGGCAACATGGACTCCCATGTCAAAAAGTAAATTTTAACAGCAAAACAAAACGTATTTACAGCCGGGTTCAAAAAAAAAGTTTTTGGTGTGTTTTGGTCTATGATAACTCTGAGGGGGCTGTTTTTTTGTTTTGTTTTTTAGAATCCATTAGTTTAATCTCCAGATAATCTACATTGACATTCATAGATTGAACTGGCAAAGATGGCTTCAGCTGCCTCTTAGTCGTAACTATTCACTATGTGTTCATGTATAAATATCTGCCTAGCCACTTCTTTAAACAACTTAGACTAATCCACTTAGATTTACACTAATCCATCACCTCAGTCCACTTCATATCAGCTCGATCAGTGCTGTGGACTGTGGCCCTGGTGGGTAAATGGTAGTGGTAAGCAGGACTGTGTGCCCAATCTGTCCATTGTCAAAAAAATAGGCTAGTGGAGCAGGATAGTTTTATAGCAAATGAAATGGTAAGAGACAATGGACAGGCACAAACAAGCGGAAATAAAAAGGACCATTTTATTTGCTGCCCACATTTATGACAAAATCAACAATTTATGTCACTCGTGCTAGTTATCAGTGAAGCCCTTATCATACCCACAGATATGTGGTTGGGGATTTCATTTGTCAACTCTACTGTCAGTCATCTTTAAACATAAAAACAGAAAAGGCGAAGCTGTCTTCACTTGGTTGTCCACTGCCAGGACCTGTATTTTCAAGATGGTGACTCAACATGGCAGTGTATATGGGGAATGCAAAGCCTACAAGAAGACTGCGTTTTTTGATGTAGGTAATTACTAACCATTCATTTTCTTTAAATTGCAGTTCTCTGCCTTACGTCTAGGACCGCTGTTTGTCCAGTCAACCGTTTCAGTTTTTACCAACAACTCATTGAATCTAGGGTTAGTGGGAAAATGCCTTACATTGAATAATTAGGGGTACTATGTCAAACCAATTCCAAATAAACAGGGAGGTTACCCCTTAAGTCCCTTGTCCCTTTTTTTACTGCAAAAGGCATATGAAAATAGCCCCTCATACTTCAGTGCTGAGTGTTGAGAAATGTTTTTCTTCCTGAAGGTGTGGTCTCTGCTGAAATTTAAAACAATTGGATCTGCCTTTACCTCAATCATTAACGTCTAATCGTGATGTTAGTTGTTAGTCTGGAAACTAACAGGCTAACAACTAATGAAGCAAGCTGGAAGATTAAACTTTTCCCGAACCCCGTCCCCCTGATCCAAACAGTTACAGTCATTTCCGTCCTGTTTATCAGAAAGTTGCAGGTTTATTGTGTCATATTTAGCATAGTGTGATGTGTCCGGCTAAAAATGCTAATATGAAACCAGAATGCTACATGCGAAGTAAAGAAGCCAGCTACATGATGATTCTACAGTGTGATGTCTCTGTAGAAAATATTGGTACGGACTTGAATACACTGTCACCATAGCCGCCTGGCCCCTTACCTGTGCCTCCTCACCTTTCACAGGAAATGACATAACCAAGCACGCAATGTTTACTGTTATGCTTTTTCTGAAGCTGGGAGAATAATCATCCTTATTTAACTATTTACACCCAGGATACAAAAAGATACTCCGTTAAGGATAAGCCCTCAGTTTGCTGCCCCACATTTACAAATTCAATTGCAGAATTCTGTAGATGCTAATCATGTTAAACCATGACCCCACCATTCAAATTATCATATGGTTTTTATTTTTTGTTTTAATGTCAGCAGGCTATAGCTAACACAATGCTCTCCCTGCACTGTAGCCTACCTGGAAGTAAGCTTCCGTGCAGAATTCTGTTTTCACCATTGGACAGCGCACCCGATGGAGCTGTTTATGGAAGACCATCATTTTTTCTGGGAATTGTCAGATTGTACCACAAGCCTTATGATATTTCTGGACTTAGATTCTCCACGTTTTGGATAGACAGGTCTAATTCCATTCTGTTGAGAGTCTTAGAATAGATTATGCTACAAACATAATATCATTGACCAGATGTTCAGATGAAGACGCCTAAGTAGGGCACAGAGAGGTTAGTGCTGTTTTCATATAACAACAAACAGATTTTGGAAAAAACGTCCAAAACATGGTGAAAATTAAAACAAGTAGTAACAACCTATTTATATTAAAATGCAGAAAAATATTAAATTAATTTTGGATTTGCTTTAAAGGTTGTTTTGCTAGATCATGCATACTTTTATATGTCTGACTGCTACGTCCAATTTTGTATATTAACTCTGTAACTAATATAATTCATATGATGTAGAGTGGTTAAATTGTTTTTTGTAAGAAAGGTGAATCCTTCTTTACTCACACTGGTTAATATCTCACTCTATTGTATTACTATAAATACTGTAACAGAGGGAGCTGAGCTCTGGCTGGCTGTATTACCGAGCTGAGGAGGAGCTAAGCTCAACTTTGATTTATAAGGTATTAGTGTCATAAACTCGGGTTCAGCAATGTTTATCATATTGCAGCCTTTTTTCTATTAAGCTGTGACCTTTGACCTTTGCAATTACTTGGTTAGGCTCGGTGAAAATGTGTGTGTGTCTGTGATGGGGGCCCCTGGAGAAAAGGATGGGAAAGGGTCAAATGCCTTTTAAAATCATACGTCCAGCACAAAAAAACAGGAATATCAGACTTTAACCAGTATTTTTTTTAATCCTTCTAGAGCACTGATAAACAGCTATTTTGTGGTAATATTATATAACATACTTACATGTAGCTTTTAAAAGTTATTTATTTGTTTATATTTTATCTCTTTTTAATCTCGTGTAACAGAGTTCTAAGGATAGAACTCATACTGCGTGTGTTTGTGTGAGTGTGAGTGTGCGTGTGTGATAGAGAATGTGTGTGTGTTTGTAGATTGGTGTTAACATCAATTTTGTAAGTGTGTACGAACCACTGTGCATAATGTATGTCTGTGAGTGGATATATGCTTGTGTATTTGTAAAACTTGTGTGTGTGTGTGTGTGTGAGTGAGAGAGAGAGAGTGCTTGTGTGCATGCATGCGTGTGTGTATATGTGTGTGTGTAGTCTGCAGCTGCCATGTACTGCTAAGAGATGCTTGCTCGGCTTGGCGTGGTGGTGAGGGCGGGATTGTGGGGGGAGGAGGGAGGGGCATTGCCTGGGCCTGCTGCCACTCCGCTCTAATCATCACTTCCAGGAAATCCGTTTCCTGGTCTATGGAATTCTGGGAAGCCCTCAGAACGGTAGGTAATCCTGGAGAAATTCCTCTCCGTGTCCTCCGCTTGCCTGCCCCTCAATGAGGAGGCTCTAATCTCGCACGACCTTTCCCTCTTAATGTTGTCAGGTGTGTAGGTGTGTGTGTGTCGGTGTGTGTGTCTGTGTGACACACAAATCTGAAATGCATTGTTTGAGTTGACACATAACAGCACAGTACTAGTAAAAACACACAGTGTGTGTGCATGCATGCGTGTGTGTGTGAGAGAGTATGTACACAGTGCAAACTCTCTTTCCCTCTCTCTCTTTGTCTCCCTCTCTCCTTCCATCTCCCTCTCTGTCAAAGTGTGTGTACACTGCATCATTAGGCATCTCCCCCCTCTCTTTGTGTAGGCGTTTGTACACACAATACCTGGTTATGCACTCTGCACCTAATGCACATCTCCTTCTGCCTTTCATAAGCATTGGTTCTGCCCTCACACAAACAGTACTGCATCTCACACTACCTTAATTCGCTGCCGACCATACTCATACCATATGTGCGTGTGTTCCTATGTATGTGTGTGTGTGCTTGTGTGTGAGTGTGTGTGTATGTGTGTAATCGTGCACGTACATGTGTGTGTGTGTGTGTGTGTGTTTGTTTGCTCACCCGCAGCCTTCATTTATCACTGCACATACTGTTATTGTTTGTGTGTGTGTGTGTGTGTCTGTATATGTGTGTGTTCTGTGGCACCCGTATCTTTCATTCACCACTGTGAGCACACTGACACCAACCGCAGTCCATACTGTTAATATTTAGCACGGTCTGAGAAAAGGAGAGGGGACAGGTAGGAGCTGTTTCCAGGAAACCATGCGTACTGGGTTGTTTGTGTGTCAGTGTGTGAGTGTGCTTGTGCGTGCGCATGTGTGTGTGTGTGTGTGTGTTTGCAAGAGAGAGAGAGAGAGCGAGTGAGCGAGAGAGAGAGAGAATGTGTGTGTATATTTGTGTGTGTGTGTGTATTTGTAACTGTATGCCTGTTTGTCTCTGTGTGTGTGCGTCTACTTGTAACTGCATGCCTGTTTGTATGTGTATGTCTGTGTATTTGAAATTGTATACCTATTTGTATGTGTGTGTGTTTTTATGTATATATATATATATGTGCGTGTGTGTGTGTGTATTTTCTTACCTTTCATTCCCTTCGTTACAGTGGGATGTGTGTGAGGTGTTACGTAACGTTTCTGCTAACTCCTCCTCCTCCCTTTCTCTGTATTCTGCCCCCGACTCCTTCGCTTGGTGTAAAAATAGCCAGAGATGAGCAGATTAACACCCGCTACAGACTGTGTGTGTGTGTGTGTGTGTGTGTGTGTGTGCGCGTGTGAAAAAAAGAGAGGGAGGGAGTGGGGAGAGGGAGGGAGAAAGAGAGAGGGATGGAGAAAGTGAGTAAGAAAGAGAGAGTGCATGACTGCATCACCAAAATGAAGCTTAAGGAGAGAGACCAAGAAAAGGGAGAGGGTATGGGGAGGGGGAGAAAGACAAAGAGAAAGAGAGAGATGTAGAGAGGAATGAAGAGAAATACGGGTATGTCATAAAAGAGAGAAAACACTTTGTGTCACAATTTTGAGACTTTAAGATAGAGAAGGGAGGGTGGAGAGAAAGAGAGAGGGATGGGGAAAAGGGATGGAGAGAGAGCAAGCAGGGGGAAAATGGCATGAAGAGAGGGAGAAAACCTTTTGATTGACACTGCCAACACAGGAGTGACTTGCGTGTTGGGTTACCACCCCAGTAGTGGTACAGTCTGTCCTGTGCAGAACGGAATCCATATTTTGCCCATATTGTCACTTCCAGAGGCCCTCTAGGCTCCATATGGGTCAGTGATTGGATGGTTCCAATGGGTGTGTCTGCAGTATTAACCCTTTGTGTTCCTGTGGCACACGGCGCTTAAGCAACTCCTCCATGGCCTCCTTGGGAGGAACTCTGTAGGCTAGGGCTGCGTTCTCCAGAAGTGCCCCTGACATATACACACACATACGCATGCACGCAAAAACACACACACACACACACAAAATGCAAACTCACACACACACAAACACGCATGCATACACATACACACACACAAATACACACACACACACACACACACACACAAACATGTGTGCATACAGACAGACAGACAGACACACACACACACACACACACACACACACACACACACATCGTAGTCTAAAGACCAAGACAGTCTTGTCTTTCCAAATCCAAAATATTCATTATACATGTATGTTGTCAATGGAAGACATGGACATAACATGGACATAAGTGCACTATATAGTAAATAAAGATCTAGTGAATGAGTCAACAGTTTAGACAGAGTCCCCTTAAAAAGGCTTTTGGCAAATCCAACATGTTCACTCATTCACTATGTAGTACACTGAAGAGAACTGAAACAGCCAATGGAACTGACACACTATAAAGCGCACTATGTAAAGAATGCAAAAAGAGTGAACATTTTGGACAGAACCAGTATAGAAAGGCTTTGTGCAATAATAGAACATGCACCGCACATCCGCGCTGAAAAGGTGTCCTTGATCAGCTACCTTTAACGATGTAACAATCGAGACCGTTGTTATGGTAACGCTCTTAGTCTTAGTTGCCATGGTGACTGCGCCATCACACTTGATGGGAGGTGCAGCACCCCAGACAGAAGTTTAAATGAGACGTGATGAGATAATGGAGATAAACTTTTTTTTGTCCCCAAAAAGGGAAATATGGTCTTGGGCACAAAGAGAATACAATGCTGCAATCATACCACACTAAACACAACACAAGATACACAACACAGAAAAGATTTGTCACATACAAAGTTATAACATGTACAACCTGAAATGAAATATAGACTGCTTAACTCCATAAATGTGCAGAAAGAGAACCATATAGCACAGTCAACAATTAACAACATCAGACATACAGACTGCAGGACAATACAGTGTGCTTCTGGTGTACAGAGAGACGTAGCCCAGTCCTAGTGCACATGTATATCCAGTAGGACGTCTTCCATTTGAAGACACATGATGTGTCCAATGCAGAATTGGAGCTTAGCCACACACACACACACACACACACACACACACACACAGTAGCATGTTTATTTAGGCATATACAGATATTGACACACAAGGTTGTTCGGTAGTACTTCTTCCATTTGAAGAGGCCTGGCATGGACAATGCGGAGTTGGAGTGGATCTGACATGAGTTATTGTTTGATGTTAGACTTGTGCTACCTTGGGCTCATTTTCTGTAATTGCAGGAAAGCCTGCGGTGTGATCACGGCCCAAGGCTGGGATGGGAGTGTGGACTATGGGCAGGAACAGTGAAGACAGGCCTCACACTGCTACTTTAAACCTCTGGCCACATACCCAAGCACACACACACACACAAAGACAAACACACACAGACACACATACCCTCATGCATGCATCCACACACACACACACACGCACACACCCTTATGCATGCATGTGCGCGCACACACACACATACACACGCACACGCACACACACACACACACACACACACAAACAAACAAACCAACACACACACACAATTTTATTCTCCCCATCATTAGAGGTAGAATAGGTTACGATTTAAAATCTACTCCTTTAGGCACATAAAAAACAAACAGACAGACACACACACTCACACACACACACACTGAAGGCAGACAGCCACACACATGCAGGCCGGCAGTGGAAGAAAGACCCCACCCGCTTATTACTGAGAAAACAACAACAGCCACAGGACAAGAATAACAGGAAACGAGATGAACTAGTGGCCAGGCGTTGTAAAATATCCTTGTGTGTGTGTGTGTGTTTGTGAGAGAGAGAGCGAGCGAGAGATAAAGACAGTGAAAAAAATATGTTCCAAAGACAGAGAGAATGTTTTACTATATGTACACAGTTTGCAGCCATAAGTGAGTTGGCAAACATGTGTTTGTGGTCAGCGTGTGTGTGTGTGTGTGTGTGTTTGCGGTCAGCTGGCACAGTGCCGGACAGGGCTTCCTGCTGGCTATCAGGTCTCTGGGGCAAAAAGACAGAGGGGGACTTTCACTCACGCGCTCACACACGTACACACACGCACACACACACACATCAGCACCTCTCAGCAGGAGCTGTTTCTCTCTTGAAAACGCAGTAAATTAAGTGTATAAGGGTTAGGTGGAAGAGAGAAAGAATGTGTGTATGTGTGTGTGTGTGTGTGTGTGTGTTTTCATGCAACCATATCCGTGTGTGTGGGTGACTTTCATACACACACACACACACACACACACACACGAAGACAGACAGAGAGAGAGAGAGACAGACAGGGGAATGGTGCTTGGGACATAGGCTGGCTTTCTCGGAAAGATCAATATTAAACTCAGTGAACCTGCTGGAGTGCATCAGCACATTCAGACACTTCCTCTCTGCGATGCAAGACTGGATGAGAGAGAGAGAGCGAGAGAGAGACAGAAAATAACAGAAGGGAAGGGGTGGGGTTGATAGAGAGAGAGAGAGAAAAGGGAAAAAGAGGGGGATTTTAAGACTGGAAGAAAGAGACAGTGAAAAAGAGAGAAAGCAAAGTAGGAAATAGTGAGAGAGGGAGAGGGAGACAGAAAAAGAGAGGAGGGCACAATAGAAGAGAATAGACAGAACCGGATGGAAAAACAGAGTGAACAAAACAGGCAGAAGGAGCAAAAGACGTACGAAGAGATTGAGAGAGCACAGAATGTAAATAGATAGAGAGCTTGAGTGAAAGAGAGAGAGAGAGAGAGAGAGAGAGAAAGAAAGAGTGTGAAAGAGATTAAATGGCAGAGAACAAAGGGCGAAAAGGACAAACAGCAAGAGAAGGGAGGCAGAAGAGATAGACAAAGATAGGTAAACAGAAAAACTTTCCTGTTCCCCACTTCTGAGTTGAATCTGAATTGTGTGTGTTTGGTGTGTCTGTTTTGTTTGTGGTCCATTTTTTGGTGTAATGGTGGACAAAGACACTTCAGGTAGCTGTGGCCTAGTGGGTTAATGGCAATTGTTGTGGCCTAGGTTACTCTCTAACCTAGTGGCTAGTGAGTTGGTATTGAGATCAAAGGGTCGCAGGTTTGAATCCTGTTCCAGTAGAAAGAATGGGGTGGAGGAGTGGCACCCTCATCCATGGCTGAAGTGCCCTTGGGCAAGGCATCTAACCGCACATTGCTCCAGGGACTGTAACTGAAACCCTGTACGTAAATAACTGTAAGTTGCTCTGGATAGGAGCGTCAGCTAAGTATAATGTAACATAAAAGGTAAACACATAAACACATAAACGTAAATGTACTCCTGCATACTGCGCTTGCCTTTTCATGACTACTGATGTTACAGATAATATTTCAAAATAGATTAATTTCTCACATACACAGTTACAACAGGTGCACATCACAGTGAAATGTAGGTTGGTTACATCCATAACTGCGCAGAAAGAGAAGAAAGACTAAAAAGAGGATTGATGTTAATATTCAATTTATAAATATTAAAAATCAACTAATAATGAGTAGGTGTATGTACTACTAATAATGCAAAGAAGGGCAGTGGAGGATAGCTATGGTACTGGCAGGCATATCCATGCTGAGGAGTCTGATGGGCTAAATCCAAAATGTTCACTCATTCACTATGTAGTGCACTATGTAGGGGACAAAATGTAATGCAGTACAATAACTCACACCATACTGCAGTGGTTCCCAAACTTTTCTGCTGGGGCCCTCCTTACGGACTTAAGAATATTTTCGCGCCCCCCCTCCTCCCTGTCCCAAGTTTTTTCGTCTATTAATGTTGCCAAAATTTACTTCGAAATTTACAGAAACAGTACAAATACACTGTATGTAGTGAACTACACAGTGAACGAGTAAACATTTCAGACACAGCCATAGCCTGAGAAAAAATGAAAAGTATGTCCACACTGCATGAGAATCAGGTGATTAATAAGACTGAATCCATCCTGTTAAATAACAACAACAATAACAAACATGTTTGTGGAAATTTTGTGTGAGTATAGCTGCTACCATTGCAAAATAATTGTCCTACTTGGGACAAATAAAGCACTACTACCACCACTACTACTACTAGCTCTTTCTCAGTCTCAGTTTTTGGCCATTAAACTAAGAAAACAATTACTGGGATGGGAGGACTCCTTTATGATCTGCGACTGACGTCAATGTCATGCAGAGAGGGTAGAACAGTTTTGGAGATACGCTCAGTAGAGTGCACCACTCACTGTAGTGCCTGTGCCTGTGGTATGCACCACTGGTGTTGTCCTCAGCTTCACAAAGGCTGTATCTCTCTCTGACATACTATATATATACAGTATGTCACAAAAGTGAGTACACCCCTAACATTTTTGTACTCTTTTTATTATATCTTTCCATGGGAGAAGTCTAAAGATATAATATTTTTCTACAACGTAAAGTAGGCAGTGTACAGCTTATATAACAGTGCAAATTTGCTGTTCCCTCAAAATAACTCAACACACAACCATTAATGTCTAAACCACTGGCAACAAAAGTGAGTACACCCCTAAGTGAAAATGTCCAAATTGTGCCCAATTAGCCATTTTTCCTCCCTGGTGTCATGTGATCCATTAGTGTTACAAGGTCTCAGGTGTAAATGGGTAGAAGCTGTGTTAAATTTGGTGTTATCACTCTCACACTCTCATACTGCTCATTGGAAGTTCAACATGGCACCTCATGGAAAAGAACTCTCTGAGGATTTAAAAAAGAAAATTGTTGCTTTACATGATATATATATATATGTGTGTGTGTGTGTGTGTGTGTGTGTGTATGTGTGTATGTGTGTGTGTGTGTGTGTGTGTGTTTGTGTGTGTGTGGTGGGGGTGGGAGGGGTGGCCATGTTGGGGCTAGTATACAGGGGTTAAGAGACAGGGCAGACAGGGTCAAGGTATTATGTATGCACTAATGCGCTCTCTCTCTCTCTCTCTCTCTCTCTCTCTCGCCCTCACATGCCCTCTCCCCCATCTTAGGCCAGTATGTTTAGCTCGCTCCAACCTGCTTCCCCATCTGTCATCTCTGTATAAACACACACACATGCACACACACACACACCATGAACAGAAGCATGCAAGGGTGAGGATCACAACACACTGCCACACCCACTGTCACTTTTCATGTCCCACATTGCTGTGTGTGTGTACATACATACAGTATTTGAGGGTGATGTGTGTGTGTCATGTGTGTGTCTTTACATTTGATGATGCTTCACGCAGGCTGTGTGTGTGTGTGTGTGTGTGTGTGTGTGTGTGTGTGTGTGTGTGTGTCATGGTATAATTGAACATGCCCTCTTATGATGTGACTGAACATAACCTCTTGTGATTCAACTGAACATACCCTTTTGTGATGCAAGACAACATACCCTCTCGTGATGCAAGTGAATGTAATCTCTTGCGATGCAATTGAACATGCCCTGTTGTCTCGAGAGTGAACATGCCCTTTCCCACGCAGGCTTGATGTGCCGTCTCCTGCTGTTTTAAAAGGAAGCCCCTGAAAGTGGCTATGAATAATTCACCTGTCACAGACGGATCCCAGCGTGATTCTTCGGCTCTCTCTCCCTCTTCTCTCTTGTTTCCCCTTCTCTGATTTCGCCTTCTCTCCTCTTTCATATTTCATGTCCTGCCTGTTTTTTTCGCTCTCTCTCTCTCTCACACACTCCCTCCCCCTCCTTCTTAGCCTCTCACGCCAGTTCTGCCTCTTGCTCCCTCAGTACACAAACCTCAGGACAGGGACACTTACAAAACACACGTTACACAAACAGGTAATTATATAATATGATTATACAGGCATACAGATGTAAAGAAACATCTAAAAAAAGAGAATACGATAATGACTGCGAGAAACCAAAACAAACACACAGATCTGACAGAACTGCTGGCTGTCTTATATAGGTCTATAATGTACATGCGTGTCTCTAAAGTATATACTGGACCACAGCAGTGTATATGTGTGCATACAGTTTACTATATACTGGTCAATGCAGTACATACTTGGCCATATAGTACATACAAACAGTCAAACGTGAATTCAGAAATTATAAAAAGTCTGTGATTGGTAATTGTAATTTATTGTATTTGTAAGGGATCATGTACAATTTTTAAACATAAATATTGTCATTTGATGATTTGCATCAGAGTTAGCCTCAGCATAATCTGCATTCCACTGGCAGGGCACATATAAAAAACACACAAAACATACAGGCAACAAACCTCCCCCCTCTGCCTCTCTCTCTCAGACACACTAGAAAGTCAAGGGCCAAACACAGATCTCTGAGGAAACACCCATTGTATTCTTTATACAACTAGAGTATGCATCTTTAACGCTAACACACTGCAGCCTGTTCAACAAATATGATTAGAGCTATACTAGTGTTTGTTTTGTAAAATTTAAAGAAGACAGCTTGGAGATAAGGACATCATGATGTACTGTATCAAAGGCTTTATGCAAGACTGTCAAACCCAGAAACACAACAGCCTGGCAGAACTGCTGCTTAAACATGTCGTATGAAGTACAAACTGGTCAATACCATACATACTTGTCCATGAAGTACATACTTGGCCATGAAGTACATATGTGCCTATAAATGGTGGTGTGTGTTGAGGTGGCCAGCTGTGTGTGTAAAAAGGTTTTTTTTTTTTTTTTGGGGGGGGGGGGGGAGTGCTGCATATGGTGTGCAGCACCAGAATTCCAAGTAGGATCACTCATTCACACTGAATGTAATGGGGGAAAAGTGTGTGTGTGTGTGTGTGTGTGTGTGTGTGTGTGTGTGGGTGTGTGTTTGGTGGGCCAGACAGTGAAAAAAAGTCAAAAATACTCTCCCAGTGAGGCAGAGGCAGTCGAAAAAACACACACACACACACTCACACACTCACACACACACTCACACACACACACACACACGGAGACACTCAGATGTACACCCACATGAAAAACACCTCACATGAAGTTCAAAACTCTTTTCCTGAGAAATGGTGAGAGCTCAGGGAACAGCCTGCCTTTGATGGCTTGACCGTGTTTGCATGTGTGTGTGTGTGTGTGTGTGTGTTTGGAATACTAGGAGCTTGGGGAATAGCTTACCTTTGATGGTCATGTCGTGTTTGCATGTGTCCGGCACTGCAACAGTCAAGGTCTGTCTCTCGCTCTGCCATTCAGAAAAAACAACCCCTCCTCATATCCCATCAACCCACCCACACACCCACCCATACACACACAAACACACAGACACACACACACACACACACAGGCAGACAGCCACAAATACACATGCAGACACACACATGTGGAGAAAGGTACTCACACACACGCAAATATACACATGCAAATATACACACACATTTGGAGACAGATACTTATGCATGCATGTGTGGCATACACACACGTACACGCACACGCGCATGCACGCACACACACACACAAACACACTAGTATGTGCGCCCACACACACCCCCAGCCACACACACACACCCGCACACACCTCTTAAAATGGCACAGTATGATTCATCTCCCAGTCCCCTGGCTGCACTCCACTCAACATTTGTTCAGCTCAGATTTCAGAGAAATGGCGGAAAATGGTGTGTGTGTGTGTGTGTGTGTGTGTGTGTGTGTAAGTAAGAGAGAGAGAGAGAGAGAGAGAGAGATAACAACAACAACAACAATAATAATAATAATAACACTTATTAAATATTAGATATTGTTAATTAATTAAATATTATTATTTATACATATATATTGATATCTTACCTATACTGGCCTAGTATTGGTGTCAGCATTAGCTAAACATGAGGTTCAGATACCAGTGCACTCCACATGCACATCTGGCCTGTGTATGTGTGTGTATGTGTGTGAAGCATGGCCTCTGCGGGTGTGTTTGAAGCGTGGCTTCTGTGAATGTGTGTGTGTGTGAAGTGTGGCTTTTGAAAGTGTGTGTGTGTGTGTGTGACTGTGTTTGAAGGATTGCTTCCGTGAATGTGTTTGAAGCGTTACTTCTGAAAGTGCGTTTAGCTGTTCCAAATGTTTCAAACATAGTAAAGTAACATCACACACATCCCATCATCTCTTCAGGTGAATGATCAGGAGTCATATGGACATTCTGGCCATGTCTAAGGAAGAGCTGCATGGGCTCAAAATGTTACTGTTATGAAAACACACCAAAATAAAGTAAAAAAAAAAAAGCTAATGGGAGCTTTACAGGGTGCGGATCTTTATTTTTACTTAGCTGTTCCAGGTCGACTGGAACTGAGACTGTATCCATTATTCAGCGTGTTAAAGCCTGTGTTTTATGTATAGAACAAGCTTTTAGCCAAGCCGACTTTAATCTCACAAAGTATGTGTGGGTGTGTGTGTGTCCGCATGTGTATGTGTGTGTGTGTGCGTGTGTGTGTGTGTGTATGTGTGTGTGTGTGTTTGCGTGTGGTGGTGGGGTTTAGGCCTCAGAGACACCTTATGTCACAATAGGCATATTAATTACATAAGCAGATTACACACTTCACACATGACTGAACACACAGTCAGAAAAAAATACCTCGCTTTTCTGAGTTCTCTCTCTTTCTCTCTCTGCCTCTCTCTTGCTCTCTCGTTCTGTTTGTGTGTGTGTGTTTTATGCTATTTCAACTGCTATTTCATTCCCTTCAATTTGCCTTTTCTGGAAACACAGCATATAACCTAATGTGCCCTAAGTAACATATGGTAAAACGATGCATCAGGTAAGTTAAACACTAGTTGTTAACTATGTAGGGGGTTACTGACGAAATTATTTGTAATATTTTGGCATTATTATTATTATTATTATTATTATTATTATTATTATTATTGTTATTATTATTATTATATGTAGTTCTGTAGAGGTAGTAGAAGAAGTAGTAGAAGTAGTAGTAGCAGTAGAAACCTCAAATTGCTTCACAAAAATAAAAACGCAGGTTATAACAGAAAGGAAATGAGAAGAAATGAACTACATTCGGTGTCGATACATTGGAAGTGTATTTCTGTGTTTATTGCCCTCTGGTCACAGTGACAAAACATCCTTTCCTCCATTGGCTCTCTCAATCATTCACTCATTCCCCTCCTTCCCTCCCTTTCTCTCTCTCTTTTTTCAGGAGGGGCAGGTTGATTCAAGATGGGCCAAAATTCATGTAGATACGAAGTAAACAACCAACAGGAACATAGTGTCCTGTTATGTCGGGTCAGTGTCCTGACCAGATAGTCTCAAACACCATTACATCCCCACCACAAGGCCTTTTGCACCCTCAAACACTATTACATCCAATCTGATGGCCTTCCTGCACTGCCAAACATCAATAAACAAAAAACAAAAGAAAAAAAGCTCCTTTGCACTTGCACACATCAGTACATCTACCCCATAGGTTTTCTGCACCTCTGTACCTTCATACACCCCTACATCATCCACCTCAATGATCTTTTTAGGAATTTGAAAAGCCCTTCTGCATCTTCAAATACAAGCGCAGTTTTGTACCAGACATTTTCTGCTCTTACTAAACACATCAAACCCGAAGGCCTTACAGACTTAAAACATAAACAAATACGAAGTCTTCTTCTCTCACACACACATCAGCATGCCTGATGTAAAGGCCTTACTTACACCCACACATCTATGTATCGCAGAGAGCAGGTGTGTGTGTCGTTCTGCGTGTGTCTGTATATGTTTGTGTTTGTGTGTGTGTGTGTGTGTGTGTGTGTATGTGTGTGTCTGTTTGTGTGGGTGTGAAGGCCTTTTGTATGAGCTGATGGGATTCGAAGCAGACTCCTACTTAGTATACTACTGTATACTATACTACCATTACTATACAGATACTTACAGTACTAGCTTGAATAACTGGGACCCATCCCATGTAGGAGTACTTTAAAATCACTTCTACTGAAGGTGTGTAGCGTCTTCAGGACAGGAGTAATGTGGTCCGTTCTGTCTGTTTTTGTGGGGACTCTTGCTGCTGCATTCTGGACAGTCTGTAGCTGTTTTTATGGACTTTTTGTGAAGTCCAGTGAAGAGTCCGTCACAGTAATCAATCGTACTCGAAATAAAAGTACGCATTAGTTTCAAGAGTTTAGACTGGGCGATAAGATTAGACTCTCACCACACATTATGTCTGAGTGGAATATATGGGCCACATCCAGGCCAGACCAACTTTGCTATCTGGGTTTGTTCCTGGGCCAACAGTTAGGCATGAACCCCATCTCTCAGTGTTCTGAGTTTAACTTCTACCTGTCTATTCTCTCACCTGGGTTTGTGAGTCTGTCTGTCCTGAGTTGCAATGATATCTATCTGTCTGTCTTTCTATGTGTCTGATCTCTTTTTATCGGAGTTGTGATATTATCACATGTCTGGGTTTTCCTTACCTGCGTTGCCATGGTAACAAGGACAGTTGAGATAAGGTGACGTGTTACAGGCTTCATTTGCTGCGGATACATACACATATGGACACACAACACAACACAACGCACGCACGCACGCACGCACGCACGCACGCACGCGCGCGCGCGCACACACACACGCGCGCGCACACACACACACACACACACACACACACACACACACACACACACACACACACACACACACACACACACACAGACACAGCCAGGACACCCAGGGGCACATTAGCTTAGCACTAGAGATATAAACATGAGATAAGGTCAGTGTCATAAAGTAAAAAACAAGGAAATAAATAATTAGATAATAAGGCATCAGCAATAAAAACAACACCAAAGTACTACTTATACTGCTAGCAATTATAATAGTAACAATCATGATAATGTTAAAACAGTAGATGACACACAGCTAGTAGTAAGACAACATTTCTCACCCAAACTCCTCCTGTCTCCCCGTCACATTTCTCTCTCAGATGAGACAGAGGGGTGTGTGTGTGTGTGTGAAATCCTGTGGCTGCGAGTGTGTAGTTACGCTAAGACAACACACCTATAATTTAAGAACTCGGTGGTCCTGACCCTTTGCAAGTACTTTACAGGCCTGGAGTTGGTGAGCTGAAAGTAGAGCGCTGTGTACTGTACTGTACTGTACTGTACTGTGTTGTGCTGTATGTGGCATGAGGGTGATAATCCACTCCTGGCAGGGTGGTTGGCAGACCCACATGCACAAACGGCACCTCACATAACAGGTCAGTTGGTCTGCCTCAGAGCTGGCCCACATGACACATTCCACTTACACTTGGCCCACATAGCACAATGAATTATGGTCACGCGAAGGAAAAAAAAAAGTATTGTTTGTCGATAACCAAATGACAGAGGCAGAAATGCTACATTAGACTGTCACTATCACTCTCCCTCACTCCACCTATCTCTCTGTCACTTGCTGCATCTGTCACTTGTCCTAATCAGTTAAATAAATTTGTGCGAGTTGCGGGCGATTTTGCATTACTTGTGGGTGTCACTTGTGGGAGTCATTTTTCAGATGTGTGGGATATCTGATAACGGTTCATTACTAGGCCAGCTCTGGTACATACAGTTACACACACAGCTAGGCGTAGAACGTTAGTAAACCTCCCTCCAAACACCTCAAAAAGGAGCCTAGCTTTTAGCGCACTTGATAGCCATTGGTCTCCCGAACCGTAGTTGCTGTGAGGTCGCAGGTTCGAGCCTGGTATGGGGCTGGACTGGCACAGGAAGACCTCGGTTACAGTGTACATATGTCAGTGGCTGATGCCTACTGCCGCTCCAGAACAACGCCAACACTGACCACTATCTGTCTTTGATGTTGCAGGAGTTTGTGGGTGAATCGGTAACGGTGAGTGGACCGCCGTGCTGGTTATACACTCTTTAGTAAGTCACCAGGCAACGCTGTGTGTCTGTCCCCATCATGTCTGCGTCACATCGGTCTTGTCTGTGTGTCTGACGGCGGCCGGCTCACGTGAGCGCTTTCTGGGTGATAGGAACGCCGCAGTGGGGTGGGGGGGGGGGTGGGTTAGGAGGACCAAGCATTGACAGTGTGGTACTTGACATGTTGGTGAGGCTCATTAGTCTACTGCACACAAGAAACGCCAATGGCGGCAGAGCAGAAGAGGAGGCAGGACTATATCTGGGGAGATGGGAGGTAGGCCATGCCCAGATAGGATGAAACAGATACGTACAAAGAGAGAGAGAAAGAGAGAGATAGAGAGAGAGAGAGAGA
Organism: Setipinna tenuifilis; assembly: GCA_030347295.1. Taxonomy (NCBI): domain Eukaryota; kingdom Metazoa; phylum Chordata; class Actinopteri; order Clupeiformes; family Engraulidae; genus Setipinna; species Setipinna tenuifilis. The sequence continues at coordinate 11,154,729 of CM059274.1, forward strand.
GAGAGAGATGATGAGAAAGAAAGAGTGAAGTGATTAAGTGTTGTCTGTCAACCACACACACGTACGGAAAGCAGATTAAGTGTTTCTCAGAAAGAGATCTGGGTGATTGTCATTTGCAGACCATACACGCACACACACACACACACACACACACGAGCACACATACACACACGAGCACACACACACACACGAGCACACACACACACGCACACACATGCACACACACGCACACACACACACACACAAACAATTAAGGCTCGTTTTAATCACACGTGCACATGCATTTTTTTGCTAATCCCTCACATTTCCAGGAAATAAGGGTGCAGTCACGATCATCACGAGAGGATCACAAACGAGGCTCTAAAGGTCACCGTCGGGCCGTGTCGGGACAGCATGGACCAGGCTGTGTGTGTGTGTGTGTGTGCAGCGGGGAGAGTGATTTAGGACAGTGGTGAAATGGAGGATAAATGCACATATATTCTGTTTACACACCTCGTATCATGGTGTGTATCCCGTGGTTTGTCAAGTCCCCCCCTTGTCTCATATTTTTCACATTGTGTGGGTGCATGAAATTGAGTCTTTTTGCTTTTTAAAGTGGCGCCCCATTTAGTGTTGATCTAGGCTGCGCTTGTGATGTGCAGGGCCGAATGAACAAATGGGCACAAACTGGAAACAAGAAAATTTGATACAACATAGACTGGATAGCAAACCAGCAGCTAACGTTAACTTAAGGGGGGCATAGAGAAATAAAACAAAAAGTTATTTTCGATGCCCCATTCAGTTATTGTTTGTGTAGCGACGGGGAGGAGGAGTCACCCCACCCAGCTTCGAATCCGGGTCTCCAGGGGAACCAAACATGCGCTGTGACCACAACGCCAAAGAGCCAGGCTCATTGGTACGGCAGTCAGAGCACTTCCACAACCCTAGTGATGGTCACTCCATTACAGTTTGCTTAAATAACACAGCTATGGATTGACTCAGACCGGTTTCTCCTTTAAAGCCTGTGGGGCCCATTCTATTCTATTCCTTTAAAGCGCCTTTAACCTTGAGCTGTTCTTTAGCCCTGCTTCACCTCCATAGCACTAAATCAACCCCACACGCTGTAAGTCTATGTAACCTGCTGCTGTGCTTGTGGGGGTAGTGTTATAGAACAGCTACAAAGGACACAAACAGAGAGAGCTTGGTCAGCCCAGCAGTTTGAATTAAACACAGTAGGTCTGGAATAAGACAGCATCGTTTATTCCATTGACTGTATATTATGAATGTATTGAATGTATATTATTTAATGTAGCATTTAGAGGCATATAATAAGGCAGTGAATAGATTTCTAACAAAGAGCACTTCAGAGGCAAAGCACAGCAGGTCTTGCAAGGCTTTATGAGAGATGGTGAAAAATCCATAAAAAAACTATTTAAAAAAAAAGTCTGGAAAACACATACACAGAGAAAGAATTTTTATTTTTATTTTTTAAAAATAAAATATCTCTGTTTTATGAAAAGTAGACAGTAGAGAGTTCCTTCCATAACAGCAGTGTTACAGCATTATTATTTCAAGGCACACACACACACACACACACACACACACACACAAACACAAACACACTCACACATGAACAAACTCACAATCTGTCTGTCGGTATTGTCACTGCCTCGAGGTGGGAGGGGTGACTGAACTGCTTGGCCGAGGTCTGCGCTCTCCGGGTGCTTTTCTAGTTTTATATTATATGTTCATTTGAAAAGACATTGTGTTTTTTCTTGAGTAAAACTAAAACAATAGATACCAGTCACTGTCACAGAGGTCATTCTGCCATTCATTTATGGAACAACAAACATCAGTTTAATCATGTGGCCAAATATCTCGAGTCAATTTAGTTATTTTTTGATAAATAATAAGATGTTCTCCTTGCCATAATGCTGAAAACTTGAAGAGTTGAAGACTTTTAAAGTCATTGCTCTTTGTAAGGCAGCCTTGCCAAAGGTCTTTTGCCTTTGTAAGGCAGCCTTGCCAAGGAGGATTATAGATTTCGAGGAAGGACACTGTATACGCGTTCTAGGATGAGGTAACAGGATAGCACACAGACG
>CM059274.1:11164309-11174309 GCA_030347295.1 Setipinna tenuifilis
GTTGTGGTTGTACATGGGTATGTAATGTGTTTGGGAGTTAAGTGTGTGTGTGTGTGTGTGTGTGTGTGTGTGTGTTTGTGTGTGTGTGTGTGTGTGTGTGTGTGTGTTTGTGAGGTCTGTACTCAGAAAAGGACAGTTAGAGCACAAGGAGGCTATTCAGTGTGGACCGCAGCCTGACAGCAAGGGGGGGATGGGGGAACTCCATCCTGAAAAGCAAGTGCAACGACACCATTAATTATCCCCTCAAACACATTTCATGGAACTAAATCACGTTTCAGTCCTGCTGACGGCCCTCACACTTCATTTCATTTTTAAGGGCTTTTTCTTTGGAAGTTTTGTTGCTCCCCCCCGCCCTTCATCCTTCTTCCAATCGCAGAGGGGACTTTTTACAGTACAACGCACGTGCCCCCGTACTCGCGTCGTCTTGGGGGGGCGGGCGGGGGGGTGATGTTCTGGGAAAGCTGCGTGGTCCGAGATACATGCCAAAGGGGAACCAGGCCAAACACTTCCTTCCAGGGAACCACAAGTGGAAGCGGAGCAGAGACGAGTGGAGAAGACCACAGAAGAAGAGAAGGAGGGATCTGATACTACAGATTGATGGATGGATGGATAAGACACTCATAAATATTCTCCCTGCTTCTTTTTTTTTCAGCCCAAGGGCAAATCAAGGACATCACAGCAAACAGGCATAGGCTTACAACACCACCAGCACACAAACAAACACATCCAGAAAGACACACCACACATACAAAGACACATTATTAAAGCAACACTAAGTAATTTTTTCAACCTTAAAATAATGAGATTTTCATTTGAAACAATGCAATTATGTAATAAACTGTCAAGACACATTTTTGTTTTTCATCCTTGTGTAGCTATTGCTACTGCTATTACTATTTGCTATTAGACTGAATTAGCAAACAATGTTGAACAAGCCTACTCTGTTGTCATTCTTGTGTCGCTATGCTTTCATAAAATCAAGCAACACAGCTTACTCCACTTCGTCTAAGAATGTTGTTTTTTCCAAAGCCGGTGCTGGATAAACAACACCACATCAAGTGGATAAGTGTGCCTGAGACAACATGGCTGCCAGTGTTGCCAGATTGGATTGAGTGATTTCCGCCCAATCGTGTTCGAAAACCCGCACACTTCAGCAAAAAAACGCCCAACAATACTTTGGCCAATTAGTAGCCCACGTTTTATTTGCCCGCCCAAGGCGTTTTTCACCCGCCTGACAAAGTCAAAACAAGCCCAATTGGGCAGGCACCCGCCCAATCTGGCAACACTGATGGCTGCAGTTGGCTAAAATATTCACAACATTGGTAATGGACAATTGCGCTTCCAACCTGTAGGGCGACCAAAGAGGAAACAAACTACTTGGTGTTGCTTACGATACCCACAAAACTGATTTTAGTTGTCCAGAAACACACACCATACATACAAACATGCACACACATGATATTAAGTAACAATAACAACAAAACTGATTTTAGTTGTTTAGAAACTCACATATTTCAGACAGGATTCATATTCTCTGGGGATTGGTTAAAAAAGGGCTACACCACTAGTATTGGGTAGGTAATGTTGACGTAATTAGTGTTAGCCAACTAACAGGTACCATGTAATAATTGTACAATAATGACGATGTGCAACAATTACATAATAATAATAGTAATAATAATAATAATAATAATAATAATAATAATAATAATAATAAAGTGTCTTTTAAGACACTCAAGGTCACTTCACAAACTGTATTATCAGTACTACTTCACTGTTGTACAATACTAATGCACTTTATTCATAGCTTACACCTTGTGATTGTAAATATGAAGGTATGTTTGTAAATTTGATTTATGTATTTGTTAGTTTTATATATTTGTTGTACATTTTTACACTCTTTAAATTCGATTTAACTGCTTTTAACTTAACTATTGTTTTTCTACTTCTATTCTACTCTATTCCATTTAATTCTATTCTATAAGTCTGAACAAAAAAATAATACTAACATAATAGCAAACAATAACACAGAAACTGGGTATGATGGGCTTTCATTTTTGCGCAAAATTATTTAGCGTGCTTAACAAATTTGATGTGTGTGTGTGTGTGTGTGTGTGTTGCACCACGGACATGTGTGCCAGTGGAGATGTGTACACTGATGGAGGAGGCCTGGCCTCCTGAGAAACACGCCTGGTGTGTGTGTGTGTGTGTGTGTGTGTGTGTGTGTGTGTGTGTGTGTGTGTGTGTGTGTGTGTCGCCTGGTGCTCTGCTAAAAACATTCCCAGAGGCCTGGCAAACACACTCCACTCTTCTAAGAACCAGGGCGTTTTTTTATGACCGGGGCACCGCGTCCAACATCAATTTTCACACACGTGTGGACACTTAACGTCAGTCACACACACACACACACACACACACACACACACACACACACACAGCAACAGAAGGAGAACAGAGACTGGGCTTTCATGAACGTATGGAGTGTGTGTCGGGTGCTGGAGTGGGTATGACAGTTTACACACACACACACACACACACAAACACACACAATGCTGTTTTGCAATGCAACACACTGGCAACTAGCCAACTGAAAGCAGAACACACACACACACACACACACACACACACACCCGTCATGTGTTTCTGTGACTGAGTTCATTCATTTAAAAATCATGTGGTGATCCTACAGAATGACAGGATGTTCAATGAGCATTCTAGTCCAAGAAAGGCCAGGCTTACACTAAATAAACCAATATAAACATCGACGACAGATTTTGATTAACAATCTAATTATAACTGCATACATCATTGGTCCGATCAAAGGTAAAAAAAAAACTTGGAAGAATGATGATACATTTCTATGTCGTAAGTTCTATGCAGAGTTCCATTCTATTCTACTTTATCCCAATGGCGTTCTATTCTAGAGTTCCATTGAGAGACCATCTCTAGGATGGCCAACTAGTCACTTCCAGACAATGCGGGCGTCTGTACACTACAGACAGAAAGATGTTCAGTGAAGTAGAGGACTCCACAGGCAGAAATAGAAAATAGCACAGGTGTGTTTGTGTGTATGTGTGTGTGTGTGTGTGTGTGTGTGTGTGTGTGTGTGTGTGTGTCTGTGCGTGCATGTGTGAAACAAAAGATGGGGGAGGTCAGTGCATGAAACGAACCATGAAACCACTGTAAAAGCTAGGAATTGAGGTCGTGTGTGTGCATGTGCATGTGCATGTGCATGTGTGGGGGGTGGGGGCTGGGGGTTGTGTGTGCCTATGCATGTGTGTGTAGTAGGGGCTGCAGGTAGGTTGAGTGTATGAGGTCTGAGTTTAGCTTTTTATCTTTCCTCTGTGCATTGTCTATGTGTGTGTGTGTGTGTGTGTGTGTGTGTGTGTGTGTGTTTCTGCGTACATATCTACACACACACATTAAACCCACATGTTTGTCTCCAAAAGTCTATGGATGCTGGGTATCAAAGTTTCTGAGGAAAGTAGTTTCCAAAACATGCACTGGAACAAATAGACACTTAACACTCAACACAAAAAAAGTCCCGCACAAGTGTGTGTGTGTATGCAAGTCTGAAAGTGAAAGGTGTTTGTGTATGTGGTGTGTGTGTATATGTGTGTGTGTGTGTGTGTGTGTGTACACGCACACACAAGTGTCTGTCAAGGTTTTATGTGGGTATGTGTGTCTGAGAGTGAAGTGTGTATGTGTGTGTCCGTGTGTGTGTATGTGTGTGTGTGTGTGTGCGTGTTTGTACATTGTACGTGTGTGTGTGTGCTTCTGTGTTTGTGCGTGTGTGTACACATGTGGGTATCCTGTAAGGGGCTATGAGGACATGTGGGATGAATGTCCGTAGTGAACCTCCTTTGTTGTGCGTGTGTGTGCACGTGTGTGTGTGTGTGTGTGTGGGTGAGAGAGTGTGTTTATGTATTGAACCACACGCTTTGGAGTTTCCGGGAAGAAAGGAAGGAGCCGCATTCGCTGAAGACTTGTCTTACAGTCAGGCAGCCAGCCAATCAGAAACTCTAAGCGGCTAACCCGCAGCCCGCCCCCACCACCACCATCAGAACCCTCAACCCCCCCCCCCCCCCACACACACACACACACACACACACACACACAACCCCAGCCCCGATTTACATCACTGGAGCTGAGGCCGTGCACGTTTTCAGAACATTCTACGAAAAGCCCGCCACTTCCAGATCGCTTTCTGAAAAAAAACTTAAATCTCTGCCTCAGCATGTGTGTGTGTGTGAGACAGAGCAAGAAAGAAAGAAAAAGACAGAGAGAGAGAGAGAGAAGAGAGAGATGGAGAAGGAAAGAGAGAGTGTGTTTGTGTATGTGTATTTGTATGGTAGAGAGGGAGAGAGAGAGAGAGAGTGTGTGTGTGTGTGGGTTCACTTGTCACTCTTGTGCAGGGCTGATAAACAGGCTCCTTTCCCCTCCTGTGGCCATGTTTCTTGTTTCTGTCCTTTCTCAGAAGAGACAGTGGATCTGCTGCAGTGAATAAATCTCCATCAGACCCCAGGGCGGACACACACACACACAGACACACACACACTCTCGCTCACACACACACAGACACACACTCAGCTGGCCTGACCAGGGCTATATGACTGTGACCAGCAAAACTAACCTCTTTGCTGTGTGTGTGAATTTTCTAGTGACTTGTACTTGTGTGTGGATACTGCATACTTGTACTTGTGTGTGGATGTGCGTATGTGTGCATGTGCATGTGTGTGTGTGTGTGTGTGTGTGTGTCTTGTTCGTGACAGTGACAGCAATGTTGTGTGTGTGTGTGTGTGTGTGTTGTCTTTTGGTTTATGTATTCTCTGTGACAGTGACAGCAATGCTAATGTCCTTGCTAGTGTGTGTGTGTGTATGTGTGTGTGTGTGTGTGTGTTATAAACACCTGATAAATGTAAAGGTAATGTTTGAGTTGTGGGGTGACAAGTCCAACGTACACACTGGTGCTCTAAGGACACATGACACCAAAGTACACACACACAACCATGGCACTCAGTATGACACACAATACAATACAACACAACACGATACATGACAAACAAGTACACACACACACACACACACACACACACACACACACAAGCACACAGTGACACGTGTACAACTAAAGCATGGAAGTGCAAGTCTGTAAACGATACAAATCTAAAAACACACACGCACACGTGTGTACACAACCATGCCATAGATCCTGAGTTTAAACAAAACACACAAATCTACAAGCCTGCAGAAGATTAGTTGGGGTGGGGGGTGGGGGATAGGGGTGGGAGGATTGGGTTGACTGACCTTACTATCAAAACAACTCTACATTTGTGACCAAGGACCCTTTGGACTGGTGCCACCACTGTGTGTGTGTGTGTGTGTGTGTGTCTCCAACAAACAATCCAACACACTGCTCTACCTGAGTGTTTTGAAGGCTGTGTTGTTGTTTAAAGTGGCTCTGCAAAGCAGGCTAATTCACAGATACCCACTGTATAACTTACTGAAGGCAGACTTTTAAGGATGCCAAACAGCACAACACAGCCCTAGCCAGGCTCACGCCAACCAGTGCCTCCGCTTAATTTCATTTACCTCCAGTGTTGTACATCATGTTGTTAAATGATATGACCAAACCGGGTTCAGGATTCCTTGTGTTATTTTTAATTATTGATTTCGGAGCATTACAGATATGCAGCCTAACTGTAACCGTAGTAGTAACCAACTGACAAGATTAGAATGTTACTGTTTCATTAAGTGCACGCGCACTCTAGTGTTTACTTATAAGAACATGGGGAAACACAGACATTACATAAATGTTCTACATCCAGCAACTGCATCAGGGAGCATGAACATAAGTTTCGTTTCGCTCCGTCTCTGAATGTGGACAGGCCATGCGAATGAACAGATGAAGGGCTGAAAAATACGACATTGAACTCCGGAAAAGCCGGAAGAAGAAGGATGCTTCAGGAACTGTATCGAGGGGAAAGCAGTTATTGGTCTACTTCCTACGGGTTTTGGTAAAAGCTTAATGTGTAACTGACACATCAGACTAGCACAGCACAGCACAGCAAAACAAAGCCAATTTGTCCTTCTCTTCTTTTCTCACTGTTTAATTCAACTGCATTTAAGGTAACAGACAAACTTGTGCCCCCCCCCCCCAACCGCAAATAAACAGCCACAACAAAAATGCAAAACCTCAGCAGGTGGCTAAGCCCTGTGTGTGTGTGTGTGTCTGTGTTTGTGGATTGATGGTCTAAAGACCTGCAAAATCCGCATTATATGTTTGGCCAAATTCCATTTTAGGTCTCTGCCAGGCATGTTAAAGAGGGGGGATTAGCCCCCAGTTTCTCGTGGTAAGACTTCAAGGCACTTAGGATTGGATCAGCTGGATGAACAAATGGGGCGGGGCATTCTAAGTGATTGACTGTGACGTTGCTAGGCAGCTGGTGAGGCTCAGGCTTTATCTAGCTAAGCTGATGCTCTATTGGTTGCTGTCTAGTCGGAGATTTAAAAAAAACAAGCGCGGCAAATGTGGCTACTTTGGAAAGTACAACGAATTTAACGGGTAACATGGAAAGTACAACCAATGTAAATTTCATTCTAACACGAGTGGAGAATGAATCGAGATTTACGTTTATAACATTCTCTGTCGTAGCCTACACTTCAACGATGCTGTAAAAGCACACTACATTATAATAATACTGTTAATGCTACATTTAAATTACACTTCTAAACACATTCTAAAGGTACTACATAATTTATTTATCTCCACCAAGGAGGTTAGATTTTTGCCCGTGTTGGTTTGTTTGCCTTTTTGTTAGTTAGCAACTTAACACATAGTAAACAGATTTGCGTGACATTTTCTCCAAAGGTTGGAAAAGGGCAATCCTTTAAAAGGATTCTTTATCATTGGGAGATGAGAGCATGCCTTGGCGAAGGTCTGCACTCTCCGAGTACTTTTTAGTTCATTACTGTTACTGTAAGAATATCTAGACCAGGGGTGCTCAATACGTCGATCGCGATCTACCAGTCGATCGCGAGGCCAATAGTGGTAGATCGCATACAACTTTGAAAAAAAAATAAAAGTTCCCTGTTCGTCCTACACACGCTAGTTAGCTGATGGCCCATCACGCATCCACCGGCAGACAGCGACCACCCAGCCATTAGCGGGCTATCTCCAAACATTTGGACCCATGAACCTTTGCGCTGGAGCCAGTTGATGGGCCCAGCAGATGTGGAAGGACATCGGAGATTGCGAGTGGTTTTCACTGCAGTTGGACGAATCTACGGACGTGAGTGACACAGCACAGGTGTGCATTTACATTCGTATGGTGTTCAGTGACATGACTGCAAAGGAGAAGCTATTGGCAGTGATTCCCTTGAAAGAATATGCGCGAGGAGAGGACATTGTTCAGTCGTTTAAAAACTTTATAGACAAAACTCAGCTCCCACTGTACAAGTTAGTGTCCATCACCACGGATGGAGCGCCCGCAATGGTTGGTCGCGTGCATGGGTTCATTGCCAGGTGCAGACAGGACGATGCTTTTCCAGACTTCGTGAATTACCACTGCATTATCCACCAACAAGCATTATGCGCGAAAATGCTGAACATGAAAGAGATCATGGACGTGGCAACGAAGATCGCCTGCTCAATTAGAGCTAGAGCGCTTTAAAGACGGCTATTCCGGGCACATCTGGAGAAGGCTGACAGCGACCACTGAGTTGTTGCTACACACTGACGTGAGGTGGCTTAGTCGCGGGAAATTCTTGCAACGATTCCGAGAGCTCTGTCCAGAAATCAAGGAGTTTTTCCCTGAAAGTGGACATGCAGAATACAAACAGCTGAATGACGGGCAGTGGCTGCTGGATTTGGCTTTTTTAACCGATCTGACAAACATACTGAATGACCTTAATCAAGAGCTGCAAGGAAAAGACAAAACGGTGATCGACATGATCAGCTCAGTCAATGCCTTCAAACGAAAAATGAAACATCTGTCCTCAAAGCTTTAGCGCCATAACTTGGTAAATTTCCCGAACCTGCAGTCAGAGTTGGAGACGCAAGGGAAGGCCTGTGCGCAACTAAGCAGCGCACGCTGGCTGTCAGCAGCTACTGTCCGGACTACGCATCCTTGGCTGAGTCAATGCAGTGCAAGTCATCAAATTAAACTCTGAACTAATTATTAATACTATTATTATTATACATTGTCACTGTATTATTATTATTATTATTATTATTATTATTATTATTATTATTATTATATGGTAATTACAAAAACATGTTCAGAGCTTATTTTGGTGCAATATTGGCTTGGAATTTTCAATAAATTGTAAAATAACATACGCTTTTATGGGTCGGTAGATCTTTGTGACTTGGTCATTTTAAAAGTAGCTCGCACACTGAAAAAGTGTGAGCACCCCTGATCTAGACACTCACCCAGCGGGTAAGTACTAGGGGTGAAACGGATCACAGAAGTCACGGTTCGGACCGTATCACGGTTTTTAAGGCACAGCAAAAGAGGAAAAAACGCCAGGATAAGATGAATGATTTCAATTTATTCAGTAGAATACTTTAGTACATTTGCACATCGAGTATTTAGGCAAAACACTAAAAAAAATCCTTCAGCTCAGGATGTCGATATTAAAAAATAAAATGCAATATGGGACATAACATCTTCCTTTAAACATGGACAGATAATCACAAATAGAAGAGCAGACAAAAGAACAAAAACAAAATGACTGTAAGAGGCACTATCCCTCTGTCCTTTAAGATGGTCAGTGCAGTCCTTTTCTTCCAAGTAAACAAAAAAAACAGACATCCATTTGACTTTGCCGTTCAATTGAACAAAAAAATATTTATTCAACAAAGCTGTTGCACAAACTGCAAAAACAATCTGTACAATTACAACAGAGAAGCTATATACTGTACCTAACAAAATAGGAACTCAGAGCATAAAGAGAATCCCCACTAAATCAATCAGTTACATCAGAGTAGAGCAAGTGTGTGTGTGTGTGTGTGTGTGTGTGTGTGTGTGTGTGTGTGTGTGTGTGTGTGTGTGTGTGTGTGTGTGTGTGTGTGCGCGTGTGTGTGTACATGCATGCGTGCATGCTGTGTGTGTCTGTCAGTGATCTCTGCATATTGGTTAAGTCCTGGTGTGAGCGAGATTAATTGAGGTGTAAAAACCCTTTTCTGTCTCTTTAATGTGAAATTATCTCTCGCAAATACACTTGTTGCGAACAAATTAAGAGATGTAATTGTTTTTCATTGACATATGTTGCACCAAATTGTGATGAACATCCTTTTAAAGTGAATTACCTTTTGTATGGAAAAGGGGATAATGTGGTCAACAACTGTGTTGATGTTCTAAAACGTTTCTACTAAGATCAAAAGCCAGTGTACAGCTTCTAGTTTACAGTTGTTGCTTGCTGCTACCTTTATCGGTACTTTTAGTTGATTCAGAAGTCCTGCCACACATTTGATCCAATCAATGAACTGAACCTGCCAATCCCGATTAGCATCTCTTCAGCCAGGTAACTGAGCTAATGAGTGAAAATCCCCGTGTTAAAGTAGGAGCACAGGCAGAAGGAAGATATGGCAGGACTTTTACTTTCTCAATCCAGTTTTGTCCACCTCTACTGCCAGATAACTGACCCCTCACTTTTTTTTCCCAAAAACAATTTCGTCCTCTTGTACTTGTATTTCAAATTGGCTCACAGTGCATGGGCAGTAGGATGTATTAGGTAGGAGCTGTTTTACTATGGTCAGTGAGACTCCAAAGTGTAAGCAGCCTCCTATACAACCCTCCTTTCTCTGTTACCCTCGTAAGGTGCTTGGGATTGGGATTGGTTAATAAGTGTGATGCAAGCACGCATTCCAGTCTATTTAAAGCACTTTGAACTGCCCTGGTATGAAATGTGCTATATAAATACATGTACCTTACCTTGCCTTGCCTTGCCTTGCCAGCCCTGGTAGGAAATGTGCTATGTAAATAAATGTGCCTTG